>JAOTJB010000008.1:23262638-23285263 GCA_027123815.1 Erythroxylum minutifolium | reverse complement strand
TGAGTGAATGTTCCCTGATACATGTTTCAATCAATAATTCCAACATGCAGACACTAGATTAATACTTTGTAAAAATCTATTCTGATCATATCAAGAATTATAATGAAACACATATGAGTTCACTACTCATCAAGATTATGGTTCATAATAAGAGAATGCTTAAGTTGTATGTTTTAAGATTAAAGTAACGACCCATTTTATTCATGAAAACATACTTGATTCCAAATTCATTTAATAGTGCCATTATCTATAGTCAGCTGCTATCATGATATGAAACTTATCATTCCCTTGAAGTAAACTCCTTTACTTATATGGAGATAAATCACAACACTACAGTCTAAAACCATAATTAAGCGATCAACTTGGTTATTCAACTATGAATCAATTAATTTAGATTCTAACAATGTACATGTTTCCTATACATCTCTATGTATATGTATATTACTTACCAAAGAATCATGGTACCTTTTGACCAGATATATAATGCTCATACAAATAAAACCAAACTCTTTTTTTATTAATAATAAATATTTTCATTACAAAAATGTAACTGAAGAAGATAAAGTTACTTGTAAATACACTTTCTTTCGAGGGCACTATATTTACATAACTCCAACATACAATTGTCATACACCTTCAACACCCATTCACCATAGTTCATCAATTCCAGCTTATTAATGCCTCAACTCCACATAAATTTCATTTCAAGAACTAATTGAAAAATAATTCATTAACTAACTTACAAATCAATCTCTTCCACACATCAAAACCAAACTAGAAATTATCCCACAAATATCATTTTTCCAGCATGCATTTCTCATCGTCTTAACACATATTACATACTAATTCAATTATCATACAACTTATATTAATATAAGCTATCAATATCAACATCATATCACATGCTTCATGCTGATTCAATTATCATCAAACCTATATTAGTACATGTTGTGGAGTTCAGAATTCCCTTACTAAATCACCTTCAAGTTCGTTTCCAAGAACTAACCAAACGAACCCTTGATAATGTCTTTCCTTCTTCTCTTCTCTTCCCATTTTTCCCTCCTTCTCTTCTCATTTTCAATTTTTCCCTCTTTTAACCTTATGGCTAACCTTGACTCTCACTTCTATTGCCTATTTCATCCATTTTCTTTAGAAAATTTAAAGAAAGTTAAACTAATCTATGCATCACCATTCCATTGGTACATATTTTATCCTTCTATTGGTCCATATGTTACTATTCTATTAGTCCATGTGTCCCTTACTTTAGGCTTCACATGTCACTAATTTACGCCTCTATATGTCACTACTTGTAAGGCCGCACATGTCACCAAGTATAAGGCTACATATGTCATTATTTGTAAAGCTACATATGTCATCATTCTAAATCTCCACATGTTACAAGTCTAAAGTGCGATTTGTCACCTTAAGATGTTGCCATTAGTCACCTATAAAATTACTCCACATTTCACTCTAAAATTGGTCCACTTGTCACATAATCATTAGTCTATTTGTTAATCAACCAATGGTGCTAAATGTCATTCAAAGTTTAGGCTTAATCATACTAATTTTCATATACCAACTTATCTTACCGCTTGACAATTTTCCTATTCCAAATGCCCATTTTAATACCTCAATTCTCTAATGGTATTAATTGATCCTAACTCACTAAGTATGATCCATTAACCAAAATTAAAGACATAAGAAATTTACAACCATATCAGAATTTCTAGTATATATACTTTCATGCATACGTAACATTTCATCTAGGGTATAAGTTGAGACCTTACAGAGGAAGTATTTGTGCCATCCTATTATTAATGAACATTTGTTTATTGCATCTACATGGATGATCTAGAGGAAGAAATTTCATATGGTTTTCATACCAACATGATTTGCCTTCATTTCGAAGATAAAATGCATCAGAATCATTGCCACAATAAGGACAAGCCAAATTCCCTGTTGTGCTTCATCCAGAAAACATAGCATATGCTAGAAAATCACTAATAGTCCACACCAAAGTTGGTCTCAACACAAATTGTTTTCAGAGACACATCGTATGTATCCACACCATATTCCCAAAGATGCTGCAATTCAAATATCAATGGTTATAAGAATACATCAATTTTATGTTTTGGATATGCAAGTATTGGCACAATCACTGTCAAGAACTTATATTCCTCATTCATACACATCCATAAAGACAAATTATAAGGAGTAATTATGATTGGCCACGAAGAATATTGTTAGTCCAATTGACCAAAAGGTTGGAATCCATCTATTGACAATCCCAACCTAACATTTTGACTTTTAGCTGCAAACTTATGATAGGTGTTATTGAAATGTTTCCATACCAGTGCATCCGATAGATGACTTATTATTCGATCTTCCAATTCATATTCATTATGTCATCTCATGTGAAATGTAGTAACATCAAAACTATATAGTCTTTGAAGTCTTAGAGTTAGCAGGAAATAATACATCCACTTCTAGGGTACTAAATTCTGTTTCATAGAACGCTTTCTAGGCTTGAACCTAGATTGGCAAAAAAATTAGTACTATTGTAATTCTACATCATCTTCCTAATACAACATACATCCTAATTTGCAACAATCAATTTTTTCAATCTGCAAACCAAGAACCTTAAAAAGTTTCTTCATATTGTAAAAACTATTAACCATTGTATGATTAGGAGGCAATGATTCATTATACCATCCAAGAATTTTATCAAAACTATAATCATAAATATTCCCTTCAAACTTTATGTTCAATATTAGAGCAATTGAAGGCAATTGAGTCATTATCGCATAATTTTTCCATAATTCTTGGTCAGTTGAGTGTAGTAAGTCAAAAATTTGTTTTACATATGAGTTTAGTTCTTCTTCAAAATTTTTTATATTTTCCTGAAAGGTATAACGGATTGCATCATAAACCATTCACATGTAAGGATTTTTAATTGCACCCATATTATTTATTCTAAATCCAATCCCCCCTTCAAATTCATCTATATTTGCTAAAGAGTTTACTTCATTACCCTTTGAGGTGCTACAAATCAATGGCTCCCCATATCGTGTCCACTTAAAATAATTCCGAACAAACCCTTTTTTTAGCAAATGGCCATTCACTTCATTAATATGAAGGAAATGAATATGTTTGTACTTTTTATATGGACATAAAATCTTTGGGCCATCCATATATGCTGGTTCAGAACATTCATGATGAATAAAAGCTTCTAACTCCCTCAACAAACTCAGGATTAATGAAACCATTAGGTGTTAATCGTCTATACATCTAAGATCTATCAACATTACTCATATATGTAAAACTATTAATTTAGAAAAGTGACTTCATAGTTAGTATGCTTCTTGTCCCTAAGTTTATAGAACATTTAAACTTTACACAACATCCTCGACGTATTAATCAATTGAATTAATATCCTATAATTGATTTTAATACTATGATTATGGCATGTTTACACAAGTGAATCAAGAAAGCAAGTTCTCACTATGACTCCTAGGTTTATGGAATTTTTCAACAATAAGCCTCATGGAATAGTTTACTATGCAAAAAACTATTATGTCTATTATAAACCTATGAATTTTTAGTGTTAAATACTAAGTTTTAATTAATCAAATTGAAGTTGAAGTATTAATAAATTAAATTAATCACCTACATTTGATTTCAATACTATGGTATGTGGCATTGTTTACAACTGTGAATCAAAAAAGCAAATTCTTGCTATGACTCCTAGGCTTATGGAATTTTTCACCAATAAGCTTCATGGGAGTTATATCACAGGTTTCTAGCCTATATACCATCTTAGGGGTTTATTATGCAAAGAACTATCATGTCTACTAAACCTATGAATTTCTTATGTTAATACTAAGTTCAAATTAATCACATTGAAGTTAAAGTATTTATGTTTGAATTAATCACCTTCAATTGATTTCAATACTATGGTACGTGGTATTGTTTACACCTGTGAATCAAGAAAGCAAGTTTTGGCTGTGACTCCTAGGCTCGTGGAATTTTTCACCAATAAGCCTTATGGGAACTAAATCACTGGTTTCCAACCTATATACCATCCTAAAGGTTTATTATGCCTCAAATCATCCATAAGATCTCAAACTCATTCCATATACAGTAAATATTTATGTAATCATTCATCTACTCATCAATGATTCAATCATAACCCAAACATAAATAGCTAGACTACTAAAGAAGAACATAAAACCTCATCAATGACTATAAGAATATTCTAAACAACAAAAAATCAAGACCTCCTTAATTTGCATTCACACAAAACTCAAATGCATCTAGTTAATGTATTACTAAAGCTACACATATGATGGATATTAATTGGATGACTTACCTTGATGGACGGACAACTACAGACTACAAAGAAGAAGGTTGAGCGACACTATTTAACATAAAATAGGGCTAGCGAAAAAGAATATTAACATTTTTCTCATTTTTTTAAAATTATTTACATGGATATTTTTATAAATGATCTTTAGTATAATTATATTATAAAATCTATTAAATTATCTTCTTTATAACCCTCCACTATTCAAGCTTTTTTTTTAGATGAAACAAAAATAAACAATTTCATAAAATTGTCAAAATAACTTGCCTTAGTATTAGTGTAGTGCATGATAAGTCATGCCTCTCCAACAACTCTACTATACCATGGAAACTATTTCTTTGGAGCAAATTATCCTTTCTCTATATGTTCTCTTACTTGGTTTCCATTTTCACTCTTTAAAACAATTTAGGTCTCTAATAACAATATGCACCAAGTCATAGCGCATTTAATATATCATTTGTTCAGTGTATTTTTCTCCATGAATAATGTCAAATGAGAAACATAAAAAAAAATCTTCTTATTAGCTTTAGATATTTACTAATCATTTGTGCAAATATATAACTAGCCAATAGTCAAATTTTGAATTGAATGAACGTGTGATATTCTAGTTTTAACATGTAAAAAACAAGGATATAGCTATATTGTGTAAACAAAATTAGTTATGCTAATTTGAATATTTGATCGAGCATCATTTAAGGTTACCTAATGTAGTATTATAACTTAATTTAGTTTCTTTTCCCTTTCTAGCTTGAAAATGACCACCACTATCTCATATATAAATCTCCTACTCTCTATATTCACCATTAGTAATTAATTATAATCAAAATATACCAAATAATATGGTAATCAATTCTTCAAAAAGAAAAATATCTTGCCATAAATATAAAGAGTGACTTTATAAGTCTATATATCAAATGCTGTAAGCCTATTAGTAAGAGCTAAATAAAAGGCTCTCACCTTAGTTAAATAATTTTTGATTCAAAATAGGAATTTACTTTTTACCAATTGAAAATGTTTTACACTAGAATAGGGGTATAGCCAAATAATAGATGACAATTGAAATCTACTCTTTTTGGAATGTTCTTCATCTATAAATCATTGTTCGTAGCTCTATCCAACTGCTTCATTATCCATTTCTCCTTCTATTTATTTATCAATGTGTAAAATTTTCTCCCCATAACATAGATTTGATTATCATAGTATTTAAGTTCATTAATATGATATCGTAAACTTATATTTCCTTTAGTTTTTGTTGAGTGCATAATGATATTAAAATCACCTATAATCATCCTTGCTCATACATGTTTCTAAAAATATCCTTAAGATTGTTCCATAATATGGTCCTTTGAAAGCTATAATTAAAAGCATAAATAGCTGAGATATGGAAACTTACATTCGTAATTTTTGTCCTGATGAATAGGTGTCTCAATTGTTGCTCCACAAAGATTGGTGTTGCTTTTACTTCAGTAGTATCAAAAGCCATTAGTAATCTTCTATTATAATGTCATTTGTGACCTGTTATGAAGGACCAGTGCTTCCTAAGGAAGCTTGTATAAATACTTACCGTTACTTTCTTTAATTTTAGTTTCCAAAAATCGTATTAGAAAAGGGTTAGATTCTTGTAAATAATTCACATCCATCAATTGTTTATTAAGGATATTAAGCCCTTTTATATTATAAACTAGGATAGTCATTAAGAGGGAGATGATGAGGTTTTCTTTTTCCTATTGGTGCTACTTCTTATAGCTTTTTGAAAGTTAAGCTCTAAATGTATCCCATACAGGCCAAGTTGAAAAATGTTTCTCGTATATTTTAATCAGTTAGCCCCCCATAGCTGTATGGTTTTACAACCTCTATATCCCCTTTGGATGTTTGTTAAGCTTGAATTTATTTAATTTCCATTGTAGGAACCTCATTGTTATTAATAGTATTAGAGGAGCCATCTTTTAAGAGCTTGTTAATTTCGCCTTTAGTATTAATAGATTTGATATGATGGTCCTTATTAGAAAGTTCAACATCTTTCTCAATTAACCTACTGGAAGTGTTATTAATCCCTACATCATTGTTGGACTTAATATGCATAAGATCTATATATTGCCCTGACTGAAAAAATTTCCTAATTATTCTCTAAATTTATTTGTGTGGAATTTTTTACCCTCCAATTATAAGTAACTATAATCTGTTCTTTAAAGAGTTTATCAGCTTCATTTAGTCTTAACAAAGGTATGTTTCTAGAAGTTCTTTAGAGATATCATTTAGTAGATATAACCAAGTATAAGTATAACTGACCCTTTTATAGTTGGTTGTTGCTTCACCAATGCATAATGGCTTGCCTTTATAGCTGGAAAAGTGACTTAGTCCTTTAGTTTTCCGATATTCAAGGGTATATTACGTATACTCAACTAAACTGGAATCTGCTTCTACCATGTATATATATTACGTAACTAATCTTTAACTTTCTTTAACTACTATTTCATTTATTATATTAAACTTATGAAAGAGGCTTTAAAATCAAGCAATCCACCTAAACTCCTCTTTAATATGCTTTTGGATGATGACTTCCCAAGCTCCACACATTTAACCAACCTTCAAAGCACGGTTCAGAGTAACCAAAGATAAATATACAACATACAAGACCTATGATTATACATTTATAGAACCACAATGGCAAGTGTTGTGGTGGTACTAGAGACAGTATCTAAAGTAGGATGATGACAACGACGACACACGGTGGCCTTTGGTAGAAATAGAGACGAGGATAGTGGCGTGATGAGGACAGTGGCATGCTGAGGATGCATGGCGGGATGACAAGGACATCGATGGGATGATGAGGAGGTGTGGTCGAATGGTGAGGTTGATGAGGACAGAAGAGAAGGAAAAAATTAGCTGCAATGGAAGAGGGAAAATGGGGGGAGGACAATGCTTCCGTTTTAGGTTAAATGAAAATGGTATCGTTTGGTGTTAAACCAAATGATGTCATCTTTGTTTTATTTAAAATTCTGAAGCCGAAGCAAATGATGACATTTTCCTCTAAAATTTACCAACGGAGTTGTATTCCATTGGTAAGCCCAAAACTTATTTATTCCACCAAGCGTTCATGCCTTCTTTACCAACGAAAATTTTCTACCGTTGCAATATTTCGCAGGAAAATTTGTCGAGATAACTTCCTTACAAATTTTTTGACAAGTATTTTTTTAGCAAAATTAAAAACTTCTGGACAATTTTACTAACAAAATATGATCTTTCATCAGTAATTTGCTATGTTTCAGTCTTCGTCAGCAATTTTCTATCAGTAATTACTAATTTTCATGTAGTGAGTGATCTATGATCACCTATTTTATGTAAAAGATGGAGTATTAGAGTTTTTTAAGGCCTAACAAAAGTTATGGGTCCCATTTTTAGATCAACAAAGTGGTTTCAAAGAGTTGCACCTAATATGTGCTTAATTTGATTGTACATTTATTCCATAACACTTAGTAATTAATGCTATGAAATATTTAAAAAACTCATTTTGGTTCATATTTGATTTTAGGTATAATTTGGAAGAATAAGAGCTAAAGAGAGTTAAAATAACATTCTTTAAGCCATCCTTTTGAAGTTCACCCTCAATTGTCCTTATAGAATAAGGAGACAAATTGGGGTGAAGATAGGACAAGAAAATCCAAGGAAATGAAGCTATCAAGATGATCTAGAAGATGTATGATCGTGTATTTATTGGGGTGATAAATGTTTGACTTACACAATTGGTTACATGGCCATATAAACAATCGTCCACCCTTACGATTTCCAAATTTTTTTATTTCTACGGTTTGATATATGTATCTCCTTAGACCCTAATTTTTAATATAAGTTAAAATTTGAATAGTTAAAGAGTTATGGGTCTATTTTAGAAGAAAATGAGGGGCAGAGCATGCACTCTTTGAAGACCCATAGAGGGATAAGCTTCCCTACTCTAGTTTCAAGGTGAAATTAAAGTTAAAGACATGTTTTAGGTGTCTCTCTATTGTGTATTATGTTCTTTCTCTCTTCGGATTGTTTATTTCTCCTATTTTTATTGAATTTGTGTTATGTAAGAATGATCATAATGCTCTTTTAGATTGTTTTTATGTAAACCCATTGTTAGAATCTTAAATACAACACATAATAGCTGTGTTTGGATTCATTTGTGGAAAATAATGATTTTGAATCATTACGGAAAACATAACCTAGGTTAAATGACCTGAACTTATGTGGTTGTTACCTTGATTAATCTATTTTCCTAACGAGCAATGCAGCTATTCGACTAAATCTAGAGATTTGCTCTAGGTTATTCAATGGTGACGTTTAGTTAAAGAGCTTATTTTAATTCAATATGATCAAAGGGAAAACTAGTGTTAACAGAGCTTATTGTTAACCTACGATTAATAGTTACTAGGAGAGGTGTTAGAATAACAAGACAATAAAGTATGCTTATTCATGTGTATGTCGAGATTGAACTGAGAATTAGATTCTGAAACCTATTCATCAATTTTATCATTTTTCATGTCTTGCTTTAATTTGTTTTTGTTATTTTAATATCATTTTAGTTTATTATTTGAAAATCAACAAACCCCCTAAATATCCTAAAAACCATTTCCTTTCATTACAAAAACTTTACACACACTCTCGTAGGATCAACCTAGACTTATCACTAGCTATTGTTTTAAGTTTAGTTATTTTATGTAGTGTTATGATGCACTACCAATTTAGCATCATTATTAAGGAGTGTGATGCTTTCGTTTTTGTTTTTGATTTCAATTGGTGTTTTGTAAATATTTGTTTATAATTTCTTTTTCAGTTATTTCTTGATTTTTTCACTTTTTATTTAATGTTTGTGTGTAAAAAGGGACACATAGAAAGAGAGTATATCACTACTAGATATTATCAATATTCTTGGTCAAAAATTTTCCCATAACCTATATTCCCAATCCTATAACCAAGCTTGGAATGATCGTATGAACTTTAGTTATGGAGGGGACATTAAGCAAGACCACTTCTTGGATGAGCTGCAAATACACAACAATTCCCACAGAGACCACAAGCCCCTTTTTAAAACTTAAGAAGTGATATAGCGCATCCTAATACTTCTGAAAGTAACTAGACTTATAGTTGTACCAGTGGTAAGTCTAAGTCGATCCTACAGAGAGAGTATTTAAAGCTTTTGAAATGAAATTAATTAGTGTTTAGGGTTTGGAGGTGGTTTGGTTTAATAAAAAAAGTAAAATTAAACTAATGAAAACAAATTAAAGAAACATTTAAAAATTATGAAATTGATGAAATCATTAGGGACTCGGTCATTGGTTCAATCTCAGCGTACACCCAGTTAAATATACTTCATTGATTTGTTGTTCTCTTACCCCTCCTGGCAACTATTAATCATAGGTTGACGATAAGATCTATTATCCCTAGTTTTCCCTTAGGTCATGTTTAATTAAGAGATGCTCGTTAATTAAACCTAGCTATCAAACATCCTAGGTTACGATATCTATATTTAATTAGACAGTCACAATAAAAATTAGGAAAATAGATTAATTAAGGCATCAACCACACAAGCTCGGGTCATTTAATATAGGTTATGTTATCACTAATGATTCGACAGCAATAAAAAACACAATAATTATAGATTATATCCCTAATGATCCGAAACCATTAGTTATTACCAATGAATCTTAACATAATAATTATTTATTATATTAAAGATTCTACCAATATGTAAACACAATAATTATGGATTGTTCTCAAGATTTCAATAATGGGTTTATATAAAAACAATCTAATAATAATGAGAATAAAGACCATTCATACATGAAAATCAAAATCCATAAGCATAGGATAGTATAATCAATCCCTAAAGAGAGATTGAACAACAAAAACATTGAAAGAAATGCTTAACCAAGCTCTTCAGCATCGATATCACCTCCGAACTAGGTCAGGAAAGCCTAGCTCTCTATAGGTCTCAAAAGGATGAGGGTTTTGCCCTTTTATTGCCTCCTAAAACCCTAAATCATTTTCTCCAACCTTTTCATAACATTTCTACCATCAAAATGATGTATTTATACTCAAAACTAGGTTTTTAGGTGAGCTGGCAGCTTTTCACAAGTGTGCATATGAGTTATAGGTGTGCATATATTGTTCATGGGCGTGCATATGATTCGTGCATGGTTGCATCATGCCCATGAAAAATTAATCATAGGCGTGCATTAAATGTCACACCTATGGTAAATAAGTCATAGGTGTGAATAACATGCTCACGCCCATGACTTATTTATCATAGACGTGACACTTCATACATGCCCATGACTGATTTGTCATGGGTGTGACACCTCACACTTATGACTTTTACGTTATGGTTGTTAGTCATTTCCAACACTCTTCATTCTTGATGTTTTAACCATATAGTCTTCATTTTAAGTATTTTTTGTCCCCTTTTACTCTAATCCTTCTTCTTGCTCTATGAAGACAAGTGAGTGTGAATCTCAAGAAGAGGGCTCAAATATAATGCTTTCGACTCACTTTAGCTCTTTCACTTCCAAATTTTACTTAAAACCAAATATGAACTAAACTGAATGTCTTAAGCATTTCATATCATTAAACACTAAGTGTTATTAAATAAATGCATAATCAATTAAGCAGATTTCAATTTCGCTCACACTTAGCTTTTGACTGCCCTTGGGCAAAACATCCAAATTAAAGTTACATACCCAAAACTTTTACTCATTTCCTATATTTGCCAAGAATATACGGTCATAAGAAAAGATGAATAACTTTCAAAAGCCATAGCAAGAATTCAAAATTGAAAGCTTTTACTCATGATTAATCAACATTCATCACCTTTACAAACTGAATACTTCGGAGGTAGAATTGGAAAATGTGCTTAAATCAAATAGATTCATGTGTGCACTCAATACTATTAATAATCATGACATTCTATAACATTGGAAATCATTTCATTTCTCTACCACTAAGATTCACATGCGTAATCATGAATCAAAGAACTTTTCAAGGTTGTAATGTGGGCAAAGGTAAAGTGAGATGTATTTGAGTAAAGTAGCATAAAAGCCGTAAAATCTAGTGAAATAAGAAAAAACACTTAGTATATCATCAAGTGCAAAACATTCACTCACGATTGTGTACGTCAACTACGATGAATGCAAAAACTATGTTTCATAACTCAAATTCAAGCCCTCACACCACAAACCACATGAAATATAATCAACTAAAAGGAATCACTTATGAAATTAATGAAAACACATTTAAACTACAAGGAATGATCCTTCAAAGCGACATCTAACTCATATGCTTCATATTCAAATTACCCATTCAATGCAACTTTAGGTGGAAAGACTAATCATAAATAACTTTGCAAAACATAAACATTTCCTCCTTGATATTTTTATTCAAACATTTTTTCTTTTTCTTTCTTTTTTATAAAATTAAATGAAGCTATATAAAAAATGGAATTCATAATATGACATTTCGACAAATATAACTAACCCACATATATGTAGACCCCCCTAGCTTAGACTTTTATATATCTAACATCATCAACAATTAAGAAATGCTCCACTAGCTTTAAGGCTTAGATAAGAAATTTTTTTAATTTTAAAAGCATATAATGTGGTTGGTATAAAAAAAGGCTAATAAAGCTTAAGTGGGCTTAACAAAGGGAAGATTCACATCAAGGGGTAGGTTATTTGGCCAATGTAGTTTATAAAAAGAAAGAATGCCTATATCATTTCCTTGTTAATGCATGTGATAAGAATGTGGTCTTAAATAGAAAATCAAATCAAAGTCAGGATGTACATGTCATGAAGGTCACACATAAACAAAAGACAATGAGACTGATATGGATGTATCAGTCTAATAAGGCTTAAAATCTCACTGGTTTTTGTTTACCATTAGTCGCTGCTCTTCTAAAGATAATAAGTATTGACCAATCACAAAAGTAAAAGTACAAGCTAAAGTTTCCATGGATTCTTCTAGCCAATTCATTCTTTTATCATAACAATATTGTCCTAGAAATAATAAAAATGAGAAATTATTTTTTCTTGATTATTCTCTCTCTCTTTTTTTTGTTGAGAACTAAAGAAAACAAGTAAGAACAAACAAACTTAAAGCATGTTTGCATATAAGAAATAAATGCGAAAATATAAAGGAAAAGAAATTAGCTTCCCTTGGGTTGCCTAGTGCCTTTGTTTAGTGTCTTTGGCTCGATTCCATACTTTCCTTATATGAAAAATTATGATCTTCAAGTGCTACTGTTTGAACTTCCTTGATGTGAGATTGTTCAAGATAGGGCCTCAGTTGATGATCATTCACGTCCAGCATCTTCCCTACGTTTAGTATCTCCATCGCTACTAAGTCTATACACTTTAGAAATATCTCAAATATCTCTTCACCTATCTCCTCTTCATTCAATTTCTCTAATCTGGTAAGTAAAGGAAAAGGGTAGTATTAATAATAATCACAGACTCAGTACTCACCTTTGAGCTAAATGATATGTCTTTTTCTCCTTCGAGCTCCTTCTCCACTTCTTCTACATAAGCAATTCCTTGAATAATGCTCTCAAATTTTCAAGCTCCTCTTCACCATATAAGGCCTTAGCACTGACATCAGATGAGTACTCCTCAAGTTAAGATGGTTGCTCCTATTCACTTTATGGTTCCTGGTGATTGTTATCTCCCCATCTAGACATTGCATCTTGCTAGAACAGTTTCATATCCTATTGAAATTGCAAAGTGTTAGCAGCGACAATGATATATGTTTAAATTTTAATTCATTTGATATGCTACACTTAATCATTAATGCCTTAGAAATGCTTAAGATACTCAATTTAACTTATAATTGATTATAGGTACATTTTAAAAGTAAAGGAGCTAAAGTGACCCGAAAGGATATTTATTGAAGCCATCTTCTCAATATCCATACTCTATTGATTCATGGAGCAAGAGCAATAAGAGGATTGAAAGAAGGGATGAAGAATTTCAAATGAAAATCACTCATGATCTGCTAGAAATTGCCATAGCCGTGAGTGAAGTCTGATGCTTATACCTAGCCAGCTTCTTCTCACACAAACATCCATGCATGCTTATACCCTACCAACTACTTCTCATACCAATGTTCATGCATGCACATAACAGCTCCCATGTAAGGTGACCAAATGCTTCTCACAGTTTTTCATGCTTCGCACCAACCTTTAATGTATAAGAAGACAAAGGTGGACAATTGTACTTGGAATAAAGAAACAAAATGAATTTAAAGTTTTGGAATGCTTCTCATGGCCATGAGAAGAAAGTCACGGTGTGACTTGTTAAATCACACCCATGAGGCCTTCTCACACCCGCGAGAGGCCACTTACAAGTGTGAGAAGACTAACTGTCCCTTTTAATGGCTAAGTGTCCTAATTTTTAAACCTAATTTTTACCATATAAGGAAAGGGGGGACGACACAAAAGGAGGTCATTCGAGAGAAGAGAGAGCTGTAAGCATTGTTTCTCTTTGTTCTTCATTCTTTCATCATTTTTCAACTCTGACATTGGTAATGGAGGATAAAGTTAATGGTGAGAGCTTGAGCATGGAGATAGAGGGCTAAACTTCTGAGCCGATTCAATTGGGATGGCAATGTCAAGTCATGGTTAAGCCATTTTTCATATTAACCTGCAATTTTTGTTCAAATTGTATGATATTTATGTTGATTTGATTGGGTTTTGGGATGGATGATCTTAATATGTTATTTTGATTATTCTATTTCAAGCTTATTTTTATGACATTGAATGTAGTCCCTAACCGCAACTTTTAATGTTTGTTAGTAGCATCTAATGATCTAGTATCATTAGGAACAACATAACCTAGGTTAGACAACCTGAGCGTATGAGGTTGCTACCTATATTGATCGTTTTCTAATTCGTAATGCGGTTCCAAATTAAATCTAGAGATCGTATGCTAGGTTATTTGTTAGATAGGTTAAATTAATGATCGTAACTTGATAAAAAAACCTAGAGGAAAATCAAGATTAGTAGAGCATTTTATTACTCTCAGATCAATAGCCCAAAGAGAGTTGTAAAGAAGTTAGGATGATGGCATATGCTTAATCGTGTTTAGGCAAATTGAACCTAAAACTAGACCTTAACTATATTCAACACATTAATCATTTTTTACTACTTACTTTAATTTGTTTTCGATAATTTAATTCGATTTCATTTTCTAAATTGATTAAAATCCAGAAACCCCCCTTTTTATAATTTCCCAGCATCAATTAATTTTGTTATAGAAATTAACTAAACATTCCCTATTGAATCTCGACTCACCCTAACTATAAAATTTAGTATTTAGAGTTAGGTAAATTTTGCAACGCACTCGACATGCACTATCAGACAACATTAACTAATTATTCCAAGGATGTACCAAAGTTTTACTAGCTTTCCCATTCTTTGAAACTAGACCAAAATTACCTTTTCTCCTGCTGGAATTGTTGTAGTCCCTGCTGAAACTGTTGTACACTTACTGAAACTGTTATATAACCTATTGAGGCTATTGCATATTCTATTGAAGTTGAATATTATTAGCAGCCATAATATTAAGCAAGTCTTTTAGAGATGGACCTAAGTTGTAATACGAAGCTTCTTATCTATACGAGAAATGTTGCGCATCTTGCAAACTATTATGGAAGTAATTTTGATGGTTATCCCATCTATAACTAAGGTTAGTATGATCATTCCAATATAAGCTAAAGGATTGGGAATAAGATTTATGGAAAAAAATACTTCTGTCCATGAAATTTTGTTTGTTTTGTCTTGTTTTTAATCACAAATGCTAAAAAAGTGAAAAGATCAATAAATAACTGAAAAGAAACAAATTACAAACAAATATGCATAAAACACCAATTAACATCAAGAACAAAAACTATAGCATAGAACTCCTAAGCAACGACAGCAAAATTGACATAGAACATTGTAATACAGCTCAAAACAACTAAACCTACAACTATAACAGTGGTGAGTCTAAATCGATCCCATAGAGAGTGTGTATTAAGCTTTTAAAATGAAAATAAACCGTGTTTAGGTTTTAGAGGGGTTGGTTTATTTAATAAAAAAATGAAGTAAAAATAAACTAATAAAAACAAATTAAAGAAACATTTAAAAATGATGAAAGTGATGAAGTCATTAGGGCATTGGTCATTTGTTCAATCTCAACCTACACCCAGTTAAACATACTTCACTGATTTTTTTTGTTCTTTTACCACTCCTAGCAACAATTAATCGTAGGTTAATGATAAGCTCTATTAACCTAGGTTTTCCCTTAGGTCATGTTTAATTAAGAAATGCTCGTTAATTAAACCTAGCTATCAAACATCCTAAGATATGATCTCTATAATTAACTGGACAATTGCATTACAAATTAGGAAAATAGATTAATAAAAGCAACAACTACACAAGCTTGAGTCATTTAGCCTAGGTTATATTAACCCTAATGATTTGACACCAATTGAAAACACAAAAATTATGGATTGTATCCCTAATGATCTAAAATCATTACTTGCTACAAATGATTTCCATCATAATAATTATGGATTATATTGAAGATTATAGCAATACCCAAACACAACAATTACGAATTGTGTTCAAGATTCTAACAATGAGTTTATACATAAACAATCTAACGATAATGGGAATAAAGATCATCCATACACGAAAACCCAAATCCACAAGCATAGAATAATATAATCAATCCCTAAAGATACAAAAAATAATAAAATCAATGAAAGAAATGCTTAACTAGGTTCTTTAGTGCCAATGTCAACTCTAAACTAGGTTGGGAAAGCCTAGCCCTCTATGGGTCTCCAATGGATGAGAGTTCTTCCCTTTTCTTACCTCCCAAAATCCCTAAATCATTTTCTCTAACCTTTCATAACATTTATGCAATCAAAACAATGTATTTATACTTAAAACTAGGTCTTTAATGACCTAGAAGCATCTCACGGGCATCCATATGTTATTCACAGGCATGTATATAAGTCTTGGGCGTGTATGGTGGTATCACGCCCAGGATAAATCAGTCACAGGTGTGCATGAAGTGTCACACCCATGATAAATAAGTCACGGGCATGACTAACATGCTCACGCCTATGACTTTTATGTCATGGCTATAAGTCATTTCCATCACTCTTCATTCTTGATTTTTTCAACATATACTCTTCATTTTATGCATTTTATTATCTTCTCTTGCTCTAATCCTTCTACTTCTTGCTCTATGAAGATAAGTGAATGTGAATCTTAAGAAGATGACTTAAATATAGTGCCTTCGACTCACTTTAGCTCTTTCACTTCCAAATTGTACCTAAAATAAAATATGAACTAAAGTGAACGTCTTAAACATTTCATGTGATTAAACACTAAGTGTTAAGGAATAAATGCATAATCAATTAAGCAAATATCAAGATGTAAAATGATTCTAAGAAGATGTAATGCTTTGATTTTTGACCACTTTAAGTTAGACGGGTCAGATGAATAAAATTATCAACCACCTAGAATCACAAAGCAAAGAGAAGTAGCCATCCCAATCCAAGGTGTATCTAAGGAAAGTTAGTGAAAAAAACATACGAAGTGAAAAGGATCCTGAGAATCTTGAGAGGACTACTCAAAGGATTGCTGGTAAAGAAGAAATGAAAAAGGAGCTAGAAGGAGAAAAGAATATATCATTTAGCTCCAAGGTGAGTGTTGAGTCCCTTATTATTGTTAACACTAATCCTTCACCTTTACCTAGCAGGTTAGAGAAATTAAACAAGGAGGAAAAGGGTAAAGAGATATTTGAGATATTTTAAGAGTGCATGGACTTAGTAAAGATTAAAAGTTTGAAGATTAGGAAGACACTGAACGTGAGGGGCCATTTACTTAGGTGTTATCACTAATTACCTCAAGTGGAGAAAGTGCAAGTTGTGACATCTAAATATCATAACTTTGTCACATGATGGAGCTTGAAAGATGTTGTTTATGCCTATATAAAGATACAATTTTATGCATATTGACAAACATGGTCCTTTTTATACAGGTGTAACCTTCTATGAAAGTGTAAAGTCACGATTTAGAGGTTTTTAAAAATACACGGTCATCTACATGGCTATGTAAATTACCATGTATGCTCCAAAATACCTAGTTTTTGCTACAAAAGGACTTTATGAAGGCTATAGAAAGGAGGGAGAATTGAGAGTCGATGAAGACACTTAAAGAAGAAAGAAAATCCTAAAAAAGGGCTGCCTATTATCCTAATAAGATCAAAAATTGACATATCAAGATCAACTTCAGTTTTCCATATTTTCTAAATGAAAGATTTAAGCTAATTTCATTCTATTCTCTTTTTCTATTTGATTGATTTTTTTTCTAAGTTAGCCAATATTGAAATAACTATAAGTGGATAGTATAGTTCTAGCTACTATCAAGAAGTACATATCAAGCCGATGAGGACAATGAGTACTAATAATTACCATTATCCTATTATCTAGTCTACAAAATTGGTTAATTTTTAACTTAAAAGAAAATAAAAATAAAGGAAGTAAGATAAATGATAGTAAGATCAAATCAGAGAGTTAAGGTAACACTTAGTGAACTATCAATATCAAAAAATTAGTATCTCAGTTTCGAATCCCCTAAAACCTTTAACAGATTGATCATTTGTCATACAATTATTTTATTGATTTATTAGGCTGTGGAGATTCCTATGGTATGCTAATAGCTGACCTTGAGTCTACTAGCAATTAATCCTAAGGTTTTCAATCCAATTACTCAGGTTAAAGTTTAAAGGATTACTTTAGAAATTTGTGAATATCGCTACAATGTTTGACCTTAATCAAGAAGATTCATTTCATCCTATCTCTAAGGTTATAGTTAACTCCTTCCAATTATAGTAAATCTATTCAAACAAGGATTTCTCAATCTCCTTGTTATGAAATTAGGTTTTGATCTAATATTTCAGATCTATTAGAACATAAATAAAACACACAATTAGATCATAATATATCAATCAAACCAATTGCATTAATAAAAGAATCAAAACATGTTAAAGTTTTAAACATAGGGTTCATCTAATCTAAACACTAACAATACGTTTAGTTTCACATCATAGAACACAAAATAAAAAATAAATTGAAAGAAAAAGAATAGAAAATAGTGGGTTCATAATTTTAAATCTATCTTTCAATTCTATTGAATGTTCTAGCAACGTAAAGGTCTAATCTTGTATTCTGATCGATATTTCGGTGATTTCTTTTTCGTGTCCACTTCTCTGAATCAAAATCACCCTTTGAGAATGATGTCCACATCTGGAATCACCTCTTAATGTCTCCTCCAATTTTCCTATGAAAAAATCCTTTTACATTAAAATTTAGGGTTTCTAGTCGGTTTGATACATTACGGCCGTGTATCGAACCATGTTAACCTAAAATACTAAACGTCGTGATTCTATATGGCCTAGGAGAAATGTATGAGCTTATGTAGATTCGTGCATTCCTTCTGTATTCCAGACTGTGTATAAGACAAACTACTATAATTCGTGATTTTACACGACTTGGGAGAAATGCATGAGCTGATGCACAACTGTGCATCCCTTATGTTCTTTGATTCTTCATTTTATGTCTTATTTTTTTCTGAATTCTTCTCCCCTAAGTCCGTAAAGGCAATTATACCCTATAAACACACTTGGAGTGAATCTAGAAGAAATATACAATAAAAGTATGAAATATGAAATATCAAGCAAAATATATCAAATAGGGGTGTAAAATTATAGTTAAATATGCATTTATAAAACATCCTCAAACTTAAACTTTTGTTTGTTAAGCATACATCAACATATCCTATTAAATCAAACTAACATAAAACTAGAATCAAATTAACCTAAAATGAACTTTCTGAATCAATTTTGATTATAATCACATCAATAATTTAATTGAAATCAAACGCATAATTCTTTACACCCTAACTAAGATTTCACTCAATGGACTCAATTGTTTAGGCTGAAAAGCGTCAAAACTCTCAATCAATGCATAGTAGAACTCTTACCATAAGCTTGCAATAATATAACATCTCCACCACTTATGTATAAAATATAAATAAAAATCAAAAGGTTTTTAGAAGGTTATAATAGGGATTAGGTATGGTATGGTTTAGATATCAAAAGGGTTAAATTGAAGGAAATTTACTAAAAACAAATTAGATGACTTATGTACGAAACACACAAGTCCTTTCATTGCAACTCTATTACTACCATGAACTTATTCACAAATTTTATGTACTCGTATAATAACTCTTTTTCTGCAATAATTAAGTATTTAGTATCCCAATTAAAGAAATAATGGATCTTTTAAGAATTTAAAGTCTCATCAAGTAAATAATGTAAATAACCTTCAATGTTTAAAACACTAAAAGGCTTCAAAGAAAAATGGATCAAGAGTTAATATATGGGTAAAATCAATAAAAAAAACTAAGGCTCAACTTGGTTATTCTTAAAGGATAAATAATAGGTATGGTAATAATCAAAGAAATAGACTAAAACGATTATTAAATCTAAGTGCCTTTATCATGTCAATGCTTTTAACTTAACAAATATGATCTCAATATGTATAAAAAAGCAAGTTCTAGAATTATTCTACCACACATGAAAGAACAAGAGCTGAATTTTAAAAAATTTTCTCTTACGCTTAAAAAAGCATAAATTTTCCAGAGGTGTTTGAGTGTATGGAAACAAGAAATTAAAGAAAAGATAAGAATTGTAAGTATGGAAGTGGGCCATAATTGTGGCTTGTCTTGACACGATCGTGGCAGAGAGCACAGACAACTATTCTAGCAAATTTTGGCTTTTCCAACATGCGACTCTTTTTGTAATTTTAACATTTTGGGACTATTTTTGGAACCTAATTAAGTGGGTAAACCCTAGAATCCTTAAGAACTATTTAAGAACATAAAATACTTAAAAAAGATGAGCCACCTTCTTCCAAAGTGAGAGAACAAGCAGGACGAGCAAGAAGAGTGATTGAACCCAAGTTTTTTATATTATTTAGTGATATTTTCATGGTTTTTGTTATACTTTTCGGCCCTTTTTGTTGGATATTGTGCTTAATTTAGCTTAAGAGTGCTTGTTTTGAATTAATATACTTTGAGGGTAAAATTCTTATAATTAGTTAGTAATTGCACTCACTTGGTTTCTAGGACAATTGATACTGCAAGCTATTGCATTTCATTGCAGGACACTCAAGAAGTAGGGCCAAAAGTGAAGACTAAGAAATTACAAGTCATAAGATCAAGAAAGAAGACCTTTAGGAAAAAGTTAGCCATGGTGAATTCATTCCTTTATCGCGACGAAACCTTCGAATCAGCAACCCAGATCTCTCAGGAAAAGTTAGCCGTGGCGAACTCATTCCTTTGCCACGACGAAACCTTTGAAACAGCAACCCAAACCTGAACCATTTTTGGAAATTTCACTTACCCATTCGTGTAAACTGACCTAAATACCAATTTAAAGACCTTACTTCGGGATAACTTAGGGGTGGACTAAAAAAAGGCAGCATCCATCGATACTTTCTCATCTTTCTCTCATCTAACCCTAATTTCTACCATTTTTCTACTATCAAACCTCCATTATGGGAGACTCAGATTTATTCCTAGTTATAAAGCTTCTGACTGCAATGCTTGGCTAGGCATTTCTTTTCCTTTTGAAGGTGGAGCAATGGCTGGAGTTTAATGAGCTTAAAAGGGGAATAGTTTAATCTATGGTTTAGCTATAAATTTATAAATTCCTAGGTCTAGGATTTGAAATTTGTAGTTGAGCTACTTGATTATAGTTTTAATCAAATGTTGGATATTCATTATGTGTAGTTTGTATTGGTTTATGTAGAAATTTGAGCTTAAATATATCAAGTTTCATATATGTCTATTTGTAATCTTCTTGATTCTCTCTTATCTTGCATGGTTATGTTTGATATTGAGTTTATTCTAGATTTCATTTGACCTATTACATTGCTTGATCCTATGACACTCACGAACATTTAACAGGATGTTAAGAAATGGACTCTCGTTGATTAAGATCCTGGACTTAAACTTTAAGGTTTACCATTTTGAAGCTTAGTGATTTCCACTCTTGTTTAAATCAATTTCGAACTATGATAGCTAGAGCTCACTTTTAAGAGGACTTTATTGCTATTTAATCTCTTGTTTTTTTTATCTTCCCATTTTCGATATCCTAAAATCCAAAAAATTCATTTTACATTCAATTTAGTTCAATTGGTGATTTCAAAAATTAAAACCCCCTTTTTTCCCAATTAGTTTGCATAGCATGGCATATAGGTTAATTTAGGTCCATTCATTTTAGGTTCCAATTAAGTGAATGACCCAAGGTTGCATTCTATAGTGCAATCCTTGGATTATTTCGATTCAACCTCCAAGGGCTTAATGGTAAGGTTTGAATCAAATGGCGCCATTACCGGGGAACCAAGAAATTGGTTCTCTAGGTTAACTTCTGTCATTTTGTTGCTAAGTGGGGTTAAGAGCCTTTAGACTACATTTTAGATAGTTTAGCTTCATACTTGTCAATAGTATAAGTTTTCATTTTGTATAGCATTAAAATTTTTGGAAATACAAAGAAAGATACTGATTTTCTTCATATTTTTTACATACTTAGCATTTTACATGTGTATAGCATCTTACACCTATACAGTTGCATCCATCACATCTCATCTTTTTACTTGACTTTGTAAGCTTGCAAGTCAATTTTGTTCATTTTTATTCTCTTTTGAATTTTTCCCTTCCATGCCCCGAAAAACCTGACTCCTACCCTTTAACCCAGAAATTGATAGAAGTTTGAGAAAAGTTAGAAAGGAAAAGAGAGTAGAAGGGACAAGCAAGGTAGTTGTTGAAGAGAAAACTATCTTAGTGGAGTCTAGCCTGTCAAGTAGTAAGAGTGAATCATTAGAAGGTGAGACAATGGATAAAAATCTAGCTAATTTACAAAACCCTAACCTTAATGCTTACTAACCTAGGAATGGTGATAACGGAGGTAATAGGGAGCAGGAGCGAGTTGTTGAGAACAATGGAAACCTTAGAAGGAGGGCCATTAGGGAAGCTATGTAACATCCTGTTTCCATATATCGGGTAGGATCAAGGAAACGGGTATATGAGAGATCACTCAGAGAAATTAGAACAACACATCTCATGCTCATGCATTTGTGAACAGTGATATGTGCACATGAAAATATCTGTACA
>JAOTJB010000008.1:23196712-23208580 GCA_027123815.1 Erythroxylum minutifolium | reverse complement strand
AAAAGTAACTGGAAGAAAATTAAGTTATAAGTAAATACACTTGCTTTCCAGGGCACTATATTTACATAACTCCAACATTTGAGGCTTAACCGAAATTGAGAGAAAGAATACAAGGGGTTGTTAAATTTTTATCTCTCTCTCACCTATCTTGTATGAGATAGCAAAACATACAAGGGGTGTGGGCCCATGAACATACAAGCTAGAGGGGGTTATGAATACGTCATTAGCTTTATAGATGATTACTCTAGACATAGCTATTTGTATTTGGTGCATAGAAAGAGTGAGTCCTTTGAAAAGTTCAAAGAATTCAAAGCTGAAGCTGAGAAGTAGCTAGGCAAGCCATTAAAACAACTTTGATCGAATCGAGGTGGTGAGTACTTTTTTGGACAGTTCCAACAATATTTAATTAGCAACAGAATTGTTTCCAACTTATCTGCCCCTCAAACACCTCAACAAAATGGTGTAGCTGAGAGGAGAAATAGTATTCTATTGGAAATGGTAAGTGTTCGCTCAAGGTTACATGCTCTAAGTTTTAATATTTTAAACCTTGGTAATTACTTCAAGTGCACAGGTCATTTGCGTAGTACTTAAGGTGACGATCCCACAAGGAAGTTAAGTTTGTAAAACCTAATTAAACAACTATTGCAATAATTAAAACTAATCAAGAATCAAATATGAGAATTTAAATCACCAAAAGAACAAATAGAAGCAACTCAGACAAATAACCTAATTTTCAACCTAGAAGTGACCAATTGAGAGAAAGGGGGAATTTATTCAAAATTAAAGAAAATTTATCGAATTATGAAATTTTCTAATTTAATCGGCCTAGACGGTCCTATGGTGAATTACTCTCTCTCAAGTTATAATTCTTAACCCTAATTGATATTCCCTAATTCAAGTTATAGAAATTACATTATCTCAATTTGCAATTTGTCCAAAACCTAAATTAGCTCTAACGTTGTCTATTAACCTACTAGGAATCTATGCTCGATCTCTCGTTACAAGACTTGACCAGTTTGATTCAATTCTCTACCTATTAATTTACCTAACTCTCGTTAACCTAAATCGATGATTTTTACCAGCTCACCCTCTCAGTTTGTTGCCTAATTATGAAGAATCGAATTAAATCACAATAAATCGAAATAAAACACAATCAAAACAATCTTATTAATCTCAAGAATAAATAAACCCGAAGGTGAGTTTAAACAATCATCAAAACTCTACGAAAATATTTCTAATCAATCTCCAAAATTTCATACATCAATGAAATCAAAATAACAATCAGAATATACTTTTGGAATGGATCTCGGAGGCACAATTGCTGGAAACCACCTGTTTCGAAAAGTACGTCGCGTCAAGCGTGTCTCTGTGCCTCTCTTCCTTCGTCTCTTTCCTTGATTGATTGATCTCTAACTAGTTTTCACTCGAATTTTTGGCAGAATCTCTCTCTTTTGTAGCTCTTGGCTCTCTTCCTCTTCTGTCACATCATATTCTATTTATATCTTTAGGGCTCTAAGTCAAAGTTAGGGTTGAAACGGTCCAAAAATTTGTCCGAAACTTGAGTTTTTCTATCAGCCCGATGCAATGCACGATTATGGCCTTACCTGCCACGATCGTGGTTGGCACTTTTTCATTTTTGTCACAATCATGGCCTGAAGAGCATGATCGTGGCTTGATTTAACGCTCTCTGTCATGATCGTGGCTCTTGGTGCACGATCGTGGCCTGGCTGCTTCTGGTTCTTCCTCTTCTGTCACAATCGTGGCCTGTGCTTTTTAGTCCAAAAACTCTTTAACTCTTCGTATTCTTCCCTGTTTACCCTGTAACACTAGCAAACACATTAAGATACCTCAAAAATATACAATTTAGGTTCAAAGATTTAAACTAACCCATAAAAACACTTAAACATAAAAACTAACCTAATTAAACTCTAATTGCATACTAAACACTTGAATTGACATTAAAATACTATCCTAAAACACAATACAAATTGTAACTATCAAAGCTCTTAAAACGATAGTGTATATTTAAACCAAATACTAACAAATGCTGTTCCAAAGACACCATTTGAGTTATTTAAAGGTTAGAAACTGAGTTTGTGACATGCGCATTTGAGATGTCCGTCTGAAATAAGAATTTATAATCAAAAAGCAAAGAAATTGGACCTAAGGACCATAAGTGGGTATTTCATTGGATATGCTGAAAGGTTTAATGGATATAGGTTTTATTGTCCATCATATCACACTAGAATTGTTGAATAAAAAAATATGAAGTTCCTTAAGATGACTTGATTAATGGGAGGGATCAATTTCAAGAGATAGTTTATGATAATGATCATATGGATACTCAGCCTTCTACCTCAAAAAGTAAGGTGATTGTAATTCACGGCGCTCCTCAGGTTCAAATAGATGTTGTACAGCTAACTATTGAAATTTAACAACCTACGGTCAACATAAATGAAAATCAAGAAATTCTACAAGTTGTTGATAATTCAGTAGATCTAGTTATTCAGGAATTACCTGAAAGCATTTAACAACCAGTTGAATAACAAACACCATAGGAAGATGTTGGTGCAACATTAAAGAGATCTACTAGAATAAGGAAATCAACTATTACTAATGATTATGTTATATATATATAATAATCAGACTATAATATAGGAGTTGAGAATAACCTTAAAATCTTTTCATAAGCTATGAGTTACTAAGAATCAAACTTATAATATAATGCCATGAAGGAAGAAATGAATTCTATAAAGAATAATGATGTTTTAGATCTTATTGAGTTGCCTAGAGGAGCAGAACCCATAGTCTGCAAATGGTTATTTAAAACAAATAAAGACTTATTAGGCGACCCTAAGAGATATAAGGCAAGACTTGTTGCTAATGGATTCACTCAAAAGGAATGAATCGATTGCACAAATACATTTTCTCCTGTGTTTATAAAAAATTCACTTCATATAATTTTGGCATTAATTGCTTATTTGACATGGAACTGCATCAAATGGATGTGAAAATGACTTTCTTAAATTGGGACATAAAGGAAGAGGTTTAGTTTAATAATGTTGAGCATTTAGTTTGCAAGCTTAAAAGATCCATTTATGGATTGAAACAACAATCCCACCAGTGGTATTTGAAATTCCATAATGTCATCTCATCATTTAGTTTTGAAGAAAATATCATGGATCAATGTAAATATTAGAAGCTTAGTGGGAGTAAATTTTGTTTTCTTGTATTATATGTGAATGACATATTACTTATAACCAATGATAGGGGGTTACATGATGTAAAACAATTCTGGGTGATGCGTCTTATATCATTGACATTAAGATCCATCGAGACAGATTCTGCAGTATTTTGAGTTTGTCTCAAGAAACCTATATTAATAAAGTTTTAGGGATGAAACATTGTTCACTAAGTGTAGCTCCCATTATGAATGGTGATAGGTTTAACTTTGACTAATGCCTGAAAAATGATTATGAAAGGGAACAAATGAAAAACATTCCATATGTTTCTGCAGTCAGAAGCCTAATGTATGCTTAGCTTTGTATAAGACCTGACATTACGTTTGATATTGGAAAGTTAGGCAGATATCAGAGTGACTCATGATCAGATCACTGGAAAGTTGCAAAGAAAGTAATGAGGTACCTTTAAGGGACCAAATGTTAGATGCTTATGTGTAGACGAATTGACAATCTAGATGTAATAGGGTCCTCAAATTCAGATTTTGCTAGATGTATTGATTCATGAAAATTAATATCAAGTTATATCTTCATGTTTACCCATGGTGCCACATCTTGAAGGAGTGCCAAGCAATCTTTGCCTGCTACTTCCACCATAGAGGTTGAGTTTATTTCTTGTTTTGAGGCTACATCACATGGTGTATGGATAAAGAGTTTCATATATGAGATTAGACTCGTGGATTCCATTTATGAGCCATTGAGAATATATTGTGACAATTTAAATGCTAATTTTCTAGCTAAAAACAAAAAGAGTGGTAGTTGGAGTAAATACATTGACATTAAATTTTTATCTATAAGGACATATGTTAAGGAAAAGAAAGTGGTCATTGAACACGATAGCACTGAATTTGTGATAGTTGATCCTTTAACAAAAGGCATGTCACTAATGAAGTTCAAGGATCATGATGTTAAAATAGAATTGGGTTCCATTATATAGTTTTCATTGTATGAATAATGTTTTTTTTCTTGAAACTCTTATAATATTTTCTCATATTATGGATCACATTATTGAATTTTGAAAAAATTGATTATTTTGGACCTGAAATAAGCATAGTGTGTGTTCATTAAGTAATATTACCACACTAGAGGACCTAATGCTATGATTCCTATATAATATTTGGATCAGAATAAGATTTGATACCAAGTAAAAATATGGACCAAATGGGAGAATATGAGAGTTTTTCATATTCTGATATTAAATGGTTCAATGTTATGTAGTTAATGGTTATAGATGTCCTGTTTTAATGGTAACTAAGAATGTGCTTAATGGGAGCACATTAATATATGTTTTTCTATTCAAACTTTTGGATTCCTTAAGCTTCCTTTCTCTTCTGACAAAATACACCATTGAATTGAAAACTAAGGATTTAGAAGAATTCCAGAAACACAGACTCTCTAGGCAAAACCATCAATGTCTGTAAGTATTTTGTTGTCTTCCGCATTTAGTTTATATGCTATTCTAGCGTATATTATCATAGAATATATGTTGAATTGGCTAACATTAAATACTGGAAAGTATTTTTCAATAATTAAGTAAAATTACATGAATGGATCATGTCTTTTATCATAATTTATTATTTTGATTTTATGAACAACATTATACAATCTTAATGATATATTCCTTTGATGTCATGACCAACATTAATGGTTTAATCACGTTAGATCACGTGTAATGCCAGTCAAGGCAAAGGTATTACAATAAAAGCCAATCCGCACTATATTGGGAATACATACCTATCATTCTCGTGGTCCTTATCAGTAACAGCAGCATTCCCTTTTATTCATGTAATAGGGAAAAAGGAAGGTTTCACTGTCCTTTCGTTTCTTCATTTGTTCACTTAAAGTTAGCAAAGGTAAATTAACTACCAAGGATGGGTGACTTTTTGTTTCGAGTTCTCATTTGTTATTGTTCTTAATTCTAAACCAAAAGTCAAGAGGAAGGTAAGATTTTGAGGTCCTTGTAATAAGTAATGTTGAAAGGTAAGGCCCACAGTAACACGAGTCTTTGCCTCCCAATTCGGAGTCAGGGTCTATTTTCATAAATGCATAAAAATAACCTTACCCATTATCAACGGTTTACGCAAAAGTGTGCAAAGAGGAGTGATCTCAATCATTCATCTCATCTGCCATTATCTTCGTACCGTACATGGAGCTGGTTCTGATAAGGAGGATAGGATCCATTGATCAATCATGCATGTGGGGTGTCCATATTTTGGACCCAGAATTCAGAAAATCATTTGTCCATGTTAGGAGGACTTCCAACCAAACTTTTTCCGAGATGCAGTTGTCTGTGCATATCTTTAAGAAAATGCCATGTATCAGTCACCACCGCCATCCACCATTGCTTCGTTCTGTATCTTTCATGATTCCGAGTTCTAACATTGCCATGTTTTTATCACCAACCATTCATTATTTTTCTATCACTTCCTGCACTGTTGGGAAGATCAAATACATTCACATGTGCAAGTACTTGTGTCTAGTTGCGAGACCTATGTTTCAGCCTATAATCATCTCTATCTCTCGAATAGCCAAACATGAAAAGCAACTTCTCCTAACATTTTATTAGATATGTAATTTTATTGGCATCATTGATGGAGTAATTTGAGTAATTGGTCAATCAAGTAGTAGAGGGAATCGAGGTTGACAGTCGGCAGAAATTAAATCCGACAAGCCAAGTGATCTTTTAAGAACCTTATCCACAAGATACTTCTGCAATTAAAAAGTGTGAATATAGATTATTGTTTCCCCTTAAATTGTGCACATGTGACCCCGCCTTTAATACGAGTAACAATAACAAATGATGATGACAGAAAAATAAGCATTTATCAAGACTAAGAAAGGATATTCATGTTGTAAACAAGAAGTAATCAAGAAAAATATGGCAGCTTATATAAAATAAGGAATACCTCTCCTAAGATCCTGCACCAATTTTTGAAAACTGTGTGACATACAAAATCTTCAAGCTTTCTTGTCTGAATCTATTTAAAAAAACGATATCATTAGCACAAGGCATGTGGTACATGTGCAAGGGGGTCCATAAAAATTTATTAAAAGTTAACAATTATACCTTCTGTGATTACGACTTTTTTTGTTCTCTTCTTTTACGCTCTTTCTTCTCTCTGCCCTACAAGACAGTCACAGCCACACAAACAAGTTTCTTTTCTGCTTTCCCTCAACCTTGATTTGATTTCTCTCTTTATTTTTACATGCGACAGCATTGTCAAGCCCCAGTATTTCAACCAACAAGCAATATATATGGGATGTTTATGTGCTTACGAAAATTCCTTATGAATGCATATGAACACATCGAAGGTTATAATTGGGTGCAAATAGAACTATAAAACAGCTTTCTGAAACTGAGATGTGAATGAATTCTCTTTCCAATGTTTTGGCAGAAATAGTAAGAGCATAGTGAAAGCCTCTCAATGGATGGAGATGTAGTCAATTAATAATGCAGAAGTCGTGGGGTGAGGTCTGGGGTAGTCAATAACTGGAAATCCGGAGTTGACCAAGAATAAGGAAGCTCCTCGAATGGCTGGGCCGAACATCTGGGAGTATTATTATTACATATTATTGATAAACATATGTGCATGTGCATCGCTTGAGACATGGCATTTAACGGGGAGGCTTTTTCTGGATCTTAATTTTGGTTGGTTGCTACTTAAAGTGATTGCCATTCTGGACACGTTTAAGGTATAATAAGCTGATTGCTCAGACGCTCAGAAACAGAGACACCTGCTTTAACGAGGTTGAGAAATCTGCGGAAGAGATTCTTGAGACCTGTAATGAAATAATGACGACTTCATTGGTCATAGTGACTTTAGCACCCTAAATCTGCCCACGAGACTGACCCCTTCCCATACCCGAAGCACGAGAGATTCTATGGTCATCTTAATTAACAAAAGAAGATAGGTGAGCCAGTGAATTTCTTTTCAGACGCTCCGATTGACAGGGTAAAGCTGTAACCTAAGTCACACATCTTATAAATGTTTACTTGTCTGCTTTAACATACGGGATGAAACATTGAAACTTTTTAACTCTTTTTGAACCGCTTAGTTAAATTCTTGAACGTAAGCACAAGTTCATCTTACTGTTAAGACTGCTCTGCTATAAGCTCACACAATGTAAGCTTGATATTGTATAACGAGCAGGTAAAGATTGCAAGAAAAAAGTACAAACGTGCCACCAACTTGAGCCAGTTCTTTCTAAATGAACCATCTTGCTAACATCTATCACTCAGCAATTACCCAAAAAATAAAGTAAACAAGAAAAAGAAAGTGAGAAGGTGGAGTGCTGCTCGTACATTCATTGAAAGAGTTCAAAATCTTGTAATAAACCTTTTGAGATAGCTTTGAACAAGAACCTGAAAGATCAGAAGGACTTGGTAAAACTTAAATTCCACTTTTGTGTATATCATTTACTGGACATGTTCGCAAGTCAAATTTTTTGCAACTACACAACTGACCATTTTCACTAAAGGGCTGTGTTCATATATCCCCAGAACATCGAATTTCCCAGCCTACCATTCTAATAACAGCAATATACAAAACTTTACATCAGAGAGCAAGATCATACTAACGCAGGAGGCGAGTTTCATGCAAATTTGTAGAAGACATGTTACGAAACTGAGGTGGAGTAATACCACAAAAAACTGTTGGCACCACATTCTGTAACTGTGCTGACACCATATAATGTGATTGTGCTTGTCCCAGTTCAGTAGCATCCTGTCACAATTACGTCAATGTATTAACATAACAAAAACTGCATGCCACTAATAGTAACTCAACCATGGGCGGTCAGTAATACATTTAAATACTTGAGCTGACTACCACACTGCTACAGCTTTCATGATTTTAAACACAAGACAAGTTAGCTCCTATCCTAGAAAACTCTTTAAAAGATGTCTATGATAAATTGCATTGAAAGTAACATTGAAATTAAACTTCAGGTATAGATCACTTCCCCAGCGTAAACCAAACAGTTGAGGAATTTCACATACCAGTAACGGAAAGCCGTCCTCTGAGCCAGTAATCACGGCTCCTGACTGGGACACCTGCACCATGCACGAAGCCAACTAGATTGACTACTATTCATGAGTGAAAATAGTTTTAAAAGCATCAAACATTAAGATCAATGTGAAACAACCAACCTTTCCTTTTCTCATTTTTGTGTTTCTGATTGTTTCCTTCTCCTTACCAGCTTCAGCTTTTCTGGTAGGCTTGTCTATACTAGTCATTAGTAACCCAACTTTAGTCATAGTGTTGGCTTGATTATCTTCCTCTATGGCTACTGAGGCATTAACGCCAGCCCCACTTTCCACGGAATTATTCAAACTTGCACATTGCTTCAATGCTTCTTTAATGGCACACATTGCAAGATTGTAACTCTCTTGAGAAAGTGAACCCTCTTCACCCAATATTATGGCTCGTCGACACAGATCATTGTAACGACGGACCTTGGTTTGCACCTCGTCTAATTTTTCACTAATTACATGCCTACTCTTGGCAGCATTTGTCCATCGTTGCAACACATACTTAGGTGGGATGCTGAATATGCCTGACATTTGTAGACAAACGATGGCATGCCGGCAAAGATAACCATTGTACTCAAATGAATGACATGAACAATATATATCTGATTTTGATTTACTCCATTCTACCATATAATTTGCATTGTCCTCAAAGTCCTTCACAGAATAGACTGTGGTCGTCTCATCTTCAGACTCTTTTTTAAGATGGCAAGCAGCTGCTCCCAGTACTTCAACTTGAAATTTCTTGAATATTTCATGCGTGTACACAAGTGACATTTGCTTCTCAAAAGGTGATGGGGACTTCAAATCCGGTGTTTCATGCCATGCATCGAAATCTGATTTGGCTTCTTCTTCATACCTATCTTCAAGAATTATTTTATACTTTTCTACAAACTCTCTCAATGGTGTTTCGCCATGCACATACTTGTCAAATAAAGAATTCAAACTTTCAGAGCGTGACATAGCAGACAAACCAGCAAAAGAAACATTCCTCATGAAAGTAGGAACCCAATATATGCGATCTTCATATAAGGACTGGACCCATTCAACTTCTCGCAAATGAAATTTGTCAAGCAATTTCAACCATCTCTTATCGAATTCGTCCTCTGTCCATGATCTGAAAACGCACTTATTGAATTTTACCATGAAATTATCATGCCACAGGCTCAAATATTCACGCTGCCTAAGGATTTTCTCCATTATGTGCCACAAACAAAAACAATGTCGTGTTTGTGGAAAGACTGCAGCAATAGCAGCTTTTATGGTATTACTTTGGTCTGTGAGTATCACATGAGGAGCTTGTTCCCCCATGGCTGTAAACCAAGTTTGCAACAACCATACAAAAGTATAAACTGTGTCGTCTGCAATCAGTGCACAACCAAGTAATGTAGGTTGAATATGATGATTCACGCCAATAAACAGAACCAAGGGAATTTTGTACTTGTTTGAAAAGTATGTAGTGTCAAAACAAACTACATCACCAAAATTCTTGTAGTCTTCCATACCTTTAGTATCAACCCAAAAGACATTTCTCAAGTGATGCTCTTCATTAAAATCAATGGCATAGAAAAATTTTGGGTTCTCTTCTTGCATGTGCGTAAAGAGTTCAAGTAGTACTTGAGCATCTCCTACTTCTAGAGCCAAACTTCGTCCCTTGTCATGTTGGTTCCTCATGTATCCTTCTAAACAATCAATATTTGAGTATGCACCAAAGAGTTCAGATAATGAGGCCAAATTCTTCCGTCTACGTACGCGAGCATCATTCTTAAGGGTATCTTGCTTCCTGTGACTACGAAAAAAGTGTACCTGAGCTGGTAGAAGGTCATGATTATGATCCTTCACAAAACTGTAAACATACCATTTACCATTTGGTTTTCTCTTCACATGCATGCTTGCTTTACACCCTATTTTAGGAGAAGGGCGTGGATTTATGGCATCATCTGACTGCTGTTTATTTCCATATCTTATGCATGAAAATTTTGCATCAATGAATTCTTTGGATGCCCTAGAGCGTCTACTGCTCAATTTAGCAGTGCCAAAGCCCACAGACTTGGCATAATCTTTGTAAAATGAATATGCAGCTTCATGTGAATCGAATTCCATATCAGCATGAGGTTCTAAGATCACATTACTAGATAGAATGCTGGAATCCATTGCTATAGGGGGAAATTAATATCGTCTTTATGGTTAAAATTTCTCACATTAATATCCATACGCCATCATCTCAATCTCTTCTATCCATGTCAGTCAATGAATGTGGTTGAGAATCCACTCAATGGAGGTGGAGCAAATTTTCCTGTTCACAACTTCATCTCCATGATACCTATAATAGTATAACATAAATTAGAACAGAGAGCGCAAAGAAAAGTTGCAGTTAACAAACCACTTAATCACTCAAAATCTATCAAACTCTCAATGCCCAGAAAGAAATCAACGCCTTTATATAGGACAAGAATAAGCAGCAAGTAAAATCGCAAGCAACTGAGATAATCTGTAGGCTTACGTAGCTAGTTTACAGACGAATACCTAAGAGAGGAGCATTAAAGCGAAATCTAGTAAAGATGCAAAGTCCAAAGATGAGATCTGATTAATTATATAATGTGAAAATGAACAACGACATTAATCGAACACAGAAGCTTAGCATGAGTCTGAGAAATAAGCGATGAAAGCGGCAGCAGAGGATGAGAACAACAATGGAAACGAGAAACGAAATGTATGTTATTGTAGGTGTGTCCTATTTTCAAAATTAATATTTTGGTACTTTTTTCTGGTCGGTACGGTATGGAATTTATAACAGTGGTACAAACATAAACACATGATTGGTAACAATGAACTACATGATGGTTTATATAAATTAAACCTTGATATTGTTTACGTTGAAACTTTATTGACTTCAAATCCCAATATTGGTATCTACAATGATAGATTCGTTTATTTGTGGCATAAATGTTTAGCAAACATTTCCAAAGAATGACCTAAAAGACTAATAAAGAATAAAATACTTTTTGAAATAGATCTTACTGATCTTAATATTTGTGTAGATTATATTAAAGGAAATAAATAAAACATATAATAAAGAAAGGAGCCATAAGAAACAATTAGATTCAAGAAATATTTTAAACTGGTATATGTAGACCATTTGATATGCCTACTTTTAATAAAGAAAAATATTTTATCATTTTTATAGATGACTATTCATGTTATGTATATGTCTATTTTCTACATGATAAATCTTATATTATAAATACCTTGGAGGTTTATACTAATGAGATTAAAGGGCAATTAGATAGAAAAGTGAAAATAATTAAGTTTGATGGATGAGATAAATATTATGGTAAGTATGATGAAAGTTGTCAAAATCTTGATCCTTTTACTAAATTCCTTGAAAGATTTTTGTGTGCAATATATAATATAAGGCACATTGTTGGACCCCGAAATTTTTCTTAGAAAATTTCGAGTACTATAGGAAAAGTGTGGATAGATTCATGTTTTGCTTTGGTGTTTTTGGTAATGAGAGACTATGAAATGGAAAAATTAGGCTGAAAGTGATGGAGAACACGTATATATATATATGTATGTAAGTATGTATGTATGTATGTA
>JAOTJB010000008.1:23172244-23189670 GCA_027123815.1 Erythroxylum minutifolium | reverse complement strand
AATAAATTCTTATCTGCACATAACTCACTATTCACTACTGCATGAGCATGAGGTGTGTTAATTTACCACACCCGGACTCGTTTCTCTGGTCCGACCCGTTCTCTGGAAACGGGATGTTACATTCTATTATTAAGAAATATGGTTAAAGAGGAAGAATTTTGATTTTGATTTTGATCTCTAGTGCTCAAGGAAGGATGAAAGCTAAGTGTGGGGAACTTGATAAGTGCTTGATTGATTATTTATTTATTCCCTAACGCTTAGTGATTAATATTTATATTACGTTTAAGATACTTATTTTGGTTTATATATTGGTTTAGGTATAAGTTTAAGGAAAAAGAACCAAAACGAGCTAAGTTCACATCTTTGGTGCAGTTCTACTAATGTTCGGTCTTATTTGTCTTCATGAAATAAAAAGGAGGTGAGTTAAGGTGAAAATGGCACAATGAATGAAACAATTAGAGTCACTGTGACTTATACGTCTATGTAAAAGTGTATATGCTTATGTAAAAGTGTAAACAATCTTCTTCCGTTACTATCTAAAATAGAGGGTTAAATCTTACTTCATGATAGTTACAAGTTTCATACAAAAAAATGGAATAAATATGAAAATATTGATGATGTCCAGAAGGAATATTTACTACAATGAGGAATGAATGAAAGTGTAAGAAGTTCTAAAATATCAAAGATATCCAAAAGGATGATTTACTTGATCAATACAATAAGAGTGAATTAAAGTGTAGGAGGTTCCAATGAGTACGCAGATGAAGAATGATCATATAGAGGAGTTGATGGATATAAAGATGAAGAAGATACAATAGGATCAGATGTAAGCTAGGTCAATATGCATTAATTACTACAAGAAAAATCTACAAGAGAAATATTAGGAAACAAGGATATGGTTGGATAAGAGAAAAATAGATGCGAAGGTTTGCCAACTCAAAATTTTGAAATATTTGAGAACATCTTATGTTCCTAAAAGGTTATTGATGAAAGATACAAATTTCTTGAGATAAAAAAGATCTTAACATCTAAATCTTTTATATTCTATTCCATATCTCGGAAAGTAACATAATCGTACTGGTGGATCTAGTTTGGTATATTCATATAGTTGTAGAATAACAAAGTAAGAACCAATAAATAACTTAAGAGTTTAGTTATAAGCATGATTTTATAAGTGTTTATGAGGAGAGATATAGCCTATGATAGGAGTAAAGGGAAAATTTATAATATAAATAACAATAAAAGAATCTTCTCTTTAAAATATTTTTGGAAGAGAGGAAAAGATAAGGAAAATTTATAGTATAAATAATAATAAAACCATCTTCTCTTTAAAAGATTTTTGGAAGAGAGGAAAAGATAAGGAAAGTCCAAATAATATCTAAAATGTATCTATACTTTTGTTCCCCATATCCATTCCATTTACAGGTACTCAAACATGATTTTTAAATGATAGTTTCTTATTGATCAAAGAAATAAGTGAAGGATTTGTCTTTATATCTTAATTTTGTGAAAATTTAAGCCTAAATCATATATGTAAAGCGATAATAAATGGAAAATAGTTTAACCCTACAACATATGAGATAAATTCATATATATCTAAAAAAATCATTAATAAAAATCAAATAAATTATTACAAATCACCTAAAGTGTCACTAGGAGCAACTCCCCAGATATCATAATGAATAAAATCAAAAGGTGCTAAAACATTAAATCAATATGAAGAAAAGTTAATGTATAGCTTTCTAAAAGTTAATATGAAAATTCAATCAAAATTTTAGGACTTAACTTGACCAACAAAACCATTAGAAATTAAAGATCCTAAGTTCATATTGGAGAGATAACAAAGATGAGAGTGTCAGAATTGGGAAGTAAAAACACCAACAATGAGTTTGCATATAAGATGAAGTCAGGTAAGTTCAAAAAGTCATTAAACCTTATGCTCTTTCTGAAGAATCTTACCTATTTATGGAGCCTATATAGTACAATCGTAACATGGAAAAAGTAAGTTATTACCAAGTTCTCTTAATGGACTAACATAGATAGGATTTAAAGAAACTTTAGGAATAAGAAAGGTATTAGGTAAGGATAACTTAGGTGTTTGAATAATGCATATAATTCTAACATAGACAGTAAATTATCAAAAATATGAACAATATATTACATAGGAAGAGTGGTTGAGGAGTCAAATATATAAGAATTAAATATTATGTGGTTGTAATAAGTAGAATCAAAGTATTATAAAAAGGAAGTATCTAAAACATTGGATAAGACAAGACAAGATATAGTAGGTTAAAATGATTATAGAATAGCATAAAGATATTTAAGGAGAAAATTTGGAGATATTATTTATTAAAGCCTTAGTGGAAAAAATAACAACAATATTTGGTTGAGTATGATAGAACTTGGTAAATTTGCCTTATTCTGAAGCTTGTCTTAGTAGTTTTTTGCATTTAGAGATATAATGACCGTTATTTTTATAGTAATTGAAAAAAATATGTTTTGATGCTTTTTAGTTGAGTTCTAAGCGATAGAAGTATAATGTTATAAGGTTAAAGACATAAGAACAACATCAATGGATGGTGTAAACTTTTTATATGAAAGGCATTTATTCAAGTTTTTTTAATCAATTATTTAATCATAGAATTGATAGGTGTATAGTATAGTATGTATTCTAGATGTTTAAGTGTGTTTTGAAAGTGTTTTCTTAGATGATAATCACATGTTTAGGACCTAGAATTGTCTTCTTGTAAGTGTTTTTGTGTGTTTTATTTGTTTGATTGTGTTAAATTAACGATTTGATCTTAATATTATGTTTTAATAGTTGTTTAATATGTTGTTTAGTGAGTGGGAACAATAAAAAATGAAGAAAAGATGAAGAAAGAGTTGAAGAACAAGACCGCGTATGTTCATGCATGCAATTAGCAGAGGGGATGAACCCTCTAGCACGATTGTGTTAGATTGTTAGAATAATTAATGAACGATTGTGCACTGACAGTTTCCAACTTGCAAGATTTTTGTATTCTTAACATTTTAGGGTTATATTTGGAACCAAAACAAGTGGGAAAACCTTAGAAAGAAGGCTCAAGAGTATAAAAATAAAAAGAAAAACACCAAAAAAGAGATCAAAAGTGGAAACATGAAGATCAACTCCATCTTTTATATTTTCCAATCAATTCTTCAAGCTGATTTATTTCTTTTCTCTTCTTCTAGTTCATTGTCTTGTATGACAAATCTGAATTGTTGTGTTTTGAACATGATTATGGATTGCTAAATCTATATTAAGGTTTTATTCTTGAATTATTTTGTATAACTTTGACCTTATTAGATTTAATATATTACTGCTTTGTGATATTTTTGTGTGCTCATAATTAGTTTGAATTGAGAGATTAAATCATGTTATTTATGTTAAGTTGTGCAATAAGATGTGGTTCTTTAATATAGTTATCAATATTAGGTTAATAAGCAATCGAGAGAGATCTTAATTGTGAGTTAATTATCCTTAGGACTGCTTCAAATCCAATTAAGCAGTTAGGAGTAGTTTTGAGAGATTAAGAGATTCCAACTCAATTTTTATCTATTTTAATTGGGATTATTTAATTAGATCTCAGGAGAGAAGAATATTAACTTTTGGATATCTAGGATCAAGCATAGTTGACTTGATAAGGAAAAAGGAAAACAAAACAAGGATATAATAATCCTTAATTTTTCATTATTGAGTAACTTTACTTTCATTGTTACCTTTTACTTGTTTAGTCATTAAGTATTGTTAGTTATTTTAATTTTCAATTAATTAAATCTTTTGTTAGCTTAGAAAAAGGGTAATTCAAATTATTAGGTGACTATATTCTATCCTTTTGAGATTGATATTATCTATATTACAATAGATGACTCGTTTACTTGCAGTATAACATAAAACTAAGTAAACAAGTTTTTAGCACTATTGTCGGGCATTGCAATTTTAGCATCTTATCCAATTTGAATTATTTTAATACTCTTTTCTTGTGTGATTGGAAGTGTATAAACACAATCAAGGAATAATTGAACAGTATGAAAGTCACATCTTCCAGCTCACTTAAGGCAATTCAGCATCGATGTCAAATATACGGATAAGAAAACCATATCTTAGCTGATTATTTCTTAGTGGAGAGAAACAACATAGAGTAGCCAAACTTTTTAGGAGCATAGTATGGTCAATTTGGTAATGTTCCTTGTTCTGATATTTACAATCCTGAGTGAAAAAACAACCTAAAATTTTCTTTTATAGTAATGTAGGAATCAAATCAGAGCTTAAGGCCTACTAGGATTCCAATAAGATAGGCTCGATTTATTAGAGTCAAAGATAAATAAGTTAGTGGACATGCTAAGCTCAAGTTTAATATCTAAGATTAAAGTTAAAAGAGGATGGAAGCCAAATTTGATCAAATAATGAAGAACAACTTATTTTCCATTCATAACTTGGAGGTTCAAATTGGGTAACCATTATAGTCATAAATGTTGGGTATTATAGTCATAAATGTTGGGTACTGAACTATAAGTGGGAGCATTCATATTTCATGTGACATTGGCTTCAAAATATACTATTTGAGAATCCTTATAATTCAGAGTTAAGCAACCCTTATGCTGATGCATGGAATGATTACTTTTAGCTGAATCTTTACAACAACAGTAATAAGAAGAACATCTTATAAATATACTAACAAAAGACCTTTCCAAAAATGAAGCTAGCCCCCACAAATTCAAAGAGATATTTTCTTTGCCCGAATATATTAAACTAAACACAACATTTTATTTCAGCTTATTAATTCCTCAGAGTGAAGAGGAGTCAAAGGTTGAATTTATGAATAAAGTTGTAATTTAAGAAGAGAAAGATGAATAGATGATAGAGAAAATAGAAGTTGAAGAAGAGGAGGAAGCCTTTATCCAAGAAGAGAAAGTAGAAGAGTGCATAAAGGTAATTGAGGAAGAAAAAGAGGAGGAGCAAAATAAGGAAACTATTGATGAATTATTGGTAGTCACCTTAAGTACAGATGATTTCCACATCCTACAAGAAAAACTATTTGAGTCAACAGAAAATTCAGGAAGTTTTTTATTTCTTATTTTATTAACAGTTTGTTATCGAAAAGGCCATTAATGGAGTCAATTACATTTATTAATTTAACAATTACGTCCTTATCATTATCTTAAAACACGTGGTTTGTTTATAGGCTACTAAAATGCCATATAGAGAAATGGGTGGAAGCAAGCCACTAATTTTAGACTTAAGTTAATGATAAATAGGAAGGGTACGTCAAAATAATGATATTAAATAAGCAATATTTGGGAAGCAACCCAAGAATTAAGATAGGTCTTTTGTAATTTCGTATTTGTTAGTCCTTTGTTATTTTTATGTTTTATGTTTATTTTGTAGAGAGCTGATTAATGGACCATTATGGCATAAAGTGTGTCCAAGTTCCTTCTCCAATGCCATCACCACCACAATACCATAAGTATTCTTGCCCTTATTTAAATATTTTTATTATTTATTTGTGTATGTTATATTTATTATATGTGTTGGTTTTTAGTTATTTTTTATGTGGTTTCCACATTGAGGACAATGTTTGGTTCAAGTGTGGGGACATATATGCACTTGCATATCATTTGTGTATGAATTTACATTTGAATGGTGTTAATTTTTGATTATGTTAGCATAGCGTATATTTTTATTGCATGATATTGCATTGTGTAAATGTATCAATGATATGAATTAAATGAAATGGGCTTACCTTTAAACATGGTCATTAAATTGTAAAGGCGCATTAACTTGCAAAGTTTGTGTTTTAAATGGGATGACTATGCATGTTAATTAGGTTATTGTAGCTTGTTTTTCACTTTATGACATTTTTTGGGATACACTTATAATTAAATTCATCTAAATTGGTAGGCATCATTAGTAACCTTTCACAAAGGGAATGATTAAGAAGAAATAAAGTAGGTTAAGAAATTGAAAAAATAAGTGTGTTAAATAATACTTATATTCTACTGGCCCATTTTAAGAAAATTAGGTTAAGAATAGAGTTGGTAGCTAACTAAAAGTTATAATATAATTGAGTAACTAGGAGCATTCATGATAAAATATTTGTCTTCGTGTCAAAAGGTTAGAATGACGCTCCAACTATGGATGTCAATGGGCCGGGCCAGGATGGGGCTGCCCTCGGCCTGGCCCAACCTTGCCATATTTAAGGCGGGTCGTGGGCCAACCAGTCTATATTTTTTAAATTAAAAAAATTACAAAACGGCGTCATTTTAGACAAAACAACGCCGTTTTGTAGGCACGGGCCGACTATGATAGGCACGTGGCCCACCCATGGCCCGCCAAACCGGAGCCAAAAATGGGCCAGGCTGGGCCGAAATTGCCATCCCTAGCTCCAACCAAGCTAAATAAAAAACCATAATCTAGTTGAGTGATCGGGTGTCATTCATGACAAGGTGTTTTCCTTCACTTCAAAAGACTAGGTGATTGTTAAGAAAAATCTAAAAAGTTGGTTCTTGCAACAAAATTAAAGCTACTGATCTTTTTAAAATAGAAAGACTTTTCATGAAGGGTTAGCGATAGTTTACCTTTTTAATTGATCAATAATAATAAGTACTTGCTTACAAATGCCATAAGTGTATGAATAAGGTGTCAATATTTTGATTGATATGTGTATTCAAATCAAAGCACTTGAACATGAATGGAATAAGTTAGTGTGTTGGCACTTGTTAAATGGTTGATGTTTTAGGTTAAGTTAATTCCATGAGATTTGATGCCATTATACCATGATTGCATTGTTGTATAATTGTGTGATTATGTTTGTTTTGTGGTTTTAGTTTTGTTTAGGGACAAACAAAGATTTAATTGTGGGGATGTTCGTAGGTGTACATTATAGTATACGTTCTAGATGTTTAAGTGTGTTTTTAAGTTTTTTCTTAGATGATATTCATATGTTTAGGACTTAGAATTGTGTTTTTGTTATTTTTTGTGTTCTATTTGTTTGGTTATATTAGAGCAAGGATTTGATTTTAATATTATGTTTTAAAGGCTTTTTGATTTGTTTTTTAGTGAGTGTAAATAGGAAAAATTGAAGAAAAGATGAAGAAAGAGTTGAAAAACAAGACTATGCACGATTGTGTATGTAAGCAGCAGAGAGGACGAACCCTCTAGCATGATCATGCATCCCTATGCATAATCGTACCAGAGAGTTGGGATAGCTAATACACGATCGTTCATTGCAATTTCCAGCTTATAAGATTTTTGTATTCTTAACATTTTGAGGCTATTTTTAAAACCAAAACAAGTGGACAAACCCTAGAAAGAACTTTCCAAAAAGGAGGCTACACATCATAAAAAAGAGATCAAAAGTGTAAATGTCAAAATCAAATTAAGCTTTCCAGATTTTCTAAATCAAGGCTTCAAGTTGATTTCTTTCTTTTATTTTCTTCTATTTCATTGTCTTATATGCCAAATCTGAATATTTGTATTTTGAACATGACTATAGATTGCTAAATCTATATTAGGGTTTTATCCTTGAATTGTTTTGTCTAACTTTGACCTTGTTAGATTCAATACATTACTACTTCGTGATATTTGTTGTGCTCATACTTAAATTGAATCAAGGATTGAATTAAGTTGTTTATGTTAAGTTGCACAGGGAGAGTTGATACCTTAATAGACTTACTAATATCAAGTTAATAAGCAATTAAAAAGAGATCTTAATTATGAGTTAATTATCCTTAAGATTGATTTAAATCTAATTGGGTAGGTAGAAGTAGTTTTAAGAGATTGCAACCCAATTTTTATCTATTTCAATTAAGATTACTAAATTAGATCTTGAGAGAGGGTAACCATAACCTTTGGATATCTATGATCAAGCATAGTTGAATTAACAAGCAAAGTTAAGACAAAATAAGGATAGGACAATCCCTAAGTTTCTATTATTGAGTAACTACACTTTCATTATTATCTTTTACTTGTTTAGTCGTTAAGTTTTGCTACCTATTTTAATTTTCAGTTAATTCAATCTTTTGTTACCTTAGAAAAAATGTAATTCAAATTTTTTGGTAACTATATTCAATCCTTTTAGGATTGATATTATTTATATTACAATATATTTAGTTGCAGTATAACATAAAACTAACCAAATAAGAATCTACGTTAGTTAAAAGACCTTGATGAAGAAGAGATCTATATATGGACACAAACTCATCTCTAAAAGTCATCATTATATTCGAAATAATTTTATAATTACAATGATTAAATAGATAGTGGTTGCTTCAAGATTAGGCCATATAGGAACTCTTAGTGCTAACTGATCTTAAAGTTCTTGAAATTTGGACACATAATTATAAAAAGTATAATCAAGTTCTTATTGCATCTAATGATGGTATTGGTATAACTGAAATTGGTTCACTTTATCAGATGTAGCATATGAAATTCAAAAAAATACCTCACATCTCTTTAACAATTTCAAGTATGTGAAATTCTAACTCGATAACTTCAACACATATATTATGGAACTATATTAAGATATAATGATTTATGCCATCCTACATTACTAAGTGTTTAATGAGTACACCTTCATCTTCATTCATATTTTTGGTATTTGTGGGTGTTTTAGCAATCATAATATGTAGAATCCTAAAAAATTATACATTTCCTCAGCCTACAAAGCATAAATAAACCCATCAAATATGACATTAATTATGAAGGAAATGCATTAGGGAAGTTTAGAAGCATTCGTAATTTATAAACAAAAGAATAACTATTAGCAGAGTAAGAGAACACCATAAGAAGTAAGAGAAAACATATTTGTAAAAGTAAAATTTGTCAAATTTAACCTTACAATTAAGTTTAGGGCACTTAAAAACCTTAAAAACTAGTCTGACTGAAGAGAAAACCAATAATAAAATGATTGAACTAATTAATCAAAGTGTTAGTCAATAGGTTTGAATCAAACTAGTGACGATATAGTAGTTGTCGTCAAAGATGAGAGACCCAAAATAATGCATGATAGTTAACTAGATGACATATGTTAATGAATTGACCAATGGAAAGATGACAGATGGAGGAGGATGTTGACTAGACTTGATATGTGACTAGTAAGAAATGATATCATTTTGGTTTAAAGCTTATGAAATTATAGTACTTAGGTTATATTCTTCCTCTAGATAGTATAATATAGACATAAGTTAATAGTGGCTTTTAGTAGTTCATATTAAGGAGTTAATAGACACATTTTACACTATTGTGATCATCTTAGAATAAAAGAGTTTACTCAAATAAAAATAAAATAAAAGTCTAAAATTCATGTCATTTTTAAAAATGGAGCTTTCATACTATGAATAAAAGAAAGTAAATTGAGGAAAAATATTCTTTATGTTTTTGTATGTCTTGAACTTTATATAATGGGATTTGTACTAGTTAAGGCTATAAAAATATGGAAGCAAGATCAATCGTATGATAATTACATGCTAATTTATTCCTAAATACCAACATATAAAATCTCCTAAAAATATGCTACTAATTATGTTATAGATATATTGACAACAATAAATAGGAAAATCATTTAATATAGATTATATTGCTTTTAGCACAAATTTCCAAAAATTCACATCCTTATCGACAATTTTAGTGAGGTTTATGTTTATACAAGCAAATAAGTTTCATTAATGAAATTAAGATTAAATTTTATTTGTATTTTAGAGCATTTTGAACTTTACACAATGGGATTATTTATAGTAGTTACAACTATATAAATATGGAAATAAGATCAATCATATGTTAGTTATATGCTAGTTGATTCCTAGATATTAACATGTCAATCTCCTATAAATATGCTATATATATGTTAACACAACCCTCAAAATAAAGGTGGTGAAGAATATATGTTGATGCGTGTTAAATGCACCACAAAATAAACCTAACTCTACATAACTAATTTTATACTAGTGGTGAGTAGGGATCGTATCCACAGAGAGTGTGTGTAAAGCTTTTATGATAAGAAGAGTTGATGTTTAGGATATTGGGGGGGGGGGTTGATGCAATTAAGAAAACAAAATAAAATTAAACTAACGAAAACTAATTTAAGAAAGCAAATGATGAAAGTGATGAATGCGTTTAGAATATGATTCTCAGTTCAATCTCAGCCTACACACAATTAAACATACATCATTGTCATATTGTTTACACTCCTCTTTTAGAAACTATTGATCGTAGATTAACAAGAAGCTCTCTTAACCCCAGTTTTCTCTTAGATCGTGTTTAATCAAAATAAGCTCTTTAATTAAACCTAACTATCCAACAGCCTAGAATAAGCTCTATAGATTTAGTTGGATAGTCGCATTATGAATAAGGAAAATGGATCAATCTAGGCAATAACCACACAAGCTTAGGTCATTTAACCTATATTATGTTATCCCTAATGATTCAACACCATTAGTTGCCACAAATAAATCTAAAACACAACTATTACGTATTATTCATATTTGGGCATTGGGTTTATACACAAATAATTAAACAAGAACGAGAATACTAATTATTCATACATGAATACGCAAATCAATAAGTAAAGGATAACGTTAAACAATCCCTAGAGAGAGAAAGAACAACAATACACAATGAAGATATGCAAAAATGTGTTCTTTGACTTCTATTTCACCTCCGAACTAGAAGAAGGAAAATTAGCCCTCTATAAATGCCTAAGAAGTAGGAGTTTTGTCCGCCCTTCTTATTCCAAAAATGATCCACACCCCTTAAGTCGCTCAAATATCACTAGGGTTTTGGGAAGATGCACAGTTGGGTGCATGATCGAGTATCCAACCTTGCAAAACAAAAAATTGAAGATTTCATGAAGATGCACAGTTAGATACATAGAGCATGTATTTACTTACTCTGTATCTAACCGTGTATGTCAAAATGCATCTTTCAAATGTATACATGACTGTGTAAGTACATATATGGCTATGTATCTCCCAAATCATGTTGAGTTGTTGTTCTTCTTGAAATTTCTTTTCCCATCTTTACCATAATCAATCTCCTTCTTGTTCCACAAAGACAAATGAGTTTTATCATCAAGAGGATGGGTCAAAGAATGTGCTTTTAACTCATTTTAGCTCTTGAACTTGTAAATTGTACCTAAAACCAAATATGAAATAAAATGAATGTCTTAAGTATTTAAAAACATTAATCACTAAATGTTAAGGAGTGATTGTGTAAACAATTAAGCTCACTTCAAATTCCCTTACACTTAGCTTCTGGCCATTCTCGAGCAAAACGAAAAAATCAAAATAGCAACCAAAACACTTTCACAATTTCCATATTTCTTAAGAATAGATAACCATAAGTAAAGAGAAATACTTTCAAAATCATAGCAATAACTCAACATCCAATGCCTCTACTCATAATCAATCAACAATCATTTCCTTTAGAAACTGAGCAATCTAGGGTTAGACTTTGACAAAATGTGTTTAAATATGATAAATTTATGGGTACCCTCAAACACCATTCATGATCAAGACATTCCACAACTTTGCATATCATTTTATTTCTCTACCACTAAGATTCACATGCATAATCATGAATCAAAGGACTTTTCTAAGGCTGTAATGTGGGCAAGGGTTAAGGTGAGATGTATTTGGGTAATGTAGCACAAAAGACATCAAAGTTAGTGAAGTAAGAAAAACACTTAATGTAACATAAAGTGTAAAAACTAACATTCACTCAAAACTAGGTATCATCAGTTATGATGAATGCAAAAACAGCTATGACAAATGCAAAAACTATGTTTCATAACTCAAATTCTAGATTAAGATAATTTTGTAAATTGAGTTGTAGCAAGCTAATAGGAGAAAGTACTTTACAGAGTTTTGTTCATTTCCTTTAGTAATAAAGTTGATGAAAGTTCTATTTATCTCCTTTAGCATCTTCCTTTCCTTGAAAAATTCAAGAATTGCATCCAAAACTAAAAAGCTTTTTAGTGTCCAAGATTTTTGAAAAAATTGGCATTAAAAATGTCTGGTCCTAATGTTTTAAAGGGGCTAAGTGACTTCAAAGAATTTTCAATTTTAGTTATAGTGAAAGGTTTGATAGGAATTCAATTTCATATAGGGACAACTGATCCTAGATGATTTCTTTGATTAAAGGGATTGAAAATCGAGCAAGGGAAGGTGTACCTAAGGAGTCGGTGCTTTCTTTTAAAAACTCTTCTTATGTACTTAAAAGGGTAGTGTCTTTTTGTAAAATGAATGCTCTATTGGAAGCTTTTCTGGTTATGATATATTTGTGGAAGAATGTGGAGTTTTTATTATCTTCTTTCAGCCACCAAATTCTAAACCTTTCTTGCATGATAGAGTAATCGAATTTAAGAGCTTGTGTGTAATTTTGAAGAGCTTATTTCTTAAGATTTTGAAGAAGAGTGTAAGAAGGATTGAGATAAAGGTAAGATTCAGCTTTGTTAAAAGCTGCTTTTACTGTGTTTAAGAGACAGTAAGTGTTTCCAACAATTTTTTTATTAAGGATTTTAAGTTCCTCTTTGATGCTTTTGAAGCCATTTTTACATAAATGAATAACTTAGTGCCTTGAACATTAGAGTTAAGACCCCTCAAGATAGCTTCATTGAAGCCATCCAACTTAGTAAGAAAATTATTAACTTTAAAAGGGAACTTGATTGGTTTACTTACATTAGAAAGCTACACAATGGTTAAGGAATGATCCAAAAAGATTAGGTTAGGGAATAGGGTTTCACAAAGAGGAAAAGCTTGAAACCATTCTAAATTGGCAAGAATTATATCTAGCTTCTTTCTTAGATGCCAACTTTCCTTTTTTTTATTACTCTAAGTGTAAAAGTTACCTCCAAAGGGTTTGTTACCTGAATATCATTAGCATAGTTTCTCAAGTCCTTACAATAACTCTTAATATAACTATTTCCATCGACTTCATTAGGATGTAACCTAGAGCTAAAATCTCAAAGAATAATCTAGGAGGCTTTTATGGTTGAAGATAATTCTAGGAGACTGAACTATATAGTGCTTCTTTAGGAAGCACTGGTGTATGCATATATAATTGAGATGAGGACAATATGATTTTCTTTCCTAAGCTTGATTGTTATGATATCATTTGATCAGTGATAAGGGAGCTTAGAATTTCAACTTTATCCATATCCAGTAGCACCAATATTCTATCGTTATGGTGATAAGAGTAGTTAATGATCAATTTCCACTACTTTGGGAAGATTTCAAGAAGGTTACAGTTATCCTCTTAATCCTTGATCCCAAAAATTCCCACAAGACTTATTCTTTAAAATAAAGTTCTTAAGGAGAATTAATTCACCTAACATTTCAGGCAATGATGGTCATATTCCTAGAACAGAAAAAGATGTCTTCCTCTTTCTGTTAGATTTTCTTCTACTTGAAACTTTGAAATCCTCCAATTGTCCAAGGGATGAGGGGTTATCCATTGTGTCATTTCTACTTACATGGTCCTCACCATTCAATAGGTAGAGAAATCATAATGCTTGAGCATATTTAACTATATAGTTTTTAAAAATTGCATTTGACGGCTTAATACATATAATTTGGGAGGAGAGAAATGTTAGAATGTTCAATAATACCAAACAGAATTTACAAGTTTGTCTCAATATACAGTAAGTTGGATAAAGGAGATTACAATGATAAGGGATATGTAGATCAAATTTAGTTTAGAGATGGCTAACAGGTAGAATATTAATCATATTAGAAGCTAAGTGTATAGAAACTGTGCCTATAATAGAAGTCCAAACAAGGAGAACAACCATCAAACATCAAAATAAAGCTCTAAAAGGGAGGTTATTATATGATAAAAGGATTCTACTATAAGTGAATGGAAGTTGCGTTCTACTTGGTTACGAAAAGAGAAGCTAGAAGCTGATAGTAGCTAGTATACTTAGACATGGCACTATACAGTGGAAGAGGGTAATAATTGTGATTTGTATTAATTGAGCTGATGAATTAATAAGCAGTGATCTCTAAAATTTTGTTGCTATTAGATCATACCAAACCTTGTTAATCCCTTTGGAGTTTCTATTAATTCATTCCAATTTTTTTAAAATTAAATTATAATAAGATATTATTAAAACTTATTTTTCTTTAGATTTACATAGAGAAATAGTCTTCTATCTCATGTTTGGATTGAAGAACTACTCAAGTACAAAAGACGAGAATTTACTCGCTAGTGGTGCCAAATCTCTTTAGATCGTTTAGAGCATCCAAGAAGTGATGAATATGAGATTATTTTGTTTTCTAGGACCAAGTATGCAAAACATATGATAAAGTTTAGTTATGAAATAACCATATCGTAGCAAAATTTTGACATGTTCCTCTTTGTTTTAATGAACAGGTTCAACTGAACAAGCATGAATATTTTTTTCCCCGAAATGGAGAAAGTCTGAACCAAAGCATTTAGAACTTGCTCTAGATTTCAGGTTCTACCCAAAATGGTATCATGTATTGACTTTTAAAGTTCTCCATAGAAAACCATACGTTTACATTCACAATGAAGAGGTTCGATTGAAACAGTTTATAGGCTATAAGTGTTTGCCACTGCCTCCGTCTTGGTATCTTTGTTCTTGCTCCTAAGATTAGTTAGGACCTTATACGAATGTTCCAATATGTCGATAATAGAGGCAAAATTTGACGTCTATAAAGATGAATTTCAACCATTTATTGGTTACAATTTAAGCTGCAAATTGTGTATCCATAATAACTAATATAGCTAAATAATAAAAGAAAAAAGAACGCAATCATTTCTATGGTTACGTTACTTGTGATCACAATACTCATGGAATAACCCCATAATTTTAATATTGTAATATTAAGTAATATACTAGATATAACTGCTTAAAGAATTGCAGAACATGTTCTTGAAAAACCAAAGGGTTTTCCATTATGTTTTGACATAAGCTCTGACATCGTCAATTTGGTGTCCAGTTGCAATACATAGAAGAAGCTAACATCTCCCGGAAAATCACGTATTCATATTTCGCCCACATGGGCAAGTCCTATTCTATGCTTTTCGTTTGGTTTCAGAAATCCATCAGCAATCCTCGATAACACTTAAACAATGTAGAAGCAAAACGTGTTTCTCAGATTTCCTTTTTGATCAAGTATATATATCTTTACTTGGCATATTAATTTAAATTAACATAAAAAGTGGAACACATTCATTTAAAGGCCTGAACTTTTCTTCTCTATCATCATAAACAGTATCACAAAGCAAAAGTAAAAGGACAAGAAAACCAGTCATACTACTCCCTATTCTTTAAGATATGACATTTGAATACTGTTGAATGAAAAGTTATAAATAAACAATGAACCCTGTCTAAAGGACAAGGAAAATTACGGAAGAAAGAGATTCCTGCAGGTCAGAAACCCACCATTAACGACAGGAACAAGGTACTTAAAAATTAGAGCAGGCTTCATGGCCATGTTGGTTTGTGGTTATGGTGAAGGGGGTCTGGTCCAGTCGGCACTTCCCTATTCGAGTCTTCTATGATTACTGTAGCGCCTGCCGTCCCCGTTGTTTTGAACAGATTCCTGTCAAGTACCTAACGAAAATTTCAAAACTCAGACACGTGTAGAAAGAGATGGGACCATAAGATCATAACAAAAAGAGGCATATAAACATTTGGGGAATTGGAAGAGCTTCCAAGACCGTCATACAAACGTGAAATTAATAAGAAGAAAGTAATAAAGTGCAATCTTGAATGAGGGAAAACAATATGACAAAGGGTTCTTTTTGCGTCTTGTAAAGTTTTGATCTTTGCCGGTGGGAACTCCAAAAACTGAGGCTTTTTTGGTACCTTCGTGCCACAATCCATGTTTTCTGCTAAGTTTGAGCCACCTTGTAAACCTGAGAATGCAAGTCCAAAGACAAGTTACAAAAACTTGCCAATCAAGTATGACGGAGAGGAACAATATATATAAGCAGAGAGAACCAGAGAGATACTTGATCTTAAATACTTACACTCACGAGAAGAAAGAACCAAAGGAATGAAAACCAGCATAAAAATGACCACAAAAATTGAAAGTTTCAAAGTCGAAGCTTTGCCAAACCCCATTTTCGTTGAAAGCTGGAATTCCCTGGGAAAAGCCTCAACAGAAACTAATAGGCAGCTGTTTTGTTTTTATGCAAGAAGACAGCTAGTACTGATTGGATCTTATTAAAACAGGAGGGATGAGAAGTGCAGAGGTGAGAGAAACAGATGACATCCATGAGAGCATGACCATGTACAGGTGGAACATTGTCGGGATATATTGTCGATCCTCGTACGGATAGTGGCGGCGTGGAGTACTGTCATTCGATATTGCCAGAACATTGGCGTTTCAAATGATTGATATCTTATTCATGTCTGTCACCTGCAGTATGCATAGACGGACTAGATGATTGAGTCTATTTCCCAGTCCCTCCCAATCCTAATTGCTGATTTATTTTTTAGTTCGTGTTAGCAAATTAGTGGATTTGACAAGGAATTTTATGAGTTTAGGGTATGTAAAATCCCATCATATTATAACTAAAATTTCAAATTTGTTTTACATAAAATTTGGATTAGATATGGAATTTTATTTTAAAAATTTTGTTCATCAATTTTAGTGCCTGTTTGGTTGAGCTTATATCAATAGAGCTTTTGTCAATAGAACTTTTGTCAGTAGAGCTTTTGTTAAAAGTATTTAAAAGTTTTGCTTATAATCCGGAACATGTATTAACACCAAGCTAATTAATTATATTGTAATACTTTAAGTAATCTACCATTTAGATTGATGTTTTTAAATATATTCTAAACTTTTGTATAAAAATCTTATTGTAAAATGTTTTACTAAAATATTCTTATTTCTATTTCAATTTATACCCTTTTAAATAATGATATAACTTATAATTATTACTGCTCAAATGAACTGTAAGAGAAAAAACAAGATAGAACATAATCATACAGATCATGTTAAACAGGAACTTAGTATATGCATAAATAAACAAAAATCACATACTTGGATTCTTGTTGTGGTTCCACAGGTTAAAGAACACTATAGATCTTTTGTTTCTTCTTGTTCTTCGTATGAAACAAGAATAATACAGAAGTAGAAAACATATACAAATAATATTATATGTTTTTTGTTTTTGGTGTTTTACATTCAAAACACATAACTACCTTTGGTAGTTATTGAAAGCATAATTACAGCACTACCCCTCATGGGTGTAAAATGATCCAATATCTCCCACTCACACATAGTGGGTTTTAAACTAATTTAAAAAACTCTGTACTTGCTCAATAACCGATGTGACCAGTATACGATAAGAGCACATTGCCATATATCTGTTAGGAGTATATGACATCTCGATTAACAAATTGATCCTAGGACTTATGTGTCCTTGAGTAGACATT
>JAOTJB010000008.1:23138031-23148035 GCA_027123815.1 Erythroxylum minutifolium | reverse complement strand
TGGTTTTAAAAATATTGTGTTTTACAGTTACTGCTTTAATTATTCACATTGATATGATGCCATGTGGAGTAATTATAATAATCGCACGTAGCGCTCCCTTATCATAGGATATGTACCGGAATGACCTACGGGCGTCCCGGTGCGTACCCTACAGTGAGGGGGTGTTACATAAAGCTTCTTTAAGTAGCCCTGATGATATAGAGCCGAAGAATGAGGTGAATATAAAAAGGAAGAAGGCTGGGTTCTTATTAGAAGCCAAGAGACACTTTTATTAGCAAAAAGCAAAATGTACACATATTATAGACGTTGATAAAGCACACGATATTTTCATGCAGTTGCCAAGAAGAAGGGTTTGAGGAATGCCATCTCACATATAATTAAGGAGGATGGAACTTCAACTAAATCGATGCAAGAAGTTGTAAGGTGCTTTGTGAACTTCTTTAGAGGGCTCTTTGAAACTTTAGCTCCTTCAAACAGGTTGGATTTGAGTGTGATCAGAAACGGACCAACTCTGGCTGTGGAGTCATACAACTCATTGACTACCCAAGTTCTGGAGGAGGAGATCAAGTGGGTGATGTTTGATATTGGAGATGATAAGGCTCTGGGGTCGGATGGATTTACTTCTACTTTCTTCAAGAGACATTGGAGCATTGTTGGTTCAGACATGATATCAGCTGTAAAGGAATTCTTTACTAATGGTCAGTTGCTTGAGCAATTGAACCACACCATCATCACACTTATCCCTAAAACGAAGGAAAAGCCGATTTTATCTGACTTTAGACTGATTGCTTGTATAAACGTTGTGTATAAGGTGATCACCAAGATATTGATGGAATGTATGGCATCTATAATTAGTGAAATTGTAGACCCAGCTCAGGTCGCCTTTATGCCAGGTAGAAATATGATGGATAACATATTTCTAGCATAGGAATTAGTAAAAGGATACACCAGGAAAAGAATTTCCCAACAGTGCATGATCAAACTTGACATCACAAAAGCCTATGACACTACTTCTTGGGTCTTTCTTGAGGATATGATAAATGGCTTAGGATTTCCTACTAAGTTTGTTGGATGGATTATGGTATGCATTACCACAACATCCTTCTCAATCTCAATAAATGGTGCAATACATGGTATGTTCAAAGGTAGGCGTGGATTGAGACAAGGTGATCCTATATCACCTATCTTGTTTATTCTTTGCTTGGAATACTTATTGAGATTGCTTAAAATGCGAACCATAAACACCCATTTTAACTTCCATCTGAAGTGTAACAAACTAGGCATCTCTCACATTGCTTTTACTGATGATTTAATGTTATTTTCGAGAGGAGATATCTACTCTATTAAAATTTTGGTGGATGCTTTGAGAGAGTTGAATAGGGTATTAGGGCTGAAAGTATGCCCTTCCAAATCAAATTTATACTTTGGTAGAGATAGGGATGACATTATAGAGATGGTTGAATATCCTATGGGGGAATTCCTGTTCGGTACTTGGGGATTCCTTGGGCACCTATGAAGATTTTAATGGCTCAATTTTCAATATTGATTGAATCCATCGAGACTTATATAAATGACTGAAATGGCAAGACTCTATCCTATGCTGGCAGAATTGAGCTAATTAAATCTATAATTCAAGGAATACAATCTTTTTGACTTCAGGAATTCCAAAATCCGGTGTCTATCCTTCAGCGAATTACCTCTATTTGCTGGTTGTTCTATAGGTTGGTAAGCACTTTAAGGTGATGTGGGATAATATATGTGTACTAAGAGACGAGGGTAAACTGGGATTGAAGAATTGTAAAGTATGGAACTCAGCTTTGCTGGCTAAAGTGCTATGGAACATTCATTCCAAAGTTGATTCATTATGTGTGCGATGGATTCATGAGGTGTACGTAAGGAGATTATCAGTTTGGGACTAGGAAACTTTAAATCAAGACTCACCTTTGATGAAGAAGTTGGCTTTGATTCGGAATACTTTGGTGGATAGGATGGGTGGTCATCGGGAGGTGGTGAATAGGATGCAAGGACTATGTATAAATGGAGCCCTCTCCTCAAGGAAGGTATATGAGTTGCTTCAGGTAAGGCATAATAGATAGCCTTAGATGTCCTTTATTTGGAAAAACTATACTGCCCAAGTTCTCCTTTATTGCATGGCTTAGTCTTCGTAACCAACTACCAACAAATGATAACTTAACATTTGTTGATATAGACCCGACTTATAGATTGTGTGGTGTTGTACAAGAAATTATTGATCATTTATTTTTTAGATGTTCTTGTTCAGGTGATGTTTGGAGTGCTATTTGAGATTGGTTGGGGTTGACAAGGGCTATGTCTACTCTTTCTAGTGCTATCAAGTGGATTAGGAGAGACTAAACTGGAGCATGCCTAAGAAACAATGCCGCACGACTGGCATTTGTGTGTACCATCTATATGGTATGGAAGACAAGGAATGCTATTCAGTTAGATTCTACTTCTTTTACGAGCTTTGATGTAGTATATAAGATAAAGTCTTTAATATATAAAATCTTGTATAAGCTTTATGCTAATGAACTGATTACCTTTTGATATTTTTGATTGTATAGATGACATTGATGTTTTTTATTACAACCTTTGGCTGGGGTATGCCCCAAGGACCATATACATAAACTCACTGGTTTAATATATTTACCCTTTATCAAAACAAAAAATAAGAAGAGGGGGTATCTTTAGTTAATGAAATTAAGAAGAAGAAGTTAAAGACAAAAGGATCAAAAGGATTAAATAAAGGGAGGATTCAAGAAGAGTTCCCTAAATTTAATACATCACTTAAGATTGTCGTTGGTTATATCATTGATAACGACTTAGTTAAAAAACTAAAAAGAATAGCTGCAAACCTTGCTCTGAGAGATAAAAATTTATACTATCACTTCCACAGGCATATCAGATACCAAATTGAGAATCGCAAAAATTTTATAAAGGTAGCCAATGATTTGACAAAACAAGGCATCATATGGAAGATAGATTATAATTATAAGATATTATGTTGAAATTGAAAGGTGTCCTAAAGAAACCTCATATTGAATTGAAAGTTAAAATTGTGAAGCTACTTGGATACTTATTAGATATTCAATAAAATAGAAGTAGATTTGGACAGGATAATGAGCAAAAAATGACAATTGGTAATAAAGACATTTATATAGGTTAGGAAAAGGTACAAATAAACTTTTTTTATCTTACTTTTTTATCTTTTTACTATTTATTTTTGTATTAAAATTTATTATTTATGCATATAATTATTTATGATGATATTGATATTATTATATAAAGTCATGAAGGAGCATCTGATTTATACATGAAACCATTCGCGCATTTCGATCAACTAGCTAAAATTTATGACAAAGATAAAGTAACAAGAAATAGAGTTCGAGGTCCATAAAGAAAGTATAGGAGGAAATGGCAATAATATTGAAACAGGTAGTAATATGAATAATGTGTTTGTTTTGTATTTAAACGGTTAAAAAAAGCATTTACTCTTTCTGAGAATATGAGCGAGAAAAGAACTCAAATATTTAATATGTTGAAAGAGGATGGAAGACTTTCATCAATGAAGTTGATTAAAGCAACAAAACGAATTTGTAAAGACGATAAAAAAGTTGAGATCTTTTTTAATATATTCAATGATTACAAAATGTTGTTTATGTCACTACAAGAAAATTAAAAATTACTAACGGACAAAATTCTATAGTAAATTACCAATGAAAATTGATTTTCCATCAGTAAAATTATCGAAAAAATGGTTTTTTTGTGATGGAAAAAATATTCGTTAGTAAAGCTAGAGGGAAATTATCTACGAGATTTCGCTGAAAGAATATAATGCCAAAATAGTAAGTCGGTGGTAAAAATAGGCAGCAATAGTTAGCAACAAAAATAAACATCGGTAATTTACCGATAGAAATTTCGTCTGTCAGTATTTTCGTTTTTTATTCAAATGAAAATGACGTTGTTTTGTGTTAAACCAAATAACATCATTTTGGTTTCAACTTAAACCTAAACAAAAACTTCCCTCCCTCCCTTACGTCATTTTTTCTTCCCGTTTTGTTCTTTATCGCCATTGGTCTTCTCTCTAGAAATCATCGTCCATCGTCCATCGTCCTTGCTCTTGTCTATCATCCATGTCCATCGTCTTCAGTTAAATCGAGGTTAGTCGTCCATGGTGCTTTGCTCTGAAGTTTATTTTGTCAGCAAAAAACTTCTTTGTTAAATGCTTATATACATGAATGTCAGTTTTGTTTTGATGGAATGTGGGTATTTTGTGTTTTTTGAACTATGGTTGGTTTATTTGTTGTTTAAACGTGTTTATGTTGATGAATAATGGAAAAATGTAGTGGTGTTGTTATTAGTTAGAGATGAATTCGGGTTGCCTATAAATTATTCTATGAAATGTCTCTTAGGGATATTGGTGAGAGTTAGTTAATGCCTAGAATGAATATTAGCTGTTGGAATCTAAAGAAAATGCCTAGCGTAGTTCCATAAGACTTGAAATGGAAAATGAAAGGCCTATATGCAGTTCTTAGGGCTTAAAACTAAACTAAAATGAAATGGAATCCCTAGAATGAATATTAGGGCTTTAAAATGGGATCACAATTACTTTTAATTTTTTGGTTCATGAAAGTAGATCATAATCACTACTTAAGTTCTATCTAAAACTGAAGAAGTTCTTATATCATTTTAAGATCACATTTTTCCTGTTTTATCTTTGTAAATCTTCTTCCAATGTTTCTCATCATATTAATTCAACAACACCTTATACCATCCTTTCAAGTAGCATTTTAGAAGTTAAGTGTTCCCAAAATCCCTTGGCTAAATGTATTAAGTCTAATCCTAATAACAACGTATGACATGTCTTTTGTCAAAGATCTATAATGTACTACCCTTTAAAGTCCTTTAAGGTTGAAATTTCTAAGAGTGAGACTAGTCTAATCTAAAGTCCTTTAAATATTTTGAATAAAACATGAACTCCCCTTTACCTCTCCCTTAAAAGTTTATAAAACTAAATAAGGTCCTAAACATATGAACATCATAGTATAATTGGATCAGTGTAATAAAACCTTCTAAAAATATATTCATAAGCTCTATAAGGTTTAAGTCTCTAAGCAAAAAGGAAACAAAGATCTAATTAAGAATATAAGGAGTATAATTATGGATGATTTGAGGCATAATAAACCCCTAGGATGGTATATAGACTGGAAACCTATGATGCAGCTCCTATAATGCAGCTCCTATGATGCTTATCAGTGAAAAATTTCACAAGCTTAGAAGGCACAGCGAGAACTTGCTTTCCCGATTCATATGGTATAACAATGCCACATACCTAGTGCTTATTTAAAATCAAAATTTAGAATTCAACTTATAGATGATTAATTCAAACATAGTTATCTTGGTTTTGAATGTTGTTGTTCGAAATATTGTTAGAATGATAGATGGCTAGATGTATAACTTACATAAGTACTTACTGTATGTTGGATGAGTTTGTATAATTATGAATGATTTGAGGAATAATAAACCCCCATGATGGTATATAGACTGGAAATTCGTGATGTAGCTCCTATGAGGCTTATCAGTGAAAAATTCTACAAGCCTAAGAGTCACAGTGAGAACTTGCTTTCTCAATTCATATGGTGTAACATTTCCACGTACCATAGTGTTTGGTTGGCATATTGTTTTATTTGACTGATACTCACATATATTGAGTTTTCTAACTATGAAGTCATATGGTGGGATAGTTGGTTTCAATTTAGAGGGGAATGATTAGAGACTTGTAAAAACTTAAAGGAAGTTCTGTAAAGTAAAGATTAAATGTTCTGGAAACTTAGTAGAAATGAAGGATACTAACTATGAAATCACTTTTTTAAATAACAGTTTTACATAAATGAATAATGTTGATAGATCTTGGATGTATAGATGATTAACCCTTGATGCTTTCATTAATCCTGAGTTTGTTGAGGGAGTTTAAGCTTTTATTCACTATGCATGTTCTCAACCTGCATATATGGATGGTCCAAAGATCAGATGTCTATGTAAAAAGTGCAAACATATTCGTTTTCTTCTTATTGATGAAGTAAATCTCCATTTATTAAGGAAATGGTTTGTTCCAAATTATTTTGAGTGGACATGATATAGGAAGCCAATAATTTGTAGCATCTCAACCAGTAATGAAGTAAACTCGTCAATAAATGTGGATGAGTTTGAAGGTGGGACTAGATTTATAACAAATAATGTGGGTGCAACTAAAAATCGTTACACCCAAATAGTTTATAATGCAGTAAGTTATACCTTTCAGACAAATATAGAAAATCTTGAAGAAAAACCAAACCCACATGCAAAAAAGTTTTTTGACTTACTAAAATTAGCTGACCAAGAATTATGACTAAATTGTGAGACCATGACTCACTTATCTTCAATTTCTCAAATATTGAACATAAAGTCTAAAGGGCATATTTCTGATCGAAGTTTGGATAAAATTCTTGCTTGGTATAATGAATTATTGCCTCCTGATCATACAATGGTTGATAATTTCTATAATATGAAGAAACTTATTAGGAGTTTTGGTTTGTCAGTTGAAAAAATTGATTGTTGAAATTTTAGATTATGTTGTTTCAAGGAGATGATGTGGAATTACAAGAGAGCAAATTTTGTGGTCAATCTAGGTTTAAACCTAGAAAGCATTATATGAAATAGAAATTAGCACCTTAAAAGCGGATTTATTTTTTTTGCCAACTCCGAGAATTCAAAGACTATATGCCTCTGATATTACTGCATCTCACATGAGACGACATAATGAACATGAATAGGAAGATGGAATAATGAGTCATTCACCGGATGCATTCGCATGGAAACATTTCAATAACACCCATTTTGAGTTTGTCACTAAAAGTCGAAATATTAAGTTGGGATTATCGACAGATGGATTTCAACTTTTTGATCAATCTAGCCAACAATATTCATCATAACCAATCATAATTACTCCTTATAATTTGCCTCCATGGATGTGTATGAATGAGGTATATATATTCTTAATGGTGATTGTGCTAGGGCCTACGAATCCAGAGCATAAAATTGATGTATTCTTATAGCCATTAGTATCTGACTTGTATCATCTTTAGGAATTTGGTGTCGAGACATATAAAGTGTCTCTTTAACAAAATTTTTTGTTGAGAGAAACTTTGATGTAGATTATTAATGATTTCTCTACGTATACTATATTATTTGGATGGAGCACAACAGAAAAATTGGCTTGTCCTTACTGTAGCAATAATTCTGGTGCGTTTAACAAAACATCTTGGTTTCACAACCACAGAAAATTTCTTCCTCTAGATCACCCATTCAGACACAATAAACAAAAGTTCATTAAGAATAGGATGATACAAACACCTCCTCCCCCTCACAAAGTTGGTGAAGGGATATTACAGGAGATTGATGAATTAGGGTTACTAAAAGTTACATAACTTGAAGCTGAAGAAGTTAATACAAGTGTTAGTAAAAACTTTAGTTGGAGAAATGAAGTATCTTTTGGGATTTGCCATCTCAGAAAAGTAATTTGATACGTCATAATCTAGATGTGATGCATATTGAAAAAATATTTTTGACAATTTGTTCATCACCATAATGAACATTAAAAGGAGGATAAAGGACAATGCAAAATCACAAGTTGATTTGAAATTTTTTTATAGAAACAATAGATAAAGATCTTCGCACTGGTAAATATCCAAAAACATGTTACATTTTAAAAAAAAGGAAATTTTGTGTGAATGGTTGAAAGTCTAAAGTTTCTCAATGGTTATGTTTCGAACTTGGAAAAGTGTGTGGACATGAGGAAGTACAAATTATTTGGGATAAAAAGTCATAATTGTTACGTGTTTATGCAAAGGCTAATTCTAACTACATTTCGGGAGTTTCTACCGAATAAGGTTTGGGAAGCTATAACAGAATTAAGTTTGTTTTTCAAAAGCTTAACATCATCTAAAATAAAGTTGGCTAAAATGAAAAAACTAGAAAAGGAAATTCCAGTTATCTTCTGAAAATTGAAAGGGATTTTTCTTCCAAACTTTTTTTACTGTATGGAGCATCTACCTGTACATTTCGCACACGATGTCATAACCTAAAATCACATTGGGCACATGACAACCGCCGCATACCTGGGTCAAGGTACCCTTAACCTGACTATGTAAGGCTAACTAAATTTCAATCTCAACGACAATACAAAATATTCATACATAAAGTCATTTACAAACCACAAGACAGACAAGAGTTAATTTACTAAATTATAAAGTATATCGACATAATCATGAGCCACTACACAACAAAGTACAAAACAGAGACTACCCATATGTCGTAATATACCGAAAATGTCAAAAGACCGCACGATCCACTCAAAACTTCAAACTCAGCAAATTAACTTGCATGGTTGGGAAACAGAGGGGGTGAGTACAATATATATTTAGTGAGCAGGAAAAAACATATGTCACGAATAGAACTCGATACATACCAAGGAGTACAATATGTATTTAGTGAGCAGGAAAAAACATATGTCACGAATAGAACTCGATACATACCAAGACGGTATAGATAACCAATAAGGTGAACATACAACATATAGAAATACATAGGCTTAGTCTATGACTTAACGTATATTGGTTAGAAACCATATAGGCCTAGCCTATTAATTCACTCATTCGGTGAATATAGGTTCTAGTTCCAATACACAAAAGCATAAAAACATCACATGTATAAATCAAATCTCTTCAGAAAAACAGATATCAGGGTAAGCCAAAACAATCATGTGTGACACCACTAGTCGGCCAAACTAGTCTGCACACCCACTGATCCTCGATGTTGGCTTGACTTCATCCGTAGTGAGTCCAGAATATAGTCGATAAGAGCATCATAACCCTAGGTGATGACCTCGTCAGTGTCCAGACCCTAGGTGTGGAATCACCTGTAAGTCCTATAGAAAGGTGTTGATACAGGGACTTTTATGTACCAGCGTCAAGGGTACGGGGGTCGCTAAATTAGTTATGCCCAGCACATGATTGGCCAATCGTTTCCTCACCAATCATCAAAAAATCATATACAAACGTCAAATACTGAAATCAAGTAAGGCACCATGCCTTTATTTATCAGTCTAACCGATAAAATGCAATTGTGCTAAGGCTCTAAGCTAAAAGAGAATAAATGCATGCAGTATATATGACTTGGTTATGCATACGAAAATTTCCAAAACATTATCTCATGAAATAAAAGCCAATTTTTGTGCTTCAAATGCATAGTTGTTCATCATACATGTCTTAGGGTGATCTAATCCCATATGAGAAATATGGTTTCCCCAACTCACCTCAAAAGAATATGTGCACTACCTTGCCTTCAAAACTCCTCGGTACGAGCTCCTTGATTCCTAATGCCTGAGCCTTTATACATAAAAAGGCATACAATGAAATTACTACTTAAACATAAATTTTTTTATAATTATACACCATCATATAAGTGTGTAAAACATAATATCATTCCTTTTAAGCTATAGGATTTGACCATTAAGCTTCTCACATGGTTACTTCCTTACCATTCACTTTAGATTTCTTTTGCATTTCCTAAGGCATTTAATGCCTTTAACCCAATACTTACTCATTTCAAAGCATACTTAAGCACATCTTTATCCATGCACATTAGGACATTACTTATCAATCTAAGAACCAATTCAAGTTTACTCTATGTAAACATGAAAGCCTCTTTCCAATGCACACCAACAAAATCCTTAAATCCTAAGCCAAGTTCACTTAGGCATTTTATCAAACACCTAATGTGCATAACTTTCAAGTTACATTTTCAAGACTTTATCATAATAATTCATGCTCCTATCGCGTCATATAGTAATAGTTCCACTCAATGACACAGTCCACCACTCCATTCAAACCAACTCCCTTCATTTAAGCTACATTTATCAATTACACAACTCATTACATTAATCCACT
>JAOTJB010000008.1:23102811-23115644 GCA_027123815.1 Erythroxylum minutifolium | reverse complement strand
TTCTAAAATTCACTAAAAATTCTCAAACCTCAATGACCCTCTCCAACTCAATTTTCAAGCACACAAATCACATTTTTTTATAACAATCACATTTATTAACAAATATACCGGGAAATGTCATGAATGCATGTATAGTCATTTACATGTGCAAAATGTACTAGTCACATATATGCGGATGCTAGATTATGAATAAACATGTAAAGGCATTTCTAAATGCCTATGGACCACTCAAAATTACTATTTTACCCTTCTCATCGGTGATGGGATGTTACAACATATTTCTGATCAAAGTTTGGATAAAATTCTTGCTTAGTATAATGAACCATTTCCTTTTGATCATACAATGGTTGATAATTTCTACAATATAAAGAAACTTATTAGGGGTTTTGGTTTGTCAGTTGAAAAAATTGATTGTTGAAATTTTGGATTACGTTGTTTCAGGGAGATGATGTGGAATTACAAGAGAGCAAATTTTGTGGTCAATCTAGGTTCAATCCTAGAAAGCATTCTATGAAACAAAAATTAGTACCTTAAAAACGAATTTATTTTTTTCTGTTAACTCCGATAATTCAAAGACTATATGCCTCTGATGTTACTGCATCTCACATGAGACGACATAATGAACATGAACAGGAAGATGGAATAATGAGTCATCCACTGGATGCATTCGTATGGAAACATTTCAATAACACCCATTTTGAATTTGCTGCTAAAAGTCGAAATGTTAAGTTGGGATTATCGACAGATGAATTCCAACTTTTTGGTCAATCTAGCCAACAATATTCATCATGGCCAACATAATTACTTCTTATAATTTGCCTCCATGGACGTGTATGAATGAGGCATATGTTCTTGATAGTGATTGTGCCAGTGCCTACAAATCCAAAGTATAAAATTGATGTATTCTTATAGCCATTAGTATCTGAATTGTATCATCTTTGGGAATTTGGTGTGGAGACATATGAAGTGTCTCTTTAACAAAATTTTTTGTTGAGAGAAGCTTTGATGTGGATTATTAGTCATTTCCCTACGTATACTATGTTGTTTGGATGGAGCACAATAGGAAAATTGGCCTGTCCTTACTGTAGTAATGATTTTGATGCGTTTATCTTCCTAACGTGGCCAAAACATCTTGGTTTTGCAACCATAGGAAATTTATTCCTTTAGATCATCCATTTAGATGCAATAAATAAAATTTCATTAAGAATAGGATAATACAAACACCTCCTCCCCCTCACAAAGTTGGTGAAGAGATATTGCAGGAGATTGATGAATTAGGGTTGCTAAAAGTTACACAACTTGAAGCTGAAGAAGTTAATAGAAGCAATAGTAAAAACTTTAGTTAGAAAAATGAAGTATCTTTTGTGATTTGTCATATTGGAAAAGTAATTTGATACGTCATAATCTAGATGTGACGTATATTGAAAAAAATATTTTTGACAATTTTTTTAACACCATAATGAACATTGAAGGGAGGATAAAGTACAATGCAAAATCACAAGTTAATTTGAAACTTTTTGTAGAAGCAATGAGTTAGATAAAGATCTTCGCACTGGTAAATATCAAAAAACATGTTACATTTTAAACAAAAAATAAAATGAAATTTTGTATAAATGGTTGAAAAGTCTAAATTTTCTCGATGGTTATGTTTCGAACTTAGCAAGTTGTATGGACATGAGGAAGTACAAATTATTTGGGATGAAAAGTCATAATTGTCACGTGTTTATAGAAAGGCTAATTTTAATTACATTTCAGGAGTTTCTACAGAATAAGGTTTGGGAAGCTATAACAAAATTAAGTTTGTTTTTCAAAAACTTAACATCATCTAAAATAAAGTTGGCCAAAATGGAAAAACTAGAAAAGGAAATTCCAGTTATCTTTGTAAATTGGAAGAGATTTTCCCTACAAGCTTCTTTAAATGTATAGAGCATCTACCCATACATTTAGCACTCGAGATTAAACTTACTAGTCTGGTTCAATATCGATGGATGTATCCATTTGAGAGGCAATTATAATTAATATTTAAATAAAACTTATAGTATGTTTTAATCACAGAATTGTAATAACCCTATTTGTAATATAAGTATTTACATCACTTGAAGAAAAACGTAAAAAACAAGGCTAGAGTTAAAGGTTCTATATGTAATGCTTATTTAGTGGAGGAAGTAAGTATATTTTGTTTACATTATTTTGATCTGCATGTACACACAAGAGAAAGAAAAGTTTCTTGTAATAACGATGAGGGAGAAATGGATGATGATGATAGTAACATCTTCATTTTCATATATCCAGGATAAAAATATGGACATTCAACAAGAAGAATGTTAACAAGAAGAAATAGAGGTTGCCTGTGAGATCTTCTTTTCAATGTTCGGTAATCATCACAATTTCGCAACTTTGGCAACATGAAGGTGGCATATTGTGGCAAGTTGTAAGGCTCCTTTGGAATATGTAGTCATGAAACCAAAGCTAGCATTATTAGTGGAAACCTTGGGTCTTATGTTGATATTGTAACGTTATTATGGTGCTTCAATGTTACTTGGAAGGCTGCGTGAAAAGGCTAGACGTCATTGCATGTTATGCTTGGTTAATTAAATTGAACGTTAATCTTACATGGCTTGACCATTATTTGGATAGCCTTGGAGTTTGTAAGGTCCCTTCGGTACCTTCACTCCTTTGGTGCTGTGTAATCATCAAACTATATGTTGGGAAGTGGAGCTACATTGGTGGATAGCTTGCAAATGGTGTATGGACGGTGGTTGTATGGTTCCTCATGGTGATATGGCTGAATTTGGTTAGTTATATGAATATTGGCATGGTGTAAGGACACCTGACCTTTGTCTTGTATAGGATAGTAGTAAGTCATATAGGTGTCGTTTTTATTTAGGCAGTTAATATATTAGCTGTCCAAAGTGGTTATAACTGTCTAAAATGTCCCAACTATTAGGGACCTTATCATTTGAACATTGTTGTCTATTGGGAAGTCATTTTATATATGTGTATCATCCCTCTAGACCAAAGGGTTGTAAGTTTATGTATCTAATACTTCAAATATTTTACAATATCCTATTGGCTGATTTAATAACATTACTTATGTTAATTGTCCCATCTTTTGAAGCTTCATATACCATTGTCCATGAAACAAATCCTCCAAAGCATTGTTCTTTGTTCCTAGGTGGTGAGATTTAATTCATTGTAAAAGACAACCCTTTTGTCCCTTAGTAACGTTAATTTTCGTTACTTCCTTAAGCTAGCCATATTGATGTCTTTGGGTGAAAATATTCTGCTCTATTAATAGCATGTACAACGTTGGTTTTGTTTCTTACTGAAGGAGTGATATTTTGCTGAAATAAGTGGGAGCATTAGGTTGCATTACGTGCCAAAGTTGTTGGGTTTTGCTAGCTTAAAAAATTAACCTCATAACAAGTTGGTATCAGAGTTGAATTTGGGAAATGTTGGGTATTTGCTACATTTGGACAAACTATTTTTATGGAAATGCTAGGCAATCAAAACCTTGAAATCATTAAGGAAAGGCTTGATATGTTGGAGCATGGAATGAGTGCCATTCCGGAAGATGAAACACAAAATTTGTTTGCCCATTTGGATCACTTGGAGGAGGCAATTCAAGCATTTCGTTATCGAATGGATTCAATATCGGTAGAAGCAAATACAAGAATGGAGTTTTAGAGGATGCTTTGGCTCTCATTAGGAACAATGGTGCTATGGATGGTGGTGACACATGGACACGGTTAAAAGTTTCAGATCCTAAGCATTTCAATGGGGTAAGAGATGCTAAAGTTCTAGAAAATTTTGTTTGGGATATGCAACAATATTTTGAAGTGGCTAGGGTACTGGAATGTGACAAAATTCGTTTGGCCAACATGTATTTGGCTAGAGATGCAAAATTATGGTGGTGTGGGAGACTTGACGGTAATTTGAATGCTGGACATCCTGGAATAGATACGTCGATAAAAATTTAGCGACGGATAATATTTTATCGATAAATTTAGTGGTAGAATGTTGTATGTCTGTCGATAAATTTAGCGATGGACCTATAACTTATCGTCGGTAAATTCACCGACAGAATATTGTGATTTCGTTGACAAATTAGCGACGGAATATTCTAAATTCATTGGTAAATTTATCAATGGAAATACAAAATTTTGTCACTAAATTTACTGACAATATACAAACTTCTGTTGTTAAATTTGTGACAGATTCATTATATCTGTCGCTAAATTTTGCCTATGTTCGTTTCTCTGATGACTCTTTTCGTCGGTAATTTCTGTTGCACAATTTGTTTCCTATGAAAAATCTTTAATTTTTGTCGGTAATTTCACCGCTAAAACCTATTTTTCTTATAGTGTGTAAGACATACTTAGAGTCATCTCAATGATCATATGATATTATATAATCTACTTTAAAATTTAATATGATTTTATTTAGTTAGACAATACATTATTTTGATTTTTTTCGTATTAGGATATTATTATCAAAGTTGCACATTAGTTTATTTAATTTATTTAATTTTGTTTTGTTGACATTATACATAAAATCTTTAATTTTACTCGTATAAGAAAAATCATTTGCAAAGGCATAAAATTTAGTAGTTTATTAAGTTATTAAAATAATTGTAATTAATTATATAACAAATAGAAATATTTTAATTACTTACTTACGAAATCAACCGTATAATAACTGAATATAAATAAAAAGATTTTTAATTACCTTTTCTAATATTTGATATTAAACAAAGAGATAACTATTAACCCGTCTAATCTCATTTCTAGTGATTGTATACCAAACATGCATGATCAAGAATTTCATTCCTATTCCTTTTTCTTATTATTTTTCATTTTTTTTCCAATTCCTTTATTATAGGTTACCAAGCGAATCCTTAAGATTTTGAGTGACATATGAATTATTTTATATGAAATATTAATTTAGAGAGGTTAAAGAAAAATTTAATATGACTCCAAGATCAAATTATCCTAATTCAGATGTGTAATTTCCCGTAAATATTAATTTTCATGAACATTGGAAAAGGTTGCAAATGCTCCCATTCCATGATATAGATTTACATACATTCAGCAGTGCTCTGGTAAGTGAAAACAATAATAAAAAACCAACCAGAAATAGCATAAATAAGTATGCAGATTGTGTTGGAGTGGGATATATTCCTACAAACAAGCTGCAATTGTATGCTAAGAAAACAGTACATGTATTGGGAAGTAGTAGGCAGGAATTAAGCTTAGAGCATACTGTCAGATCTTGCTGGTAGCCTTCTAAAGAAGTTGAGGGGCACAGAAGGAAGCTTGTGGCGGAACCTTGGATGTCTTAACACGTAAATGCCAATTACAAAAGCAACAACTTGGAATGGAGTAACATAAAGGACTATGGCGGCAATCAAGCAGAACATCACGAATAAAGTTGTTGCCCTTGGGTCTCTCCAACTCAGCAACGACTGAAATCTTTCCCCTTGAGTTGCAAGGTCACCAACGACAGTCTGCACCCTCCCTGCTATACTTCTCAAACGGTCATATCGCATTCTAACAATGTCAGATGGCTTGGTAGTTGGGAAATTGTCAAATTCTTCATCAAGTTCGTCAGGATGAGCTGTATCAGCACGGGATAGTCGAGCGTCCATATGAGGAGGGTGCCTTGGTCTCCTCCGGAAATTCCATATCCCAATTAGGAATAGGCATAGGAAAACCGTTGGGAGTATCAACTCAGGATAAAGAACCAATATTATGAAAACAATGTGAATTAGGATAGTAGTAAGAGGATTCTTCCAATAGCATATCTGATCAAACCATTTTCCCACAGCAATCAGACCACTCAGAACTTCCATAATTCTGAAAAAGTTAGCTTTGCTCCTCCTCATGCTCCACATATGAGAATCTACATCTAGCATGTATTCCACAACCTCTTTCCTCAAAGGAGGCTCGGCCCTGCTCAACCTGATGGAGACAATCTGCATTGCTTGGTACCTCAAGCTATCAAGCTGAATTACTGACAAGGGATGGATGTAATGCATTTTGGGTAACAGTGGATGCGAGTACATATGCAACATATTTATCAATGATGAGCAGGTGAACCGTACAGCTAATTGGACTTCTCCCATCTTCTTCACTCCAGAGGAATGCAAGACTAAAAGAGGATACGAGTGCGTGTAAACTCTCTCAGCTTCAAGAGTTGAAAGACGAATCCTCACTTTACCGATTCTAGAGTCCTTCCCACCGCCTCCTCCTCCTCCATGTATGTGTCCATTATCAAAAACTCCAATCGTTATCACTGTACATGGGTCAAAAACTTCCCATATGTATTGTTCATTCCACTTTGGACTAAAGCTATCAACAATTGTCCTAGTTCGAACCCATTTCCGCCCGTATTTAGCCACACAATAAGCATCTGTGGTTCCTCGACCATCCTTGTTCTTCATAGGCATCAGCCCCACAGCACTAATAATCCCCACCTCGAAAATTCCTATGCTGGGCCTCCACAATTGCTTTGCTGTTGGCCTCAGGTCACTGCTATAATGTGTCGACTCGTCTAAAACATGATATCCACCCTCCAAACAAACTCTCAAATGAATCCTACTGGCAAACTTAATCTCCCTCTTTTGCTCCCCTTCTGCTATCACATGCTTCTCGAGATTAAACCACCTCGTGTTGACTGGCTTATGGTCCAGTCTCCTCTGTACTACTTGCAAAGGGATCACACACCTTCCCATAATCTCATCTTTGTTTCCGGCTCTATCTTCCACAGTCAAAATCAAAGGCTCTTCAAAAGGTTCAGCTACTACAAATAACAAATCCTCGTTCCACATTGGATTGACAGTCTTACTTTGAGATATCCTGGTTTTTAAAGCTTGATTTCCCAGGGTAACCTTCACAAAAGCTTCCGGGAACCTACTTTTATCACTTGGTAGCAAGTCCTGAGCTTCAATCACATTGAGTCTAACATACCAAAGCTTTGGTGAGAGATATACTTTGGATCTGATGTTTGCAACTCCATCAGGACCAACAGACGCTGCATCAGAATGCCAAGCATCAGGGAATGCCTCATCAGCCTGTGTTCCCGTCCAAACTGCAAGCATGAGCTCCCCCTTCGCTTTATCTGACTTTCGATCTTCCAATCTATACCACTGTGGTGCTAAAGGGCTATCCGGTGGAACACGTTTAGGAATTTCATTAAGATCAAACATAACCCTACCGATCAAATCATCTAGAACAACATCTTTATCTTTTACAAGCACCTCCAAGACTGAAGCTTGAATTCTGTCCTTTGAAAAAGCAAAGACCTGATTCCATACAGGGTTGGAATTTTTCTCAAAATGCTTAGTCTTTCCCTTATAGTTCCCTAGCTTCACCTCGACATAGGGATCACAGCTGCCCGTAACATCTTTTCCAGGTAAATCCTTGGCCTTCACCACCCGAACATAAAGATATTGCATCTGCTCAACGAGGTCATAAGTGCAGGATAACTTGTCACCTGTGATAGCCCCAGCCCCAATATTCGGCGAGGTCTCCTTTAGAGCAAAGTCAACCTGTTGTGGTAGCTTCTGCATTTTTTCCTTCCCTAGTTTCCACTAACAAATTTGAAGATGTGTTAAGCAATGACGACTTGAATGAGAACAGGTGTGAATTTATCAGTCAAGAATGTAAGCTCATGATTGAAAATAGCTTGAAAGATCAACGGCCAAACTCTATTTCAATTTATTATCAGACAAACTTGAATCACTAAGTTTAAACTCGGTGGTGAATACACAAGGAAGCTAAGGAGTAATTCTTTATACTAAAAGATCAAAGGGCTAAAAAATATTGAAGCAAAATGTAATATCTAAAACGTGAAACTTCAATATATTAAAGGAACTGAAAGAGAACACAAAGCATTAGAGGCTTTTAATTATCAAACAGAACGGATTAATTAACAGGACAACAGAAGAAGTTTGAGTTGAAAGCCCTTGACCAGCCAACACTGATATCTACAAAACCGGAGCAAGAAAGCTCGAACCTTGTATCTATGCTACTTGAAGATTCCAAAAGGAAGAATAGTTAGGAGAAAGCTGTTGCGTCTGCAGTGCACATTTTGGCAACAACTAAAAGGGAATGGAGCCCAAAGTAATGAATGGTCCAGTTTTGAAACAATGAAACAGCAGATTAAAGGAAGAAACCGACAGGCAGGAACCTATAGAGTTGAAGAAAAAACAAGAATCGGAAATGTGAAGCAAACTTTTTTTAATTTTTATTCAAAGCTACGAAGAGTAGTTTAGGCGCAGTATACGGAACAAGAAACTGAAGTTAGATGCAATGCCAGTATGTGTGTGTATTGGCGGAGCTGATATGCAAAGAGGTAGATTTTAATTGATTTCTGAAAATAACAGCTAACCAATAGTGTACAAAGATCATAAATGCTTGTAGCAATCAGCAGGGCAAGTGGATGTGTGATGATGCTATATTTTCATTGTGGAGTTGAGGAAAATATACGCAGTAAAAGAGATAGATTGTGACCCGTAAACAAAGAAAGCCAAATGGGAGAAGAAATATTTGGTTGATTGAGAGTCAGAATTAGGCGAGATGCAGTTGGGGACTTAAGATTCTTTAGGTAAGACTAAGATCACCCCCATCATATCTGCATATATCTATCCACATATCCACTTTATATATATATAAAGGAGATAATGCAGAGGATGGGAAGAGAACCTAGAAGACTGAACTATGGGAATGGGGGTGAGACTCGGTCACCGTTCCCCACTATTCACAACTTAAATATAACAAAAACGATACGAGTAGACAAAATTTGCTTTTTCCATTATTAAACAAATATAAACTTAATTAGGGAAGTATATGAATTATGAACGAACAATGGCTGCATTGGTTTGATAAATTAATGTGTCTCGGCGAACTCAGGTACACGTGCGAGGACCGTGGTCGGCTTAAGGCACAGGAATGAATCCTCGTTCTATGCTGGACATGCTTTTCTAATTTACGGTTTTGGGTTTTTGGTAATAACAACGAAACTTGTGAAGTGATGAATGCTGTTAAAAATAGCCAGTACGGTCGGTCATTTCCAGACTGGACCGGACACCAGAAAAGAGGTTGATGTGGTCCAGCGCCTAATTTCGATCTGTTTCAATCTATATATATTATTAGTTAGAGTGTTGTTGAAGTTATTTACCCACAAATTGAAGTTGGAAGTATTCCTAGCCGTATCATACACACTCGTTGGTTTCTTTGACTTAACTGAGAAAATTTCACTTTCAACCGCAACTTTATGGACTAAATTATAAAGGCCTTCTTAGCAAGCATATCGAAAAAAAAGGGTATAGTTATCTTAAGGTCAAGGATTGGACGTCTTATTTTTCAAGGTTACTATGTTTAGGTGAGTGCACGAAACAAGAAACGGAAATTACATGCACTGACAATATGTGCATGTATTGTCGGAGCTGGTCTACACGAGGTTGTTGTTATTTTATTTCTGAAAACAACAGCTAACCTATAGTGTACAAATACTATAAATGTTTGTAGCAATCAGCAGAGCAAGCAGATGTGTGATGGGGAAAAATACACATGGCAGAAAGAGACAAGACTCTGACCCGAAAACAAAGAAAGCCGAATGGGAGAAGAATGGCTTTGGTTGATTTGAGAGTTAGGTGAGGTGCGGTTGGGACTTGCGATTCTTTAGGTAAGACTAAGATCACTCCCATCATCCCTCCATGTATCTATCTACATATCGATTCAACATGAAGGAAAAAGGAAAAAGGAACGGTATGAGGGCATTTTTAACTGATACTGCACAGTCCTGGTAAGAACGAACAAACATTCTCCTTTTAATGCATATGTTTTGCATTTCTACCTTATGAGGCAATCAGCGTCAGGTTTAAATTTTGTGTCTGCCACTTGCTCCGCCCTCTCTAAGTCTTCATCCGCCAATTTAATGCCCATGTCAAGTAGCCATTCGATATTATTATAGCTATCCCACCAATCCTTTAACTTTGTCGTGCCGGTACATTTGGTTATGCTTGATCGTTAGCTAGAAGTAGGATGTTCATTTCATTCTCAGAAACTAAGTAACCATCTTTTATGTCATCCGAATAGACATCTCAGTTTTACTTCATCGACTGAAATCTGTGCAACTTATACTCGAAAGTTTTTATTTTTCTCTTAGGCTCGTATAATTTGTTCCCTTGGTTCAATAAGTGAATTCCGTATCCAAATGTTGTGATGACCCCGCACTAATGGTATAGCTTTTCTAATTCAAAACTCAGTCATGTTCATGGAAGTGTAATTGGTCTTTTAAGCACTAGTACTGGCGGCCTGTGGAAACTGTTACACCTGTTCATCCTATGTCCCTGCTCTTTGGTCCCCATTCTTCGAATATGCCGTTGTGTGCATCTTTGTAAATATTGATATTTGATGTGGAAAGCTGTTCCATTACTAAAATCCAATAAAGAAATACAAATTAGCCTCAACCAATGCTAAATTTGGCATATGAGACTAGTAGTACAAAATTAATTTCTTGAATAAGTTGATGAAAATAAAATACACCTAAAAGTACGATGACTACTTAGAAGAGTATTATAGAGTGTTTATCCGTTAGGAATAGTTGATAAAGCAAACACACACAAGAGGGGGGTGAATTGTGTATAACTTAAAAAAAATTGCAAGTTATTTTCAATTCGTATATAAAGATAGGGGCCTGCAAAAATTTAAAAATAATAGGAGTCTGTCAGACGATAGAATCCTGTTAAACGACATGAGTCTGTTAGATGATGAGAGTTTGCTAAATGATAAGAGCATACTAAACGATAAATCCTGTTAAAACAATTTAAAACAGAAAGTGCGTGTTAAAACTGAGAAGAACATCTTGAAAGTTAAAAACAGAAGGGCCTATTATAAAAATGAAGGAGTCTCTTGCAAAAATAAAAACACAAAAAATATACTGCAAAAATTTAAAAGTAAAAAAGAGCGAGAGGAATGATACAGTCAATTTAGACTAGTTTGACTTATAACCCAAGCCTACGTCCAATCTCCAAGTATCTAACTTGAGTATTTTACTAAAATTCCAAGCAATAATTTGACAAGTCTCTTCAAGCTCACGAGTACATATTTTTCAAGATTCTCCAACCTTCTAAACTAATAGTATTTAGCTGACCTCTATAAGCTTTCAATAGATAAAAATGTAATTTGCTCGATATGAGCTTTAATGATCTCTTTCAAAAAGAATTTTCACTTTTTAAAGCACAAGAGATTTGATAATGATATCACTTTTAAGAGAATTGATGCTATAAATATATTTCAAGAGTTTGATTTGTTTTCGCAAAAGTAGTGATTATTTCTTAATTAAGTAGGCAATTTTTTTAACTAGTTGTTGCTTCACTTACATTCTTATTCAACTGGATGGATTTAAATCTGAATAACTTCAATGCCATTTTTACCAAAAATCTTCCAGTGATCAAAGGGCTAATATACGACCTTCATAATGAGTAGGATTCTTTTGAATAAACTATTTTAAGTTAATAAAGAAGGTTCTTGAAAGAAAGAAAGTGCATTTCTTATGATTTTATTTCCTTTTGAGAATTAACTCATTAATAATAAAAGGAAGTAACTCCAATGATAACAAGATTCTTCAAAATTCAACTAATAATGAAGTGTTTCAAAAAGTACTTTAGGCTTTATAAGTTCTTACGGATTAGAAGGAGCCTTTCCTTTCTTAGTGAGGAGTCTATCGTTAACAAATCATAGATTAAAACTTCACAGATTCAGTTAGTAACATATATCATAGATTCACCATGCTCACAAATCATGCAAGTAAAAGTCATGCAAGTATATCATACATCTTTCAGTAAAATATATCATCATCTTAATTCTTCCCTTTTGTCATTATCAAAAAGTAGAGGGAAAAGAATGAATCAGGAAAAAATAGCAACAAAGTTATCGAAGAGAAATATAACATGTCATGCTTAAAATCATACAAGGTGAAAATATATCATTAACTCTTAACTCTCCCCCTTTGTCATTATAAAATATATATATCTACTCTCCCCCTACGTTAAAGCTGAGAATTCTTCACAGAGTGATGGATTAGTAGTACTAAATATTATGTCATCAACATATATTTGTCCTATAAGTAAATCATTCTCCTTTCTCTTAATAAATAAGGTCTTATTTACTTTTTCTCTTTTGAAGTTATTCTTAAGAAAAAAATTACTTAACCATTCATACCAAGTTCGAGAAGCCTGCTTTAGACCATACAGGGCTTTAGATAACTTCATCACGTAATCTAGATGATCTTCGTTCTCAAAACTTGGAAGTTGCTTAACAAACACTTCTTTGTTAATGTATCCATTTAAGAAGGCACTTTTAATATCCATTTGGAATAACTTAAAATTTCTATAACAAACGAAAGCAAGTAGAATTCTAATCGAATATAACCTAGCAACAGGTGCATAACTCTCATCAAAATCAATATCTTCTTATTGATTATAATCTTGAGCTACAAGTCTAACTTTGTTTCTTACTATCTTACCATTTTCGTCAAACAAATCTTCAAATTTTCTTCCATGATCGCTCAAATTGGTGAAATACAGTACCCTTTTTCAATCTGAATTTTTTTTGCAAAACTCCATCTTTTCTTTCAATGTAGTTGAAATGTGATATTTCACCTATCACGTGTCTCGAATACCCATCATTAACTATGTAACACCCCACTCCCGCTGGACCCGAACCCGATATCGATAGTGATATCCGAATCCGTGCCCCGCGAGGTTGGCGTGTCACATCACTTAACACTTAAACTTCGGTATACATTTTTTTAATACTCTTATCAAT
>JAOTJB010000008.1:23083384-23095019 GCA_027123815.1 Erythroxylum minutifolium | reverse complement strand
TGATATGGGGAATATGGGGCTGCTAACAGAGGGGACACTTGGCAATAGCTAGCTGGTCAGTGAAAGGGGGAATTGGTTAGAAAGTATTTAGGGAAAGTTTTGCATGGGAAGGAGGGGACGAGAGTTTTTATAACTGTTGGGGCGGCTTAGCTGCATGGGAGAGTATTGGCCTCTCGGATAGCCAAATATCTGGGTTTAGTCTTGAGCGTTATTTTACTATTTCAATAATTGTTGTCATGGAAAGAGTAGTGAAACGGCTGTTAGGAATGTGTACAGCTCAAGGAGCACTTGAATGAAACTTTCTTCTTCCTATATACCTATCTTGTTTTCTATTTGCTGAGTTGTAATACAGGGTTCCTAACACCCAATATGTCTCTTTAGGAACTTTAATCCCTCTCTGATTATTTTAAGCTTCTGTACACATTTGAATTGATGGGTTTCATTGACATTAGTTGTCACCCCATTCCTTAAACAATCCCGAAAGCCTTCAACTTCAACTAGATAATTGTTAAATCTAAAAGGAGAGCATTGTTTCACCTTTAAGAACAAATCAACCATCTTCATAGGGGTACGATCCAAAATCGTAAGATCTAAGAAAGAAGCCTTGCTTTCGGGAAATTGCTGTAGCTAGTCCTAATTAACTATAACACGATCTAGTTTTTTCCTAAGAGCCTAACCATTAGTTTTTTATTAGTCTAAGAGAGTAAGTGACCATCCGCCTTAAGGTCTAGGATTCCTAAATGATCCACACAATCCTTAAGATCTGGAGAGTAGTTTCTTAAGGAGAAATTCCCCTCTGCTTCTATTCTAAAGAGAGTAGAATTGAAATCACCAGTAATTAACTAAGGACCCACTACTCTTCTCTGAAAAGTTAGTAAGCTCCCTCAAAGATCCTTTCACTAAAAACCATTATTGAAGCCATATACTATCAATGCAAGGATAGATGTATTATGCTCAACAAAATGCCACTTCATGTGAGTAACCTATATCTCCATTTCCAACATCTCAACCTTTACAAAACAGGGATCAAAACTAACTATAATTCTTTCATATGCATGAGTTTGATGATTTGAAAAGATGCGCCACTTATTACTAATTTATTAAGAAACTTGAGATTCTCCAATTTGATTTTTATCTCCAAAGCAGCAAAGATCCAAGGGTTTTCATTAGCCAAAAATTCCTTTAGGGCCAAAATTTTTTTGGGGCAATTGAGGCCCTAATATTTCATGCAACAATCAGAAAGAAGTAGCTTTGGAGCCTTACTAGTACCCTTCCTCCTTTTGACACTAGTAAATTGTTCATCAATCTCTTTCCCCCCAATAATGCTCGAGGTAGAAGGGAAGGAGCTTGCTTTATCCCCCTTTTCCCCATCCTTAATAGTTTTCCTTCCTAACATTGGATCTTCATTCATAGTGCTTGTTTCTACTTTCTTTCCCCCCACCTGAAGAACTAACTTGGCTACCATTGGAACCTCATTAGTGGTGCTTGTTTTTGTTTTCTCCTTAGGCTGAAATGTCTCCTCATTAACAATGATTGTTTCAACTTTCTCTTCCCCCTTTTGAAGAGCTATCTTGCCTACTATTAGATCAACATTAGTGGTGTTTGTTTCTACTTTCTCCCGAAGCTGAAATGTCTCCCTTGAGTTGGAAACTTTCTAACTTGATAACATCTCAACATTTCCATCATTAGCTTCCTGCTCTAGGGTCATTAATTCAATATAATCCCCTTTCTAGAAGGTTTTCCTAGTTGGCACCCACCTTGCTCCTTGTAGCTTCAAAGATGGCTTCAAATGGTAATCCACTATTACAATATCTACATATAAGTCTTCATTCAAGCTTAGTCTCATGACTAGAATTTGCTCCGGTAAATCCTTGGAAATGTCCATATTGATACATATACAAGCATAGCCTAATCTTTTCATTTTTGTTATATTTTCATCTATGCATAAAAGCTACCCCAAATAATTTGCAATGATACTAATTCCCTTGGTAGTCCAGTGTTCTAAGGGGATGTTACTTAAGTTAACCCACAAAGGAACTATAATTTTTTTGTTTCAGCTTGGAATCCTATTTGCCAGCTTTGGAGAAACAAAGGAAGATTCATCACATGCCAAGACCCTTCTTCTAAGACCTTGATAGCCCAGGCTTTGGAAGAGAAGGTAAATAATGCTAATTTTTTTCAGCTAATAGCACTTCCACTAAACCTTTGTTCTTCCACTTATCATTTTCCCATTTTTTCAGAACTGAAAATGTGGGCCTTTTCTCCAAAAAAAAAAAACACCACCAATGAAACCTCCCAGGATCGGTCACCTTCTTAAAGGATTTCTAGATTTGGTGAGACTATGATTTGGCCATGTTCTTGCTTGGGAAGAGTGTTGAGTCAGCCAAGATGAGGAAGGGTAACAAAGGAAATTCAATGGGGGAGTCTGGACAAAAGTGCGGAGGTCATGTCTCAAACCTTATTTGTCATAGAAATAACCTATATAAAGATGTCGAAAATCTAGCTAAAGAAGAACTTTTAAGTTTTTAAAAGATTCAATTTAGACTTTTAATAGTAAGAAAGTTTAGTATTTATTAGATCCAAGTAGGAAAAATACTCTACTTGTTACTATACTATTATAAAAGAATATGTACTCTTACCTAAAGTTGTTAGTATTAGTTTTAAGAATAAGAACAATGTAACACTGAATTTGTTGAATCACTTATGTTATACTCTTTACGTTATAGGTCTTATTATTCCTTCATTTGACTTATGTTCTTTATGTAGCATTCAAATTGAATGACTATAAAATTATGTCGCTATTTTCACAAAGTAGGGGTAACACAGGAGACATCTTTATTTTTATTTTTCATTAATGGAATCTTTAGAATTCTCATTGCTTAAATTTAGTTTCGCCTCTAATCATTGACCAAAATGTGAATAACTCTTCATCCTATCATTGAAATAAGGGACCACTTCTATCTTCTCTATATTACTGTATCTCTAAAGTTAAAACTTTTATGTTAGGAACTATAGAACTTCACATTTTTTGTTACTTTTTAGTTTTCTATTGAAGTCTATCGTGTAGAGTTACTCAAAATAGATCAATGATCAATTTCTAGGTTTCGTCCTAAACCAAATTAGTTACTTTCGAGTATATAATCAGTAGTTCAAACCACGCTTAAAGGTGGGAAATTCCCCATTTTAATAGGGGCTTATATACTAGAAATAATGATATCTTCAGTTATAGCCCCTCTGGAATATAAAAATATATCTTTTTTCACCATCCTTGTAGTGTATGAAATAAATGTATACTTTTCAAACTGATTATAGCTCTGTCCTTTCCTGAAGAAAGTAATGCAGAGGTTGCAAAAATCGACACATCGCCGACTTAATGCTGGTGTATAGAATTTTCAGATGAAGACTTAGTTCTGGGGACTAAGTTGCATAACTGGCCTTTATTTATGGTTGGAAGTCTTGAAGACATACCCGTATCCAAAATAATGTTAGACTGTGGGTCTGCAATAAACATCATCTCTTTGAAGATGACGCTGAAGTTGGGATATACTATCAAAAATCTCAGTCTAACCAATGTCATGATAAAAGGGTATTCAATCAATCAGATCAACAAGCCCTGTGCACCATCCGATTGCGGTTAATGATTGAAGATATGATGACTTATGTCACATTTTACATCGTCGATGCTATACTTTATGGTTATAATTGTATGTTTTTTGTCATTCCATAAAAAATTGATTAAAATCCTTAAGATTCTTCTTATAATTATGCTTAAATGTATCGCAAATATCAAGCAAATTAGCTATATGCTTATTTAGATCATTATTAATGCCAACATGAAACTATGATGTAGACATAATTATTTTAATTATAACAAGTTTAATTCTAAAGTTGATAGTCTAGACAGGTAGCCTCCTAATACTAGATGGAATGCCCTCAACAGTAAGGAACACAAAATCAAGCTAAATGCTTTGTGTTAATACCTTATTATACCCCTAAACTTGATTTAAATTATCACTAATATTCTCCTTAACTTCTTGATCGTCAATTTTTTTATCCTATAAAATTTTTCTTTTAGTCTCAAGATCAAAATTCAATTAGTTTAAGATTAGAACTACCTGTCATGCAACATTATAGCTTAAACTAGAGAAATATCAGACAAATATAAAGACAAAATGAAGAATAAAAGATGAAAATCAATTTTGATTATTTTCATAATTTAATTTTTTAGAAAATACAAAAAGAAATTTAAATGAGAAAAAACCAAGATCAAAAATAGATCTAAAACACTAAGACAATTATATGATGACCAGTGAACTGTGTTTTGATCCATAAACTCTATTTTGATCACTGTAACCTTCATTAAAACTCTCTAAGCATTTTAAAATCACTAAAAACCAAAATTAACAAGATAATCAATAGAAAGAACAATAAAAGGAAATATAGAGTAAAGTAAACTAATATAGTGCTAATGTTTATTTTAGTCCCCAACAACGACCCTAAAATCCTTATGAAAATTAAATATTTGTGAAAACATGATGGATTCTCTAGAAGATAATTGAATGTCAATCCCATAAGTAGTAATAAACTATTGACTTAGATTTCGACACTTTATCTAGATGATTAAAATAAGAGGAATTAGCTTATTTAAAACTTTGTATTTACCATTAAAAATATGGTTTAAATTGATTGATCTTATTCTTGTATACTAGTTTATTTGATGGAAAAGTTTTAAATGACATTCTCTTTTGGTCAATTTTAATAACTTTTTAAGGCAATAACTATATTCCTAATAGTATTTTGGTTAATATAATTGATTATCCAAGATGAGAAACCAATTCTCAAAACCTAAGTTATGATAGTTACACATACTTAGATTACTGTAAAAACAAGATTAATATGGTACCTATCTAATATATTTAAATCATAAAATAAATATCAAATATAAATAACATGATATCTACTCATTTATATTTGTCCAAAATCTGTAGTTAGTTGACCAGATCAATTACTAACATTAAGATTTCATATGTATGATCATTATAAGCAAATAACAATAAGATTCAAGTTAAACACAAAATCATATGATCAAGGATTCTCCTAATCCTAACTAATAATATGTTTAGCCACTCATGTGATACTTCAACTCAAAGTCATAAGCTTATTAAAGATTCAAGTTAAACACAAAATCATATGATCAAGGATTCTCCTAATCCTAACTAATAATATGTTTAGCCACTCACGTGATACTTCAACTCAAAAGTCATAAGCTTATTAAAAAATATTATGTTATTAAGTATAAATAAAAGCTAGAATATGATTATTCAAGATAGAATTGAAAGTAATAAAGTTCAAAGACTCAAAAAAGAAGATATAAAATAAGATTAAATTTTATAAAAAAAGAAGCTAGAAGGATGGAGAAATATCATGTTTTGGTTTAACAATAATAAAATATTAGCATGGCAGAGCTTGGGTTACATGCATCAATGAGACTTTGTAGAGCATTGATCTTCTTAATAGAGTATGGGCATATCCAATGTTGGAATTTGATAAAATATAGACACGTAGGGTTAGAAAATTAGACCAAGCTTAGCTTGACCCTACCTAAAGTCAATAAAAAAAGTTAAAGTTAATCGAGCTTCGACTAAGTTCAATCTTAAGAGGATCAACTCAACCTGACTTGAAGCTAGTTCGATCAAGCATCAAAACAACATCATTTTTTCCTTAAAACTAAATGGGCTTAGGGCTGCCAATTGTTTAGGATGCGTCTAGGCTAAAAAACCCAAACCTAATAAGGCCTCGAGCCTAGTCTAAGCAAAAATGATCAAATCAAGCCCAAGCCATAGAGGGCCTAGGCTTATTGTCATCCTTAAAACTAGTTTAACAATCTCTCCTAAAGTTTTCCAAAAGCATATTATATTCCAAAATTAAACTACCATAGGTATGCTTTTTATCTCAGAGAAATGTTATTTGTCCTAACCCTTAATAGATGGCTCTCCTAATTTAACTCTTTTGTACTTTTACTATGCTCTTTCCCTCTCCATCTAACTTAACTTTCTATTTATATCTTAGGATAACAAATTCGTAAGTACTTAACTTTTTAAAAGTTTCTAATTTAGTGTACAACTCATTAAAATTTAAATTAAGTGGTGTAATGTATCCACCAAATTCTTCATGAGCGTACATATTTTAGTCACACAACAAACAACTAACAAAAGCAACATTTTAGCCCTTATTTGGTTCCCTTTTTAAAAGGTTTTTTGTTCTTGTTTTAGTAAATTAAAAATGGACTCTAAAAACATGTTTAGTTAAACATATTTTCAATTTTCATTTTTAAAAAACAACAATAATTTCATGGAAACGTAAAAATCAGGTTTTCGTATATTTTGAAAATAAGTTCTTTGTTTCAAAAAAAAAATTTTCTCTCACTCTTCTGCGTCTTTTGTCGTCTACGATTTCTCTAGGTTTGTTTTAGTATCTGTTGCTTATGTGTGTTTTCTAATGTGTTGCTTGATTTGCTATTGATTTTATTTCTGTTGAAAGCTGCATAAACTACACGTCCATCGCCTTCTCTTCCAATTATCGTCTTCATATAAGAGAAGTGAAAGAAAACAAGAGCATTATGCTACAGTAACATGCACATGTTATTGTAGCATAATTAAAACTAATTCATTAATTCATCAACCACTATTTTCTTTCATCAAAGAGTGCCTTCTTGTCTTTCTCACCCTGTTAATCGTAAGCAAATAAAATTTAGATAGAGAAAGTTATTATTGAGAAAGAGATTGGAAGAGGAGATGCTTTGCTTCTATGTGATGGAGAGAAAACTAAACCATAAGGAACAAAAAGAAAAGGAAATAGTGCTCAAGGATAGTTTTGGAAGAGAACAAGGTTCTCTACTTTGAGCATAAGCTTCTACTTTTATGACATTCAAGTTCCTGTCACCTTTTCTTAGATAACGAGCCTTTGTTTACTCTTTTTCTTGGTTCTCTATCTTACAATAAATTACATGTCCATATTTGAAGAGAGAGATGAGACATGAAAAAGGTATTTCACTGTAACACATTGGGATATTATGTTGGGAATGCTTGGAAGGTGATGCCTTCAGAGTTTGGAGTACAAGAAATGGTTTTTATATTTGGAGAATAAAGTAACAACATGCATAGAGTAGAAGAGGCAATGTTTCTCTGCACTATAGTTCCACTATTTGTAAAAATTACTCAAAATGAGTAGTAAAATCATACCCAAGAGCATCTGAGGAATGATGATGTTTGTTGGAATTAGGAGTGCTTATGGTGGGAATGAAGAGTCTTGCTTGAGTTTCCATGATCATCAAACTCTCGAGTCCAACTATGGTGATGATTATTCTTGTTTAGCAAATAATGAATGCCGACCAGGAAAGAAGAAGATGGTTGTGAGTATAAAAGTGGATTATGTGAAGTGTTTCCTTGTCAAAGAAAGTATTTTCTGAAATGGTTTCTTTCTAGTTTTACATACTTGATAGGAAGCATAACTAAACCATGCGTCCCAGACAAAGCCACCATGCTAGAGAAGGCTCTTGTCACTAAACATGAAGTGTTCTTCTTGTCTCTCCTCTTCTTTACCATCTTGGTCAAGTTCAGTACTAAGGTTGGACACTACTGCTTCTTTTGCTTGCTTTTGAGCCAACATTGTCTTTGTTTTTCTTTAAAGGCAACATCTAAATCTTGGTAGATCTGAAATATATAAAAGACAGTAAATGAGACTAAAAATCATAATAAAAAAAGCAACCATAGCATATCATAAATTATTGTGAATTCAATCCTTTTCCGATGAGATAATTGAAAATTGTGTAATAGGTTGTTAGAAGATTAAGAACAAAGAAACATAAGTATGAATGAAGAGCTTAGCATGAAGATGACCATAAAAACAGGTTATGATACCATTCATATAAGCATGAATGAAGAGCTTAGCATGACGATGACCACAATAACAAGTTGTGATACCATTCTAACCAAAATTATGGCTAGAAATTGGTACAGTAATGCTTGAAAATTGATGTATTGGTCCACATAAGATTTGTAGTAAATATGAAGGTATCCCTAGCATTTATCAATCTGTTATCTATAATCTTCTGATGATAAGCTAAAGAATCACAAAATTTGAGATGAGCTAAATAAATTTGGCATCGAGTTTCAATTACATGTTTATTGAGAGAATGTGGAATTTTAATTTCTTTCACTCCTACGTAGATTTTAGCTCAGCTAGATTTGACAAGTTTTATATGATGGTGAATAAAAATTTATTTCTCATATTGTAATTGTTGATCACTTTGTTGGTTTCTTTTAGTTTTGAAAACAACAGGCTTAATAGACTAGAGCTTAAGGGAATTGTACCTTTTGACTTTGGATGCTGAAAATAAGCTTATATTTTGAATTACTGCTTTAAAAGATTATATAATCTCATCATTATTAATTTATAAATTTTTATTATATATAGCATTCATTCAAATATAGACGCAATTACTTTTTTTTCTTTATCTGTCCAAATCGGACTTAAGTATTCTATTATATGTATGAAGTTTAGCATTTAATATAGTTGCCTTACGTTTATTTTGAATCATGTTTGGTATTTAATATTTTGTAGAAATTGTTATGGTTGTCTCTATTTATTTTGAACCATGTTTAGCATTTAATACTTTGTAGAAATTGTTGTGATTGATGTCACTTATATGTAATTACATTTAGTGATAGAAGGTTTGAACAATATGAATGATTTTAATGAATGTGTGGAAATAAATGAAAAATATGGGGTAAGGAATGATACCACAGAGATGTATTTAATCTCCTTGATGGTTAAAGAAGTGAACAAAGGAAATCGAAGGACTATTACCTTTTCCAAATCTGGTTGGAAGAATATTAAAGAAAGGCTTTAAACAAAATTCAATAAGGAGTATACTGATATTCAATTGAAGAATAAGTATAATGGATTAAGGGCTAGGCTAAAGAATTTCAAGAACTTACTTAAAGAAACAAGAAACAGCTACAACTCCTTTACTGGTGAAGTTAATGTTACAAATGAATGTTGGGAAAATCTATTTAAGGTAAAATATATCTTTATTCTATTAATATTTAAATTATATAATATTTATTCTCATATTACTTTTTTATCATTATAGGTGCATAAAATGGCTCACAGATTCAAGAAAAAGGATGTAAAGAATTTTCAGACTTATGTCATATTTTTGGAGATACTACTACAGTTGATGTGCCTACTATTGTGTCTAATTTCTATTGCTTTTAATTGCCTTCCTTTCTTGATTTTAGTTACAATCCCTTATGTTTTGATTCAAATGTGAGATCAATTAAGTGAAAATGGTGTGAATATTGCATGAATATTAATTGGGTTATTTTGTGAAATTTGCATAAAAACACCAAAGTCACGTAAATTTTGCATGAAAATTAAAAAAACAAAAAAGAAAGAGCAAAGAAAGAAAAAAAAGAAAAGAATAAAGTGGTGACACATGTTACCGCCTCATTGTGGTGATAAGTCACCACCTTAAAGTGCATAACATTTAATTACCACCTCAAGGTGGTGATAAATCACCACCTTAAAATGCATAACATTTAATGTAATTAAATGTTATGCACAGTGCAAGGTGGTGATTTTATGTCACCACCGTGACTCCTTATACACGCCCATGAGAAGTTTTAAGATTAATTCTGACTTTAATACATGGCAGTGTACGACGTTAAGGCATGCAACCCTAAACCTAGGAACAACCTATAAAAGGCAAGAGAGGGTGGCAGTTGAAGGAATTATCTTTCGTTCACTCATATAGAGATACAAACATGGGAGGCACAGAGAGATAGAGAAAAAGAAGTTAAACAGAGACGAGAAACAGAGAGAGTCTGAGAAGGAGAAGAAGAGAGCAATAGTAGAGAAGAGGAAGCTGGGAAGAGAGGCCGAAAGCGAGAGCTAGAGTTGATCTTTAAGCAAACATTCGGTTAGAGGAGAGCAACTGAAGCAGAAGGCGAAAGCCAAAGCTAAAAGTTGAGAGTGTAGAAGACCTCTACTATCTCATTATCTGACCCTCTATTTGCTTATCTCATTCCTCATCTGTTGTTTGTTTCTTTGAGTTTACTGTTCTGTTGGTATTAATTGATTTGTTTGTTTCTTTGAGTTTATTGTTCTGTTGGTATTAATTGATTCATACTCTTATTAGCTTAACGATTGTTGCTTGTTTTTTCTTGTCATAGTTCATTTAAGTAGTTAATGGGTTATTATTTTCAAACTTCTGTCGACAGTAATATAGGATTGAAGTATTTGAGTGTGATGAACTGTGTGTATGATATGATAAGCAGATCTCTTTTCTTAAGAATTAATATAGCTATTTAGTTGAATATGCATGATTGGGTTACGAATATGTTGTCTTATTTATTGTTTTGGTTTCTCAACTGAATGAATGTAATAGAATGATCAAACTTTGCATCATTTTAGTGTTAAATGAAGATTCAAAAGATGAAGTTTAATACCAATCGAAAAGCTATGGACACTTAGGTTAAGATTTAGAAATATATTAATTGGAAATTGGTAGTCGGGTTTTCATAATTAAGTCGGATAACAAGTTATTGAATACAAAAGTTAGACTAGTTCATTATTTGAATCGATTTAGAACCTAACTATTAATTTTAGTAAGACAACAATCCAATCATTTTCCCTTAATCATACATAGGAGATTAAATTAGTGAAATTAATTCTCAAGAGTTTTCCACTTCGATTGATCTATTTGTCTTTTCTCTTAATTGATTATGTCTACTTTTTAATTTAATTTCGTAATTTTTCTTAAAAGCTTTCACTCAACAATCGGGATAGAATGTTTGGGAATGCATTATTTTTATTTTTATTTTTAATTCAAACTTAATTTAAGTTGACCAATTTCACCTCTGTGGGAGACGACCCTAGGTTATCAACTACAACTATCTCGTATACTTGCAAGTAGGATAGCCTCGGTCTTTTTAGAACTTTTTGGGCATAACACCACACATCCATTAACTAAATCTCTATCGAATAGTACAGAAGAGGAACATGGAAATGATGTTGATGAAGATTACTTGTATAATAAAAAAGAAGAAAAAGATATAAGTTCTCCATCTAAGAGAAAGAAATCTCCTAAGAATAAGAAGGCAAAGAAGACATATTCTAACATTGTAGAATGATTTACTTGAGAAAAAGCTGATTGAAACATCATCCACTGTAGAGAATAAATCTCAAGAGCCTAACATAATGATGGAATGTTTGAATTCCCTAGATGAATTGGGCGTTGACGGTGTGCAATATGGAAAAGTTATAAAGGCCTTACATGATTATCCTCTTTATAAGGATATTTTTATAAAGATGACAGATATAAGGAAGCTGGATTGGATTATATCGCTTTAGTTATATTTTCATGTTATTTCATATTGAATTATTATTAATTTGACACTTTTATATTAAGCACCATTCCATAGTTTAAACTAGGGGTGGGCACGGTTCGGTTCGGTCGGTTTTTTACTGTTGAACCGAACCGAACTGAATAATCGGTTTTATTTTTATAAAAAACCGAACCGAACCGAATCTAAGATGAAACCGTCGGTTCGGTTCGTATTGTGGTTCGGTT
>JAOTJB010000008.1:23045956-23062233 GCA_027123815.1 Erythroxylum minutifolium | reverse complement strand
CTTTACCTGACCAACTCTTGTTTATAATGGTTTCTATTAATATTATTTCTAATTTAGAATAATTTTGACCAATATTCATAATTAGATATATATTCAAAAGAAATCAATTTTATATTGGTAATGCTTAATCATTCCAAGATATGAATGAGGGTGATAAAAATGTTTTTAAAATAACATTTTGACATAAAGTGTTTAAAAATAATTTTTGATCAAAATAAAGGTAATTAAATAAGAATTTCAAAAGTTTTGGGATTTTAATTTAATTTAATTTGTAAATACTTAATAATATTAAATAAAATACTTAAATGTTGACCATCTTATTGACTTTTTAATCTATGTATATAAATGATTCATGTTTCATTTTATATTTTTACTGCTCCTTGTATTAGTCCTTAGATCATTCATGATTCCGAAAAAAGAAAGACAAAGGTAAGATAATCTATCGTAGACTTCAATGCCATATTCAGGGCCTTAAAATAGCGCCGTAAAATTCAAACATATACATCTACGATTCCTGAAAGTACAATCATTTGATACAAACTAAATAACTAGGTTTTTGGTTGCCTAGGAAATGTTTGTAAAATCAAAACATTGTTAGAATGTTCAATTGTAAAATGGAATAGAGTTTTTTTATATATATTTAAAGACAGATTTTCTATTTAAAAGTTTGAAAACAATTTTTTTAAATAATGTTGTATTTTGAAAATTTTAAAATTTGTTATTTTCATTTTTTTAATTTTTAAAACATAACTTTTTATTTGTTTTCATACTTTTCTTTTTTATTTTCACTCTTTTAATTTTTCATTTGTCGTACTTTCTTATTTTATTCAGTTTTTTATTCTTACTTTAATTTTTTGAACATCTTTTCTTATTTTATTTTTATTTTTTCCTGTTTTTTAGTCATCTTCATATCTCTTTCTTTTATGAATCTTTTTTTTAATTTTTTGCAAAATGAAATAAATGAAAATTAGAAATTAAAATATGGAAGAATATGAAAAGTAGAATGTGAGACAACAGGGGACTTGATTCTCTGTGCCATTTTCCCTGCTCCAATCCTGTGCTATCTTATCCCAACCATATATTTATATGAGACCCACATAAATAAATGGTTGGGATAAGATGACACAGAGTTAGAACAGGGAAAATGGCACTGAGGATTTCATTTGGAGACAACAGCTTCTGTTAACAACGCCTTTATGTCTATCCATATAGAGGGGACAATGTCAGTTGCCACCACATAGAGTTGTACCTGGATTCAAGAAAATATACCCGCGATATTTTTCCACGAGACAAGATTTAATATGTGCAGAGAGAATAGCTATTATACTTCATGTCCAACAATCACGGAAGTAGATGCTATAGGGACTGAGTAAAATATTAATATTAATATATAAGGAAGAATAAGAATCGTCAGCCACATCCTCTCTTCTTTTCTTTTTAAAATAATTTATATTATTGAGAGTATAATTCAAGACACCCTTTTGCTTTGTGCAAGCGAATATTGGATTATCTCTTGAAAAACCAATGATAGGATTTTGCATTACCAGGGTTAACTAACTATAATTTCTTTACCGTGTTTTAAGAATAGAAATTCTATTAATGATAAATATGTCCATTACCTTTGAATTTAATCGAAATTTGGCATTTTAATTATGAAGATAATATTATAATTAATTTCAATATGATATAGAATTAGTATTTGATTTTAATGCTTGTCCATTTCATTGTTATCACTAGAAATATGAACTGATGCATTGTTGGAATAAATTAAAAAATTGCATATAGTTTATCTACTTTTTATCTTCAACAAAATATTCGTGGATTATAGAATATGATCACAACTACGATAAGGCGTCTTGTGTAAGTGAAGCATAAAATGGAAAAAGGAACTTTTGTGAACAGAGATCTCAACAGGAGCACCAACTTCACGGGGGCAACTAAACTGGTTCTAATCCATTCCCCGTTACTATTCCATTACAGAACATATGTGAAACGTAAGCACAAAAATAAGGGCATCTAACTCAAGGCATAGGTGAGTTAGTAAGAGGCTCTTCTAGTTTAAGTAAGGTTGTAGGTTCAAACCTTCCCCATATATGTAGCTGTTTAAAACTTCAGGCCAGAGTTTTGTTTCCTGCAAGGGACCTATTCGGCTCGAGCAGGAATTAGTCTGAATGTAGATGACTTAAAAGTGACTTCCTATAATTGAGATCTACCTAAGACACCTCGTGGGCAAAAAAAAAGGGCATCTACTTTTAAGTTACAATAATTACAATTAAGTAAAAATTTAATAACATATGGTTTTAATTTTAACTAATAGATATGTAATTAGTAGGACGAGATCTGCTAGCAAAGACAGTAAAAGGAAGATGCATCTTCTCATCTTTGATTACTAGCAAAATATCCCATATTTTAATTAAAAACATTAATTAAACTTTCAAAATAACATATTCTGAATCAGAATTTTTTTAAATATAATTATGCCACCACGGCTAAATCATTAGTAACACATTTAGTATCAAATAGCTCTTTCATACCTAAAGCAATTTCTCAGTCGAACAATTTATTTTTATAAATTTCTCCTTAACAAAATAATTAAATATTCATTGAAATTACTTATGAAATACAATAGGATACTAATAGATAGGATGGTGATTATGGTCTTTCTCAATAGGATTGCAACCAAATCATCGAAACAACATGAATGGTAACTGAAATACACAACTGATTCGGCATTTTGTAAAGTTATTTTATTGTTTTCATTTAACGAGCTTCAATTTACAGGAAGTAGTCACGTACTAAATTAGAAGTGAAACATGTTCATATAGGAAATGACATAAATTAAATACAAAAGTTAAAAATGTCCTCAAAATTACTGTCATGAAAAGATGCACATAATAAAAAGATAAATGACTGGGAAAAGTGAAAAGGGACTGATAAGAGAGGGCGGCGAGAGAGAGGTTTCATGTTGGAATTTTGTTAATCCCAAACTAGTCATCTTATAGGTTTATTTTCAAATAGTGGAGATGAGTACAGAATAACCTTTGGTGGAATAATTGGAGTTACCGTTAGAGAAATAGAAAAGTGGTTTTTTGCTCTTTTTATTACTTTTAAATTTTTATAATGCAATATTGCAAGATTTAGAATATATATACAATAGAATTATTTCAAACTAAATTATATTCCGTGAGATAAATCTTGAATTTTTGACAAATAGTAAATTTTGAAAAGTTAATTAAGTGTCGATAAGAGTCTTACATCATTCTCGTATTGATTGAAAAGATTTCGAGGTCTTAAGCTAATCAATGTTAGTATTATGTATTAGACTCATGACAAGATTAGGTAAATGCAGTGGTCGAGTTTCAGTAATCTTAGACTTCTATAAAAATAAAGTTTTAATATACTTAAACTTCTTGCATGTAACCTTAAGCTATTGACAAGATTATTGTCATCTCTTATCTTTGTATTGTCTTTCTCATACTAATAATAATAAAATCTATCTTCTTGCATGTAGATGTACATCATATAATCGGTCTAATCACGTAAATTCTTGTGTTTTTACATTATTTATTTTCTTCTTATATTGCTTACATTTCTGTAACAATTGGTATCTTAACAATTAGCATCAAAGCATCTATTTTATTGTCAAGATATCTCTTCACAAGTTTGATATTGAGAAAATCGATGTATCGAATAATTTCACTCTATGGAAGGTGAACATAAGGATGGTTCTTGTTTAGAAGGAGAGAAACATTATGAAGAATTTGGAAGTGTTGGAGAAGGAAAGAGATTATGTCAAAGGTGCATATAGTAATACTGTTGAATTTGAGTTACGAGGTCCTAACAGGGGTAGTTAATAAAATAATCATTGCCTTATTATTGAAATAACTTAAGAGTAAATATCAAAAAATCACTTTTAAATAAATTTAACAAAGCAACATTTCTATACCTTGAAGTTGACAGATAATACACAGGTAAAAGACCATATTGACAATTTTAATCAGATCATCGTGAATTTACAACATTTTAGAATTAAATTGAGGATGGGGATCAAACCATAATCCTTTTGTGTTTCTTATGCAATTCATATGAGAATTTTGTAGATACAATATTGTATGGTAGAGAGACAAATTTTGTAAATGGTGTGAACAATATCCTATAGTCTAAAAATTTGAAGAAAAAGGCCTTTAACACATATTAAGGTAAATTAGATGTGAGTTTAATCAGTAAAGAAAGGAATAAGGAAAAGGATATTAGAAATAAGAGTAAGTCACCTTCCAAATCGAAGGCTAAATTTGTTTGATGCTTTAACTATAAATAAAAAGAACATTTTAAGGTACTATCTATAGTGGAAGAATAGAAACAAGGAAAAGAAAACAAATGAAAAGTGAGTATTGTTGCAGTCGAGATGGAAGAGACAATATTCTTTTGATTATAAATAATTATGATTCTGCAAATTGGTGAGTGATAGACATTAGCGCATCTTATTATATAACTTTCAATAAGGACTAATTATGCTCTTTTAAATAATAGAATAATATTGTTAGATTGGATGATGATGGAAAACGTGTTATTAAAGGTAATGGTTCATTGCAAATCAAAATACATGATAGAACTATTAAAACATTGGATGCCTAATAAGTGCTTAAGCTTAAGAAAAATATAATTTTTATAAGTTCTCTTGATAGTCAAAAGTAAGTGTTAGATATATGGTGTATATATTTACGTATTTTGTTTTGGCATATTTATTATTAATTGGACCTATAAGATATTAATTGGATGATGATAGCTAATCATTTGCATTCAAAAATAAAAAGGCTATCTTGGATAATATTTTAGATGTGATAGAACTCTATCTTGACTAGAGGATTGGTTGATTATGACCATGTGGGCAGAAGGGGCATTGCCGTAAATTTCATTAGGAATTAAGTGATTTATGTAAAAATTAAGACGGTTTGGTTTTTGTATGGGTAAAAGAAAAATATACCTATCGCTACTGTCTAGGAGAGAAGAGAAAATGATTTTTGGGAGTAGTGTGAGTGTTTTGATTGTGTGGGTATGGGTCTTCTGTGAGAGCTGTGTATATCTCTATCATGGAAAAAGTGCATCAGATAGGTGTTGCATAAATGGATAGTTAGTGTTAATTGGATCTTGCACAGGCACAGCTGAAGCCGAAAGTTGCAGGTGTGGCGTCAATTGTATGGTATGTGTCAATTGGGTTTTCGAAAAACAAACCTACGACTGATTATTTTATGTGGTCTGTGAAAGAGTTTGACCTACAACTGTTTTATTTCTGGTGTGTGCCCTGGTGGCTACATCTTTTGTCATTGGCTTTTATTTTGCTATTGAATGTTAGAGTAACCTACGACTGATGTGTGTGTGGTAGTGTGCGTGGATGTGGGTTGTGTTGACATCTGCGTGTGGAGACTGAATTGAGGAAGATTTGTAGAGTGGCTCTTGGGTGGACTGCTTTCCCATTATTGTTGTGATAACTTCCAGATTTATTTCAGTGGAGCTTAACTTTTTGGGAAGTTCTTCTTTTCTTTTGTCTCAAGTGTTTTCGTTTTCGTTTCTAGTTATTTTAATCACTTGAGTTGTCCGTTAATTATTGGATTAATTGTCTTTTATTAATAGTGGTATAGAAAAATCTTCTGTTGAGGTTAACACGAGTCGATCATATTATTAGATGTGAAAATCTTTTACTAGAAGTGAGATTGAGAGATAGTGTCAAAGGTTGAGTGGTGTCGGCTTAGTAAAGCTTTAGGTAAATCTATTGTACTTCGATGAAATAATTAATCTGGGTGAGGGCTTGTAGATATAGGCAAGGAATGCCGAACTATATTACCAAATTTTCGGTGTTAATTTATTTTTGGTTCTTTTAATTTTTCTAATTTTCTTTGTTTGCTAAAAATGAATCGGAAAGTTTGCAAGACTACTAACCCTTACTGTTTTTCAGTAAGTTTTATGGTAAGGTTAGACAACTTAAGTTGGAAAAGGTGTGTTGATTATGATGAAAGAAAAATTATAATATAACATATGTGACTTAATAGGAAAGAAAATAATAGAATCAGTGGTTTTTTCTCATTCTTCAGGGCAAAAGGATGATCGTATTATAGTATGGTACAATGAGTGAGTCCATCTTAGAAAGTAAATGGAAAGGAGCTTGTTGAAGGATGAAAAACATAAGAAGGTAGGCTTTTATAAGTTTCACATGCTTAGTTAAATGTCAATGGTAATATTTAAGGATATGGTGTTTAGGGAATGACATATGTTGAGGCAAATATATAGAAAAAGATGTCAAGATCAATAGTAATCATTACTGGTTCAAAGATGGTACAAGTTTTACTTTAGAACAACCTAAAACAAAATTTAAAGGGGTAGAAAATCTAGTTTAGGAGATAGAACAATGACAAAAAGAAAGTATAAGCATGGTATAGTTAAAGATACAGTGAGATAGACCATCAGACAACTAAGGAGAAATATTTGAAGACATTAAGTTATGTATGATCTTACTATCAGTGATGAGGATGCAACTATCTTTTAAGAGACTAGGAAAATTTAAAAGAAAGATAGATTGATGGGTGATATGATAAAGGAAAAGGTCTCACGAGGTCAAAAAATTGATTGCATCTAGCTAGATCTTATTAAAAAAAGGTTCACACTTCAGATGATGCAATTGATATGTTAATAAAGTTGTTTCCCTTAAAAAAATTCAAATATAGCTTGGACTTATTGAATACTCACATAACTTAAAGGCTTTATGGATAGGTATGGCGGGAGTGATTCTTGGTTAAATGGAGAGTTCAAGTTAAGGTAGAAATTGTTAAATATGCTTTAAATTCTTTGTGAATACTAAAATTCCATAAGCTAACCAACATCGAATAGAAAAATTAGACTGGCATTAGTCTCGTATTTGTCAAATAGATTTCCTAGTTAAAAGTAAATAAGAATTGGTGTCAATTAGGGGATAAGCATCAAACTCATGACTAACAAATCTTACATAATTGATTAGATAATCAAATATTAAGCCCCATTCATCTTTCACTGAAATCATATATTAAAATTCTCATAAATTATTTCACAAATATCAACTTGAAATAATTATCAAATTTTATCCTATTAAATGAAATTATAGCATTTTTTATGAATCCTTTAACCTGAGACCCAAACTAATAGTGTTAGTCTCTAATGACACCCAATAGGGAGGGGAGGTGGGAGACAAATTTGTTGTATATAAAATTCAATAACTTTTCTAACCAAAGAACTTAATTAACATCAAATAATATAAATAAGAATGAGGAAATTATTTAATATAAATTAATCAAATAGTTGAGAAATAATTTAAAGAGAATAGGGAAGAGAGAATGGAAACTGATTTATAGTGGTTTGACAAACAACTCTTCTACGTCTACTCTAAAGACTATTTTTAGAATTCTACTCTAATTTTTCTTTCAAAGTAAAAAAATAGCCTTTGTACAAGCTTTTTTTGGTAAAGAGGACCTTTTTTACAATCTTGTTCCAAGGTAAGGAGGAATCTTAATCCCACTTGGAACTCTCTGAGTATAATATATCCAACACCCCAATAAAGGATTACAACTAAAAAATATCTCAATTATTCATTTGATAGGTCGAAATGGCTTACTCATACCAATATGAGAAAGTGATGCTAAAATGATTAAATATACTTGAAATGTGTGTATATAACACCTAAAACCTTCTTGATACTAAAATCAATGAGAAAACATCGATTTATAATGTTTTGGGAAACTAGACATTGAAGCTAAGAACTAGCCATTACAATGGCTATATGTAGAGCACTGGTTGATCATTATAGCATACTAATTGTCTAGTATACATTAAAGGCATCAGATTCACTAGTCGTTGGAACATTAGTCGATCAACAGGCATATTGATAGACTAATATGACACATTGGTCAACCAATACCTTAACTAGTGTTACAAAAAACTCATGGTACATTAAATTTCACAACTTTAACCTATATTAGTTGATCACTAATCCATATAAATCAACCAATCACCTCAAAAATATGATTTTAACAACTTTAAATAGTCAAAAGTAATTTTTTAATTTAATTATGATTTAAATGCTTCCTAAAATGTTCCCTAAAAATGTTTGAAAGATCAAAAGATTTTTTATTAAAATCAAAAGCTTTAATATTTCTTGATGAATGTAAAACATCATGCAATAAAGTAAAACAAAATGCCTATGCCTTAAGCCTTTTAGAGCATCAAATTACCAAAGTGAGATTACAATTAATATTACAAACTCAAGAATGACCTTGATAAGTCTCGATCTTCTTATGTTCTTAGTTTGATCTTCATTTCAATAGTTGTAAACTTTCTTCTTTTTATCAACTTTGTAAGCTATCTTCTTGAGTTTATCACTTCATTTTGTTTTTATATTGCTTTTCATCAAAATAATAAACTTAATAGTAATTTTGTTTTCTTATCATCAAAAGAATCAATTAGAACCTTCCTTGGTTCAATAAATAGATTTCTTTCTTGATAAGGATGTATCAACATAAGTTGTATAGATTTTATCTTAAATATTTTTTTCAATTTTCATCTAGATCATTATAAAGGAGTTATATCTAATTCTTATTTCCTTGAGTAATTCTTAAAGCTCTTTGATCTATCCTCCAATCTATTATACTTATTCTTTAACTATTAGTCATCAATATACTCTTTATAAAATTTTCTTGAGGACTTATCTTAATATTCTTCCAATTACATTTGAAAAGGTAGTAGTTGTTCAATTTTTGTTCTTCACTTCTTCAACCATTGATGAGACTAAATATATCTCTATTGCATCATTCCATGTCCTATCTTTTATGTTTATTTCTATATAATCATTTCAATAATTAATATTGTCCAAAGCTTCCATCACTTAGAGTAACTAAATGGAGTGACAACAGAAAGAAAAGTTTCTTAAAGAAGAAACGGTCACACAAACAATTGGGATGACTTATATAAAATAAGAAATCATCTAAGAAAAGGATATTAAGGTTCAACTTAGTCATAAAAACTCTTTCAATCATGGAATGACTTATATGTAGGAAGAAATAATCTAAGAAAACGAATGTTTACATGGAAAGGAGATTGGAAGAAGCATTTAAATATTTATATCTACCCAGGACCCAAATAAGATCGTTAACCATAACTGCATTAGTACACTAAACCATTTTAAAGCATAAGGGAAAAGGGATTATAGTTCTTAGAAAATTAATTTTCCAATCAATTTAGCTAGGAATATTTCATATTTTAATATTATGGGATTTACATTGTAAGTTATACTTATATTCCTTAGCCCCAAAATATGCTAGTGTCCCTTATTTACAAATTAAGTAATCTTATTTATCTTGACATTAAATCTTATATATGGGTAGAAAATTTTTGTAAGAGAAAAAGATAATTTTGCCTTAAGCAAGTTTTGAGGTGCAAACGTCTCACACCAAGTTTTAAGGTGCAAAAGTCTTACACTTAGTGTCAATCATATTGATTGAAGTGGCACCCATTCATAATTCTCACTATCAAGTAAGTTGTTGAAACTAAGATGGTCGTTATAGGCACTCATTATGAAATTCTTTGTGTATGAGAAGTTCTAAGACTACTTATATGAACAACAAAGAAGTAGTTCTTCATATTTTTTCCAATGAGGGAGTCTGTATATAATTGTTTGCTAGGTGCTGTTAACAACATACATAGCTTATCGTGAATTTGAAACACTATTAGACCTAAGTTCAGCCACTTCGTAAGATCCAAATTTCACTTCTTTATCTTTAAAACTTGACTATAATAATCTAAATCAATGATTTTGTAGAACTCAATCCTTTTTCAGCACTCTTAAATGTAACCTAAGCTTTTTCTTCCTTATTTGACACCACTTCTCAACTGCAACCTAAAGTTTTTTCCTTTCTCTTTGACATCACTTTGCCTATATTGAAATTTTTAAAGGATGTAGTAGTTTCACAAAATGTTTAGTTCAGCCGCAGTTGTTTCTAACATAATCAAAAATAGAAAAAGTAAATACACAAATGATAAATCAGTGCCAGAAATTTGTTAACGTAGTTCGCATACCTTGCCTACGTCTATGGGGCCCTTACCTAGCTTAAACAACTTTCACTTGTGATACAAAAATATTTTTACTCAGGACATTATAGAGCTGGCTCACCCTACCCTTGACACTATCCCTCATCCTTACTACCCGTGAAAGTAAATCACACCTAGTAGTATGACCGCATCATACTAAGCTCAATAGAGGATTTTCTAAACAGTATTTGATAATAAAGGATGAAATAAAATAACTCAAGTGATTGAAATAACAACGAACATAAATAAAAACACTTGAGAAAGCAAACAACTTCCTTAATAATGTAGCTTCGTCGACGAAATAATAAAAAGTTTTCCATCAAAAGAATCTGCTTTGAAACTTCAATATCATCACTAGAACAACCCACGCTCAAAAAGTCACCAATAAAACAAATGTCGTTCCACCAAAAATGTTACAAACTATGAAGCTGTAAAAACACCAAGACTCTTGGAAGTTTTTCACATAAAAACCAATATCATTGACAGCCCAAAAATTTCCTCACAATAGACAGAAAACACAACTCCCCAATATGAAAAAATCACCAACAAAATAAACGTTTCTTCGCCGAAACATTGTAAATAATAGAGCTTCAAAATCCATGATGCCTGTTGGAATTTTACGCACACCATCACCGCTATTGACAGCCACCAGAAACACAAACAATCAACTCCCAATCAGCCTGGATAGCAAAGAGATAATCAAAAGGAAGCCAAGTCCAATGTCAGCAAGTCCACCCACATGCAAAGGTCATCAAGATACTTCCTATTCATATATAAAACTAGAACTCAAAAAAGAAAAATTCTTAGCTAAATCACTTAAAACACTAATTAGAAAAATAGTTGCTTGGACTTCCAAAAACAACTAAAACTTCAGTAAAATGCAGCTACTATAATCCCACAAAAAAATAATTGTCCAACCAAGTCACGCCAACACTGATAGAAAACAATCCAGCTATATAGACTCTTAATCAACAACATGAACTTTAAAAAGACGTAGCTACCAAAGATTCCACCTAATCACCTATTAGTAGCAACATAAGTCATGTTATTCTTAACAGAAAAATCAGCAATAGATAGATTAATAGCTTGACCCAATCAGCTGCCAAATATCGTCAAAAGTTAATTTCAACAGACATGGGAGAGGTCACAGTAGAAGATTCCTTCAGTTGTATAGAAATGTAATCACTAAGGAGTCTTCACAAGATGGAATTCTATCTTCATTTATGTGATTTACGAAGGAGTATTTACAAGATAGATTTCTATCTTCACACAATCTCTTATCAAATATTATCCAAGGTAGCTTTCTAATTTCAGCCTCTAAGTCCAGCTATAATCAACCAATCAAATCCAATAGAATTTGAAGCTAATCAACATTATCTTGAATGTGTAATTATCGAATAATTCCAAAACTAAAAATAAGATATATAATAGATATCTTAACAATCTCTCCCTTTTTGGCATTGATTGTCAAAAATTTGAAAGTCCCCCTAAAGGAGATAATTGGGCATATAAACATCAGAAACACAATCCATATGAGATAAGTCCCCTTAATCAGTCAATAAGATCCAAACAAAAGCAGTTATCCGAAGATACAAATATCCAAAGCAACAAAAGTAACAGAACACAATCAACAAAGCAAAACTAGATGTTCTAACATAGTTTTCTCCCCTTTGGGACAAAAGATGCCAAAAAGCAAGACTAATGGTTAAATCTTTCCCTGAATTGAATAGTCACAAAAAACAATCATATATCTCCCCCTTGGGACAAAACAATGCCAAAACGTAGAATAACTTCAATATGATCAATCTCAGTGAATAAAGAGGCAAAAGAATCAATAGTAGGTGCAGCAGAAGAATCATAAGTATGTAGTGCAACAATAGAATTCATAGACCTCTTAATCAAATCACTAGGCAATATATCATACTTACATCAAAATTATTTGCATAAGACTGATTAAATTCACAGACCTTAAAAATGCATTCATCATAATCAAACTTAATCGATCTCCTCCTCAAATAAACCAATGAAAGCAAATTGCCCAAATTTAAACAACTCGCGATATAGAGAGAAACTAAGATAAAACTTGATAAACCCAAATAATAGAAAATCATAATCTTCCTATATATCTCCAACCAATCATTAATATATTCTTAACATAACTCTGCAAATCAACATCTAAAAGCAAAATTCTCAAATCATCAAGCAGAGCCTAACACTCACATCAAATATACTACTAAAAAAGCAAGGAAAAAGCCAAACAAACATTAATCAATTGAACCTTAGAAAACCTATAAATAAAAAAATCAAAAAGCTTAAGCGATAACTTCTTCGAATCTCCTTTTTTTGACAAACAAAAAAAAGTCAATATACTTCAAAAATGTAAATCTCATAGTCCCTGTACCCCTCGAAGAAATTGAAACTAGACCTTATTCTTCGTTACATTATCTTTGTCATCGGTTTCTTCTTTTAAAGCAACTAATAGATTCTCTGTCTGACCTGTTTCTTTAACAACAACAACTAATTGTGAATCTAGACAATTTCTTATTTTTCCTTCACTAAGTCTTTATGCTTGTAATTGACCATTTCTAACCCAAGTATGTTTTGGTAACGTGGGCTACTGCTGGAAATTTAATGGAGAATGTTTAGATTTTTGGTTTTGACCTCGTTGACATGTCATTTATAGCAACTTGTAACAATTCAACCTTATGTGCCCAATTACCCCATAAAAGTGACATGTAGGTATAAAATTTCGATTCTTCCTTGAGGTTTCTCCTTTGAAAAATCTAGCAGCACCTTTTTTCTTATCATTCAACTTGGAACATTCACCATTGTGACCAATACTTTGAATTTCTCCTTTAATCTTTCCAATTTCTAACAATTTTTCTAACTTTTCGGTACCTCCATTTAATATTCTTCTTCCCTTTTTCGTACTAACCAGCTTTAACTTTGTTTCATCAAGCTCATCTATGTTAGATAACAACTTCTTCTCTCAATCTTGAATGATGTTCTTCAAAGAAGAGTTTTCCTTCATTAACTTTTCATTTTTCTTACGTTTGCATCCACTTTGCATACGTTAACTCATAGGCTTTGTAAATATCCTCACTTTTGTCTTCTGAATTACTATCATCATTGTCATAATTTGAAATTAAACTTTGGACTGATTCATTTGCATTTTTCCTAAAATTTTGGCCTGATTTGCCCACAATTTCATCATCAGTTTCTTCCTTTTAAACAATTGGACTTTTGTTGTATAAAGCAACCAACGCAGCATTATTCACAAATTCTTCTTCACTACTATGTTCCTTTTTGGATTCATTCTCACTCCACGTTCTTATATAGGACTTTCCTTTTCTTTTCTTCAAAGTGTTAGCATATTCCGCTTACATATGTCCGAAGCCTTAACATTCATGACATTAAATTTTCTTCACTTTTCTTTAACCCTTTTGAGTTTTAGCTTGTTGTTTAAAATTCTTGTCAATAACTCCATATCCTCATTCTCATCTGATTCATCTCCTAATTCATCTATGGCATTTCCAACCTCAACTTTCAATGCCAATCCTTTGTTCTTCTCTTATTTGTCTCTCAAAAAAATCATCTCAAAGTTGGTGAGAATCCCAATTGCCTTATCCAAAGACAATTCAGTGATATTATGGGCTTTTTCGATGGCTGCAATTTTTGGTAGGAATCTTAGAGGCAATGATCTCAATGTCTTCTTAACAAGTTTCACATTTGAATACTTCTTCCCAATTTGATGCAATTGGTTGCTATGTCATGCAGTCTCTCATGGAATCCAATAGTTTCACTCTCATCCATCTTCAGCTCTTCAAATCTCACAGTCAACATCTAAAGTTTAGAGGCTATCAAAGATTTTGATCCCTCATATATAGTTTGCAAAGTTTCCTACACTTCTCTCGTCAATTCACATATTGATATCATAGCAAAGCAACCTTCATCAATTGCACTGAAGATGGCATGCAAGGCTTAAAAATTTCCAAGTGCTCTCTCTTCTTTAGCCCTTGTCCACTTAAATGCATCTTTAAGCACTACTTCTCCCTTTCCATCAGTCGTCATTAGATGTGTCCAGCCATTTAAAACTAAGTTCCATATTTTTGTTCCTTGTGCCTAAATGAATACTCTCATTCGTAATTCCTACGTAGGATAATTTGAGCAATCTAACAACATTGCCCTGATGATTAATGCCCTTTCTCTTATAACCATAATTGTGAAACACAGATTTGTGCTAACTTGATGTACTAAGTTCTGATTTTATGACCCGCTCTTATACCAATTGAAAATCAGAAAGGATATAGTAGTTTCGCAAAATTTCTGGTTCAACTGCAGTTGTTTCTAACATAATCAAAAATAGAAAAATTAAATGTACAAATGATAAATCAACACTAGAATTTTGTTAAAGCAGTTTGGCACATTTTGTCTACATCTGTGGGACCCTCACCCAGCTTAAACAACTTTCACTTATGATACAACAATAGTTTTACTCAAGGAATTACAGAGCCAACTCAACCTACCCTTGACACTATCCCTCGTCCTCACTACTCGTAAAAGTAGATCACACCTAATAATACGATCGCTTCGTACTAACTTCAATAGAGGATTTTCTCAACAATATTTGATAATAAAGGATGAAAATAAAATAACTCAAGTCATTAAAATAACAACGAACATAAACAAACATAGTTGAGAAAGAAAACAACTTCCCTAATAATGTAGCTTCGTCAATGAAAGAATGAAAAGTTGTCTTTTAAAAGAATCTTCTGTGAAACTTCAATATCATCACTAGAATAACCTATAGACAACAGCTGAAAAGTTACCAATGAAACAAACTTCTTTCCACCGAAAATGTTACAGACTATGAAGCTATAAAAACACCAAGAATGTTGGAAGTTTTTCACATAAAAACCACTATTGTTGACAGCCTAAAAATTTCCTCACAATAAAAAAAACATAGCTCCCTAATTTGGAAAAATCACTAACAAAATAAACATTTCTTCATCGAAACGTTACAAACAACGGAGCTATAAAATCCACGATGCCTATTGGAATTTTACATACACCACCACTGCTATCAACATCCATTAGAAACACACACGATCAACTCCTAATTAGCCTGGATAGTAAAGAGATAATCAAGAGGAAGCCAAGTCCAATCTTAGCATGAGAAGAAAGAATGCCGAGAGTAGAAGCATTCGCCTCCACCCTCACGCAAGGGTCTTTAAGATACTTCCTATTCACCCACAAAACTAGAACTCGAAAAAGAACATTTCCCAGTTGAATTACGTAAAACACCAATTAGAAAATAGATGCTTGGACTTCCAAAAACAATGAAAACTCCAGTAAAATGCAACTGCTATAATCCCACACAAAGAACAAATAATTGTCTAGCCAAGTCATGACAGCACCAATAGAAAACAATCGCAGCTACATATGGGTGGAGGCGAATGCATCTACTCCTAATCAATAATGTAGACTTGAGAAAGACACAACTACCAAAGATTCCACCCAATCACCGATTAGCAGCCACATAAGTCAAATTATTCTTAACAAAAAAATTAGGAATAGATAGATTAATATCTTGACCCAATCAACTGCCAGATATCATCAAAAGTTAATTTTAACAGATATGGGAGATGTCATGATAGAAGATTCATTTAGTTGTGCAGTAACATTTTTCACCAAAGAGTCTTCACAATACGGGGTTCTATCTTTATTCAAGTGATTCACAAGGGAGTCTTTACAAGATAGAGTTCTATCTTTATACAATCTCTTATCAAAATACAATCTCTTATCAAATATTATCCAATATAGCTTTTTTATTTTCAGCCACTAAGTCTAGCTATAATCAATCAATCAAATCCAATAAAATATGAAGCTAATCAACATTATCTTGAATGTCCAATTATCGAATATGTAGTACCTCCTTACCGTAGGGTACGCACCGGGACGCCCGCAGGTCATTTCGGTACATATCCTATGATAAGGGTGAGGTACTTGCGATCATTACATTCACTCCACATGGCATCACATTAATTTTACCAATAAAGCAGTAATAGAAACCACAATATTTTTAAAATCAATTTCTTCCTCATTTCATTCCATCAAAATCAAAAGTTTACACATCTATCATCCTTTACTGTCTGTACATCAATCCAATA
>JAOTJB010000008.1:23033272-23045856 GCA_027123815.1 Erythroxylum minutifolium | reverse complement strand
CTTATAGGTTTATTTTCAAATAGTGGAGATGAGTACAGAATAACCTTTGGTGGAATAATTGGAGTTACCGTTAGAGAGATAGAAAAGTGGTTTTTTGCTCTTTTCATTATTTTTAAATTTTTATAATGCAATATTGCAAGATTTAGAATATATATACAATAGAATTAGTTCAAACTAAATTATATTCCTTGAGATATATCTTGAATTTTTGACAAATAGTATATTTTCAAAAGTTATTAAGTGTCGATAAGAGTCTTACATCGTTCTCGTATTGATTGAAAAGATTTCGAGGTCTTAAGCTAACCGGTGTTAGTTTTATGTGTGGGATAGGTATTAGGGTCATGACAGGATTTTTGAGGATGCAAAAAGTGTTGTTAGGTATATGTGGTGGTTGAGTTTTAGTAATCTTAGACTTCTATAAAAATAAAGTTTTAATATACTTAAACTTCTTACACGTAACTTTAATCATCTATTATCTTTGTATTGTCTTTCTCATAATAATAATAATAAAATCTATCTCCTTGCATGTAGATGTACATCATATAATTAGTCGAATCACGTAAATTCTTGTGTTTTTACTTTGTTTATTTTCTTCTTATATTGCTTACATTTGTGTAATAGTTGCTATCTTAAAAATTAACATCAAAGCATCTGTTTTATTTTCGAGACATCTTTTCACAAGTTTGTTATTGAGAAATTCGATGTATTGAATAATTTCACCCTATGGAAGGTGAATATAAGGATGGTTCTTGTTTAGAAGGAGAAGAAACATTATGAAGAATTTGGAAGCGTTGGAGAAGTAAAGAGATTCTGTGAAAGTTGCATACAATAATACCATTGAATTTGGGTTACGAGGTCCTAACAGGGTGGTTAATAAAATAATCATTGCCTTATTGTTGAAATAACTTAAGAGTAAATATCAAAAGATCACTTTTAAATAATTTTACAAAGCAACATTTCTATACCTTGAAGTTGACAGATAATACACAGGTAAAAGACCATATTGATAATTTTAATCAGATCATCGTGAATTTACAACATTTTAGAATTAAAATTAAGGACGTGGATCAAACCATAATCCTTTTATGTTCCTTATGCAATTCATATGAGAATTTTGTTGATACAATATTGTATGGTAGAGGGACAAATTTTATCAATGGTGTGAACAATATCCTATAGTCTAAAAATTTGATGGAAAAGACCTCTACAACATATTAAGATAAATCAAATGTGAGTCTAATTAGTAAAGAAAGGAATAAGAAAAAGGATACTAAAAATAAGAGTAAGTCATATTCCAAATTGAAGGCTAAATTTGTTCGATGCTTTATTTATAAAGAAAAAGGACATTTTAAAGTACTACCTATAGTGGAAGAATAAAAACGAGAAAAAGAAAACATTTGAAAAGTGAGTATTGTTGCAATCGAGATGGAAGAGACAGTATTCTTTTAACTATAAATAATTATGATTTTGCAAATTGGTGAGTGATAGACATTAGCAGATCTTATTATATAACTTTTAATAAGGATTGATTATGTTCTTTTAAAGAATAGAATGATATTGTTAGATTGGATGATGATGGAATACGTGCTATTAAAGGTAGTGGTTCATTGCAAATCAAAATACATGATAGAACTGTTAAAACATTGGATGCCTAATATGTGTTTAAGCTTCAGAAGAATATAATTTGTGTAGGTTCTCTTGATAGTCAAAAGTAAGTTTTATGGTAAGGTTAGACAACTTAAGTTGGTAAAGGTGTGTTGATTGTGATGAAAGAAAAACTATAATATACCATCTATGTTTTAATGGAAAAGAAAATAATAGAATTAGTGGTTTTTTTTTCTCAATCTTCAGGGCAAAAGGATGATAGTATTGCTTTATGGCATATGTGACTGAGTCCGTCCTAGAGAGTAAGTGGTGACGAAACTTTATAAAGGAGCTTGTTGAAGGATGAAAAATATAGGAAGGTAGGCTTCTGTAAGTTTCATATGCTTAGAAAAAAGTCTATGGTAATATTTAAGGATATAGTGTTTAGGGAGTGACATATGTTGAGGCAAATATATGGAAAAGACATGTTAAGGTCAACAGTAAGCATTACTAGTTCAAAGATGGTACAAGTTGTACTTTAGAACAGCCTAGAACAAACATTAAAGGGGTAGACATTCTAGTTCAGGAGATAGAAAAATGTTAAAAAGAAAGTATTAGCGTGGTATATTTAAAGATAGAGTGAGATAGACCATTAAACAACTAAGGAGATATAGTTGAAGACATTCAGTTATGTATGATCTTACTATCAATGATGAGGATACAACTATCTTTTAAGAGACTAGGAAAATTCAAAAGAAAGATAGATTGATGGGTGATATGATAAAGAAAAAGGTCTCACAAGGTCAAAAAATTGATTGCGTTTAGCTAGATCTTATTAAAAAAGGTTCACACTTTAGATGATGCAATTGATATGTTAATAAATTTATTTACCTAAAAAGAATTTAAATATAAATTAGACTTAGTGAATGCTCACATAACTTAAAGGCTTTAAGGATGGGTATGGCTGGAGTGATTCTTGATTAAATGAAAAGTTCATGTTAAGGTAGAGAATTGTTAAATATGCCTTAAATTCTTTGTGAATACTAAAATTCCATAAGCTAACCAACATCGAATAGAAAAATTAGTCCGACACTAGTCTCGTCTTTGTAGAATAGATTTCCTAGTTAAAAGTAAATAAAAATTGGTGTCAAGTGGGGGATAAGCATCAAACTCGTGACTAACAAATCTTGTGCAATTGATTGGATAATCGGATATTAAGCCCTTATTCAAATTTTACTGAAATAATATATTAAAATTCTCATAAATTATTTCAAAAATATCAACTTGAAATAATTGTCAAATTTTATTCTATTAAATGAAATTATAGCATTTTTTATACATCCTTTAACCTGAGACCTAAACTAATAGTGTTAGTCTCTAATGACATCCAATAGGGAGGGGAAGTGGGAGACAAATTGGTTGTATATAAAATTTAATAATTTTTGTAACCAAAGAACTCAATTAACATTAAATAATATAAATAAAAATGAGGAAATTGTTTAATATAAATCAATCAAATAATTTAAAGAGGATAGGGAAGAGAGAATGCAATCTAATTTATAATGGTTTGACAAACAACTTTTGTCTACGTCTACTCTAAAGGCTATACTTAGAATTCTACTATAATTTTTCTTTTAAAGTAAAAAATAGCCTTTGTACAAGCTTTTTTGGTAAAGAGGACCTTTCTTACAATCTTCTTCCAAGGTAAGGAGGAATCTTAATCCCACTTGGAACACTCTGAGTACAATATATCCAACACCCCAATAAAGGATTACAACTAAAAAATATCTCAATTATTCATTTCATAGGTCTAAATGGCTTACTCATACCAATATGAGAAAATGATGCTAAAATGATTTAAAATACTTGAAATGTGTGTATACAACACCCAAAACTTTCTTAATACTAAAGTCAATGAGAAACATCTATTTATAATGTTGTCGGAAACTAGACATTGAAGCCAAGAACTAGCCATTACAATAGCTATATGTAGAGCACTGGTCGATCATTACAGCATACGAATTGACTAGTATGCATTAAAGGCATCAGATTCACTAGTTGTTGGAATACTAGTTGACCAATTGGCATATTGATAGACTAATATGACACATTGGTCAACCAATACCTCAACTAATGTTACAAAAAACTCATGGTACATCAAATTTCATAACTTTAACCTATATTAGTTGACCACTAATCCATATAAATCAGCGAATCACCTCAAAAATATGATTTAAACAACTTTAAATAGTCAAAAGTAATTTGTTTAATCTAATTATGATTTAAATACTTCCCAAAATGTTCCCTAAAAAATGTTTGAAAGATCAACAGATTTTTTATTAAAATTAAAAGCTTTAATATTTCTTGATGAATGTAAAAAATTATGCAATAAAGTGAAACAAAATGCTTATGCCTGGTGAGCCTTTTAGAGCATCAAATTAACAAAGTGAGATTAAAATTAATATAACAACTTAAGAATGAACTTGATAAGTCTCGATCTTCTTATGTTCTTAGTTTGATCTTCATTTCAATAGTTGTAAACTTTAACCTCTTTTTATCAACTTTGTAAGCTATCTTCTTGAGTTTATCACTTCATTTTGTTTTTATATTACTTTTCATCAAAATAATAAACTTAATAGTAATTATGTTTTGTTATCATCAAAAAATCAATTAGAACCTTCCTTGGTTCAACAAATAGATTTCTTTCTTGATAAAGATGTATCAATATAAGTTGTAACCTTAAATAGATTTTATCTTAAATATTTTTCCAATTTTCATCTGCGTCATTACAAAGGAGTTATATCTAATTCTTATTTCTTTGAGTAATTCTTGAAGCTCTTTGATCTAGCCTCCGATCTATTATACTTATTCTTTAACTATTAGACATCAATATACTCTTTATAAAATTTTATTGAGGACTTATCTTAATATTCTTCCAACTAGATTTGAAAAGGTAGTAGTTGTTCAATTTTTGTTCTTCACTTCTTCAACTATTGATGAGACTAAATATATCTCTATTACATCATTCTATATTCTATCTTTTACGTTTATTTCTATAGAATCATTTCAGTTGTTAATATCGTCCAAAGCTTCCATCACTTGAAGTAACTAAATGGAGTGACAACAGAAAGAAAAAGTTTCTTAAAGAAGAAATGATCACACAAACAATTGGGATGACTTATATAAAATAATAAATCATCTAAGAAAAGGATATTATGGTGCAGCTTAGTCATAAAAGCTCTTTTAATCATGGAATGAATTATATGTAGTAAGAAATCATCTAAGAAAACAAATGTTTAAATGGAAAGGAGATTGGAAGAAGCATTTAAATATTTATATCTACCCATGACCCAAATAAGATCGTTAGCCATAACTTCATTAATACATTAAACCATTTTGAAGCATAAGGGAAAAGGGATTGCAGTTCTTAGAAAATTAATTTTCCAACCAATTTAGCTAGGAATATGTCATATTTTAATATTATAAGATTTACATTGTAAGTTATACTTATATTCCTCAACCTCAAAATATGTCATTGTCCCTTATTTAAAAATTAAGTAATCTTATTTATCTTGACATTAAATCTTATATATGGTTAGAATATTTTTGTAGGAGAAAAAGATAACTTTGCCTTAAGCAAGTTTTGAGATGCAAACGTCTCACGCCAAGTTTTGAGGTGCAAAAGTCTTACGCTTAGTGTCAATCATATTGATTGAAGTGGCATCCATTCAGAATTCTCACTATCAAGCAAATTGTTGAGCTTAAGAGGGTTTATAGGTATTCATTATGAAACTCTTTGCAAATGAGAAGTTTTAAGACTACTTATATGAATAACAAAGAAGTAGTTCTTCATATTTTATCCATTGAGGGAGTCTATATATAATTGTTTACTAGATGCTATTAATAAGATACATAGCTTACAATGAATTTGAAATACTATTAAACCTACGTTCAGCCACTTTGTAGGATCCAAATTTCACTTCTTTATCTTTAGAACTTGGCTATAATAGTCTAAATCAATGATTTTGCATAATTCAGTCCTTTTTCAGCACTCTTAAATGCAGCCTAGGCTTTTTCTTTCTTATTTAACACCACTTCTTAACTGCAACCTAAAGTTTTTTCCTTCTTCTTTGACATCACTTTACTTATATTGAAAATCCGAGAGGATGTAGTAGTTTCACAAAATTTCTGGTTTAGCTGCAATTATTTCTAGCACAATCAAAAATAGAAAAATTAAACACACAAATGATAATTCAATACCAGAAATTTGTTAATATAGTTCGCACACCTTGCCTATGTTTGTGGGGCCCTCATCTAGCATATGCAACTTTCACTTGTGATACAACAATACTTTTACTTAAGACATTACAGAGCTGACTCACCCTACCCTTGACATTATCCCTCGTCCTCACTACCTGTGAAAGTAAATCACACCCAATAGTATGACCGGCTCGTACTAACCTCAACAGAGGATTTTTTCAACAGTATTTGATAATAAAAGATGAAAATAAAATAACTCAAGTAATTGAAATAACAACGAACATAAAAAAACACTAAAGAAAGAAAAACAACTTCCCTAACAATGTAGCTTCTTCAACTAAAGAATGAAAAGTTGTCCATCAAAAGAATCTGCTGTGAAACCTCAATATCATCACTAGAACAACTTACGCATAACATCTGAAAAGTCACCAACGAACCAAACATGTTTCCACCAAAAATGTTACAAACTATGAAGCTGCAAAAACCCCAAGACTGTTAAAAGTTTTTCACATAAAAACCACTATTGTTGATAGCCTAAAAATTCCCTCACAATAGATACAAAACATAGCTCCCTAATATGGAAAAATCACCAATAAAATAAATGTTTCTTCACCGAAACGTTTCAAATAATGGAGCTTCAAAATCCACGACGCCTGTTGGAATTTTACGCACACCATCACCGCTATCGACAGCCAAAAAAACATAAACGATCAACTCCCAATCAGTCTAGATAGCAAAGAGATGATCAAAAGGAAGCCAAGTCCAATCTCAACATGAGAAGAAAGAATGTCGAGACTAGATGCATTCGCCTCCACCCACATGCAAGGGTCATCAAGATCCTCCCTATTCACCTATAAAACTAGAAATTAAAAAAAATCCTTGCTGAATCACACAAAAAAAACAATTGTCTAGCCAAGTCACGCTAGCACCAATAGAAAACAATCACAGTTACATAGATTGCTAATCAACAACATAGACTTTAGAAAGACGTATCTACCAAAGATTCCACCTAATCACCAATTAGCAGCCACATAAGTTATGTTATTCTTAACAGAAAAATCAGCAATAGATAGATTAATAGCTTGACCCAATCAGCTCCCAGATATCATCAAAAGTTAACTTCAACAGACATGGGAGAGGTCATGGTAGAAGATTCCTTTAACTGTGTAGTAACGTAATCACCAAGGAGTCTTCACAAGATGGAGTTCTATCTTCATTCATGTGATTCACAAAGGAGTATTTACAAGACAAAGTTCTATTTTCATACAATCTCTTATCAAATATTATCCAAGATAGCGTTTTAATTTTAGCCTCCAAGTCCAGCTATAATCAACTAATCAAATCTAACATAATTTGAAGCTAATCAACATTATCTTCAATGTCCAATTATCAAATAATGCTAAAACTAAATAATAAGATATATAATAGATATCTTAACAATCTCACCCTTTTTGGCACTGTTTTTCACAAATTTGAAACTCCCCTTAAAGTAGATAATTGAACATGTAAACATCAAAAACATAATCCATATGAGACAACTCCCCTTACCAAACACAAGTAGTTATCCGAAGATACAAATATCCAAAGCAACAAAAGTAACAAAACACAATCAACAAAGCCAAACCAGATGTTCCAACATAGTTTTCTAGCCTTTGGGACAAAAGATGCCAAAAAGCAAGACTAATGGTCAAATCTCTCCCTGAATTGAATAATCATAAAAAAATCCTATATCTCCCCCTTGAGACAAAATAATGCCAAAACGAAGAATAACTTCAATGCGATCAATCTCAGTGAATAAAGAGGCATAAGAATCAATAGTAGCTGTAGTGGAAGAATCATAAGTATGTTGCTCAGCAGCATAATTCATAGACCCCTTAATCAAATCACTAGGTAATATATCATTGCTTACATCAGAATCATTCATATATGACTGATTAAATTCACATACCCTAAAAATGCATTCATCATAATTAAACTTAATCAATCTACTCCTCATATAAACCAACGAATGCAAATTACCCAAATTTATGCAACTCATGATATAGAGAGAAACTAAGATAAAACTTAATAAATCCAAATCATAGAAAATCGAAATCTTCTTACATGTCTCTAACCAATCATCAACATATTCTTGACATAACTACACAAATCAAAATCTAAAAGCAGAATTCTCAAATAATCAAACAGAGCCTCATACTCACATCAAATATACTATTCAAAAAGTAAGGAAAAAGCCAAATGCACACCAATCAATTGAACGTTAGAAAACCCATAAATAAAAAAATCAAAAAGCTTAAACGATAACTCCTTCGAATCCCCTTTTTTTGACAAATAAAAAAAGTCAATATATTTCAAAAATGTAAATCACACAGTCTTCGTGCCCCTCGAAGAAATTCAAACCTGACCTTGTTCCTCATTACATTATCTTTTTCATTAATTTCTTCTTCTGAAGCAACTGATAGATTCTCTGTCTGACCATTTTCTTTAACAACAACAACTAACTGTGAATCTAAACAACTTCTTATTTTTCCTTCACTAAGTCTTTATGCTTTTAATTGACGCTTTCTAACCTAAGTATGTTTTGGTAACGTAGGCTACTACTAGAAATTTAATGGAGAATGTTTACATTTTTTATTTTGACCCCATTGACATATCGTTTGTAGCAGCTTGTAACAATTCGACCTTATGTTCCTGATTACCCCATAAAAGTGACATGTAGGTATAAACTTTTGATTCTTCCTTGAGGTTTCTCCTTTGAAAAATCTAGCATCATCATTTTTCCCATCATTCAACTTAGGACATTCACCTTTGTAACCAACATCTTAAATGTCTCCTTTAATCTTTCCAATTTCTAACAATTTTTCTAGATTTTCGGTACCTCTGTTTAACATTTTTATTTTCCTTTCCGTACTGACCAAATTCAACTTCGTTTCATCAAGCTCATCTATGGTAGATAACAACTTCTTCTCTAAATCTTGAATGATGTTCTTCATAGAAGAGTTTTCCTTCATTAGTTTTTCATTTTTCTTATGTTTGCATCCACTTTGCATACATTAACTCATAGGCTTTGTAAGTATTCTCACTTTTGTCTTCTGAATCACTGTCATAATCTAAAATTAAACTTTGGACTGATTCATTTGCATTTTTCTTGAAATTTTGGACTGATTTACCTACGATTTCATCATCAATATCTTCCTCCTAAGCAACTGGACTTTTGTTGTATAAAGCAACCAATACAGCACTATTCATAAATTCTTCTTCACTACCCTACTCACTTTTGGATTCATTCTAACTCCACGTGCTTGTATAGGACTTTCCTTTTCTTTTCTTTAAAGTTTTGGCACATTTTGCTTGCACATATCTAAAGCCTTTTACATTCATAACATTGAATTTTCTTCACTTTTCTTTCACCCTTTTGAGTTTTAGGTTATTGTTTAAAATTACTATTTGATGAGCTCCCACCATATTTCCTAAAATTGGATCTATCCTTCTTCACTTTCTTTAACCACTTGCTGAAATTTCTTGTCAATAACTTCATATCCTCATTCTCATCATATTCATCTCCTAAGTCATTCACAACTTTTCCAACCTCAACTTGTAATGCCAATCCTTTGTTCTTCTCTTGTTTATCTGTCAAAAAATTCATCTCAAAATTGGTAAGAATCCCAATTACCTTACTTAAAGACAATTCAGTGATATCATGGGCTTTTTCAATGGCTACAATTTTTGATATGAACTCAAAGGCAATGATCTCAATGTCTTCTTAACAAGTTTCACATTTGAATATGTCTTCCTAAGTTGATGTGTTTGGTTTGCTATGTCATATAGTCTCTCATGGAAGTCTCCAATAGTTTCACTCTCATCCATCTTCAACTCTTCAAATCTCACAGCCAACATCTGAAATTTCAAGGCTATCACAGATTTTGATCCCTCATGTATAATTTGTAAAGTTTCCTATACTTCTTTCGTCAATTTATAGGCTAATATTATAGCAAAGCAACCCTCATCAACGCATTGAAGATGGCGTATAAGGCTTAACATTTTCCAAGTGTTCTCTCTTATTCAGCACTTGTCCACTCAAATGCATCTTTAAGCATTGCTTCTCCCTTTCCATCAGTCGTCATTGGATGTGTCCAGCCATTTAAAACTGAGTTCCATAATTTTGTTCCTTGTTCCTGAATGACTACTCTCATCCGTGATTCCCACGTACGAGAATTTGAGCAATCTAACAATGGTGCTCTGATGATTGATGCCGCTTCTCTTATAGCCATAATTATGAAACACAAACTTACACTAATTTGATGTACAAAGTTCTGATTTGGTGACCCGCTCTGATACTAATTGAAAATCCGAAAGGATTTAGTAGTTTCGCAAAATTTTCAGCCACAGTTGTTTTTAGCATAATCAAAAATAGAAAAATTAAACTCACAAATGATAAATCAACACCAGAAATTTGTTAACGCAGTTCGGCACACCTTGCCTACATCTGTGGGGTCCTCACCTAGCTTAAACAACTTTCACTTGTAACACAATAATAGTTTTACTTAAGGCATTGCAGAGTCAATAGTATGACCGTCTCGTACTAACCTCAACAAAGGATTTTCTTAATAGTATTTGATAATAAAGGATGAAAACAAAATAACTCAAGTAATTAAAATAACAACGAACATAAACAAACACACTTGTGAAAGAAAACAACTTCTATAACGATGTAGCTTCATCAACGAAAGAATGAAAAGTTGTCCATCAAAAGAATATGCTGTGAAACTTCAATATCATCATTGGAACAATCCACACACAACAGCTAAAAATTCACCAAGGAAACAAATGTCTTTCCATAAAAAACGTTACAAAGTATGAAGTTACAAAAATACCAAGATTGTTAGAAGTTTTTCACACAAAAACCACTATCATTGACAGCCCAAAAATTCCCTCACAATAAAAAAAACACAGTTCCCCAATCTAGAAAAAATACTAACAAAATAAATATTTCTTCACCGAAACTTTACAATGTATATATAAAATCCATGACGCCTGCTAGAATTTTACGTCCACCACCACTGTTATCGACAACCACTAGAAATACACATGATCAACTCCCAATCAGCCTGGATAGCAAAGAGATAATCAAGAGGAAGCTAACTCCAATCTTAACATGAGAAGAAAGAATGCCGAGAGTATATGCGTTCGCCTCCACCCACACGCAAGGGTCTGCAAGATACTTCCTATTCACCCACTAAACTAGAACTCAAAAGAAAACTTCCCAGTTGAATCACGTAAAATACCATTTAGAAAATAGCTACTTGGACTTCCAAAAATAATGAAAACTCCAGTAAAATACAACTACTATAATCCCACAAAAAAATTGTCTAGCCAGGTCATGCCAGCACCAATTGAAAACAATCACAAATACATAGACTCCTAATCAACAACGTAGACTTGAGAAAGACGCAACTACCAAAGATTCCACCCAATCATCAATTTGCAGCCACATAAGTCACGTTATTCTGAACAAAAAAATCAGCAATAAATAGATTAATATCTTGACCCAATCATGCTAGATATCGTCAAAAGTTAGATTCAACAGATATGGGAGAGGTCACAGTAGAAGATTCATTTAGTTGTAGTAACATAAATCACCAAAGAGTCTTCATAAGATAGAGTTTTATGTTCATTCACGTGATTCACAAGGGAGTCTTTACAAGATAGAGTTATATCTTCATACAATCTCTTATCAAAATTCAATCTCTTAACAAATATTATCCAAAATAGCTTTTTTATTTTCAGCCACCAAGTCCAGCTATAATCAACCAATCAAATCCAATATAATTTGAAGCTAATTAACATTATCTTGAACGTCTAATTATCGAATAATGCCAAAACTAAATAATAAGATATATAATAGTTATCTTAACATATATAAACGTAATCCTCATGATCCAAACAACTTACTTAATATCAATTGGTATAATCTTTGAAACTTCTGTAGTCAATCAATGATGCCATGATTTGACACAAATTCACTAATATTCTATAATTACCTAGATAATCATAATCCAAACAAAATTTTTTTAATGCAATACTTAATTACACTTAAGAGATATAAAGTATTTGATACATGACATCAACAGTTTACTGTTGGACATATTTCACAATCTGGTTTACACATGGATGTATCTACATCTCAGATGAAATGTTCTTGATATATGATGGTTGATGTACACAGGTTGTTTATCAGATTTAACATAATGAATTGGAGGTCCATCTTTATCTTTTTTTTTGTGATAACTTCGGGTGAAATAGTATAACCTATTTGTATTTTTAAATACAACAAAATAAGTACCCTAGACCACCTAAGTTACGCAACCTAACCTTGCATCCCCTTGTCAATGACTTGTTCCTAGCTAAGTGGTACCCACAAGGTGGTAACGTAGTTATTCCTCGTCTTGTAAGTTCATTATTTGCAATTAATTTGCTCATATATACATACTAGCAGAGTATTACTGCGCGATGCGCAGTAATAATGCCTAGTAATAATGCCCTGTTAATTTAGTGAGTTATAATGTAAGGAAAGAATAGTTATGGAACAATAGAAATTTTGAATATGGTAGGCAAATTTTATAAGGGAGATTTATTAAAATAATATAAGATTATAATTAATATGAAGGGTGAATAAAAATTAATTGATTAGATAGTTAAAAACATTAACGGTTTATTATGAACTGGAAAATATTAATTAA
>JAOTJB010000008.1:23009496-23020240 GCA_027123815.1 Erythroxylum minutifolium | reverse complement strand
AATGACTAAATTTTAATATTGTGTTAGATATCTTGCGATAGGATTGCAATTATTTGAATTTAATAATTATGTTCTATTCAAATTTTAATTAGGAGTTTATCACTTTGTTTATTTTTATTATTTATTTAGTGAACACTTATGTTGCTACAATGTCTGCCAAAATCAATTATATAAATGTGCTAAATAGCACAAACTTTAAGGTTTATAAAGAGAACGTTATTATCTTCAAATTGAGCGACTTCCTACTATTTACAAATATAAGTTCCTCTAACGATAAGAAGGACTGGGAGAAGTGGGAACTCCTAAATTATATAAGTCTTATGATAATGAAAAATGCAATCCTAGAAACATTCAACAACATAATGTTCAAAGAGAAGGACACCAAATTTTTCCTTAAAGAATTTAAACAACATTTTGTTAAAAGTGAAAAGGCGAAAATAAATACTCTTATAACAAGTCTTGTTTCATGAGGTATAAGGATAATGGGAACATTAGGGAATGCATATATAAATGTCTCATCTTGCTTCAAAATTAAAGGTAATAAAGTTAGAATTTTCTAGAGACTTGTGCCTTTAGTTTTGATCTTTCTTTCTATTCACTTTAGTCAATTTAAAGTCAGTTACTACTATCATAAGGAGAAATGGATTATTAATGAGCTCATTTCATATTGTTTATAAGAAGATGAGAGATTAAAGCATTAGAAGGTTGAAAGTGCTCATTTGGCTTCCACCTCTAAGGGCAATAATAAGGGAAAAAAAAGAAGTTACATTTATTGTACCGTAAAAGAAGTAGTATAAGTTAAAAAAATAACAAACTGAGGAATTTGCTTGCAACTTCTTTTTAAAAAGAATTCTCAAAAGAAAAAGGAGTGTAACAAATATCATTATTGAAATGTTAAGAAAGTTACACTTCATTCTTTGGTTTGTTTTCAGGTTAATTTGATTTTAGTACCTATACATATTTAGTTGTTAAATTATGGTGCTACTACTTATATAAATATGTCTGTATAGGGTTACCTTAGCTAATGAAAACCTGGTAATGGTGAAAGATATATCTATGTAGGTTATGGAACAACATTTGAAGTTTAGGTAATAAGGAATTTTTGGTTGAAATCTAGGATTGGATATTATTTGGATTTGAAAGAGACTTATCTTGTACCATCTTTTAGATAGAATTTGGTTTTTCTTTCTCTATTGGGCAATGATGGTTATTATTGTTCTTCTAAAAATGGACAATTTAGTCTTTTTTATTATTAAAAACTTATCGGTTACGATTTTTTATTAAAATATGATAACCTATAATTACTTGATACATTTGCCTCATCTAATAAATCTTTGCATGTTAATTCACAGGGTACTAAAAAAATTTAAAAAACTATAGTTCTATTTTATTTTGGCATAAGCGGGTAGGGTATATCTCTAAATAAAGAATTGAAAGGCTTGTGTTAGATGGAATTTTGATTTACTTAATCTATCAAACTTTGAAGTTTGTATTAAATGTATTAACAAGAATTAAATTAACATAAGAAGAATACGTGTTAAAAGATCTTTAGTTATCTTAAAACTAATCCAAAAATATATTTGTGGGCCATTTTTTACAACTTTTTAGAATGATACAAAAATATTTTACTACATTAATAGATGATTACTCTCATTATAGGTACCTTATCTCATTCATGTGAAGTAATATGCACTGGACATTCCAAAGTTTTCAAAGATAAGGTTGAGAATCAACCTAGAAAAAGGATTGAAAGTATTAAATATGATCGAGATTGTGAATATTAAGGTACATATGATAGTTCAAGCGAACAACATCTAGGACCATTTACCAAATTCCTAAAAGAATATGATATCATTCCATAATACATTATGCTAGGGAGCCTTAGTATGAACAATGTTATTAAGAGATGAAATAGAGCATTAAAGAACATAGTAAGGAGTATGATTACTAATACCATCTTACCAAATTAACTCTAGGGAGAGGCATTAAAGATCACAACTTACTTTCTTAATAGAGTTCCAACTAAGGCAATGATTAAAATACCTTTTGAATTATAGATATGCAGAAAGCCTAGTATAAAACATTTTTCATATTTGGTATTGTCTAGTTGAGGCAAGGCATTGTAAGCTAAGTGAAAAGTAGACTAAAAGTAATTAATAGCTGTTATGTTATTTACTAAAAACATAATAGTGAAAAGTACTTTGAACGGTCATAGGGATACAATTTTTTTTATTCTACAAGTAAATCTATTTTTGAGACACAAAATGCTATATTCCTTGAGGATGTTGAATTTGAAGGGGGAGCTAAGATTAGAGACTTTACCTTTAAAGAGAAACTTGTTTCTCTTCCTACAGTTATTATTAACCACGATTAAGTTACCATTCTTTTCATTGCCCAAGAAGTAACTTTATAGCAATAAGACAATGTTAAAAATATCTTTAATCAAGATCAATTGAGTATTTCTAAAGGAAAAACGCTACAACATCAAGAACTAATTCCTTAAGAAGATTCATTTGGTAGATGAGAAGTGCAATTACAAATGATTATATTGTCTTTCTCTAAGAATATGAAATGGACATTGGCATAGTGGAAGATGATCCAATCAAATTTCACAAAGCCTTTAAAATTTCTAATTCTCAAAAGTGAATTAATGCCATGAATGAGGAAATTAAGTCCATAAGAGAGAATGATTTTTGGAATCTTATCCCATTTCCTAAAGATGTAAAACCTACTAGCTGCAAATCGATATTTAAAATTGAAAGGGATTCAAAAGGAAATGTAAAAAGATATAAGACTTGCCTTATTGCAAAGGATTTTACTTGAAAAGAATGCATTAATTATAAAGAAACTTTCTCAACAATTTATTCAAAAGGTTCTTTTAGGATTATAATGGAACTTATGACACACTTTGATCTTGAGTTAAATCATATGAATGCTAAGACAATGCTCTTTAATAGTGGTATTAATGAAACAATTTAGATAAAACATCTTGAAAAATGTGTTTATAAAGATATAAAGTATAGTTTACAAATTAAAGAAATCCATCTATGGACTTAAGCAAGCTTCTCATCAACAGTATTACAAGTTTCATCAAGTTCTCATCTCTTTTGGTTTCGAGTTGAATTTGGTTGATGACCGTATATACTACAAGCTCTAAGAGAGTTGGTATTTTTTATTTTATATATTGATGGAATACTACTTGCTAGCAACAGTAGAGGCTTATTGCACAAAAATAAAAAAATTTATCAGACAAAATTTGCGATAAAAGATCTTAATGATGCCTTTTTGATGACATATTGCTTACCAGCAGTGATATAGGGCTTATTTCATAAAACTAAGAAATTTCTATAAAAAAATTTAAGATAAAATATCTTGATGATGCCTTTTTGTATTAGCGATTTAGTACATTGAGATTGTTCTCGAGGTATTCTTAAGTTATCACAAAATAGATATATCAATAAGGTACTTAAAAGATTTGACATGCAAGATAATAAACTAGGTGTTGAGTAGAATGATTAAAAAGTATGATCTTTTGGTGCCAAAGAGTCTGCTACCAAGGAGTTTGATATCTCCCAATCTTCTACTATTTGCAAATCTACTACCATTGAATCTTTAAATGAAGCTTCAATCAATGCCAAACTTCCACCACCCTTTGATATCCCTATTACTAAAGGAGACAAATTTAGTATCAATTAATGTCTAAAGAATGATTTAGATACAAAGGAAATGCAAAAGATTCCTTATGCTTCAATTATAAGAAGTATAATGTATACTTAGGTACATACACATCTGGATGTTGTGTACAATATTAGAATGTTAGACATATAATTGAGCAATTCAGGAATAGGTCATTAGAAAGAAGTCAAAAGGATTATATGGTATCTTACAAAAAAAAAAGGAGATTGAATCACTTAGAGGCTCTTGGTTATTCTAACTCTAACTTTTTGGGATACCAAGATAATTATAGATCCACTTTAGACTGTATCTACCTGTTTACTATAGAAGCTATTTCCTAGAAGAGTGTTAGGCAGACAATCATAGCTTTTTCTATCATGGTTATGAGTTTATAACATATTTTGAGGCATCTAATCATAAGATATGGCTTAAAAACTTTATCACTAGGTTGTGACCTATAGAAGACATTAAAAGACCATTAAAGTTATTTTATGACAATAAGTTCGCAGTGTTATATTCTAATAATAACAAGAGCTCATCAAAGTTGAAGCATATTAATATTAAGATCTTGGTTGTTAAAGAAACAATTCAGAGTAGTAAGATGTTTATAGAACATATTAGGATAAACTCTATAATTACGTTTCTGTTAACTAAAGGTTTATCACCATAAGCATACTACTCATATATGTTTTATGTCATTTGATGATATGTTAGTTTAGTGAAAGTTTGTTTTGATGGATACTTATGATTATCATCCTTAATAATTTAATTTACATATTTCAATTTATAAGTTGAATTTAAATATCATTAAGTCGAACCTTTCTTCTTAACTTTTAGAAGTTTCTTAATCAAATCCTTCTTTCTAGATTAAGTTAACCTATTTAATTAATCTAAATGAAAGGATAAAGTTTCTATACTAAGTAAGATCCTCTTTAATATGTACAACATAGTTTAAGAAATAATTAAAATTTTTAGTATATATTTAAAATAATTTTTTTACAAATTTATCTTAATGGTATATTTTGGAGTGTGTATGAACTTTCTTCTTCTTACTCGTGGACACTTTACTAGTCTCTTTGAAAATTCCTTAGAATGTGAAATCTCCCCCCTGTTGCTACCACCCTTCCAATTCCAGAAGCCCACAACACCCCCGAACCACTCCCATTAGCTTTAACGAAACCTAGAGCCAAGTTCTTGGTAATTCTCCAATATTTGACAAACTTAAGTTTCACCATCCCTCCACTGCAGACCCCCTCTTCTTAGAGCTCTATAGTTGTATCTCCCCCACCTTAAAGAGCTGTGAAATAGGTAAGATTCTTTGTAAATAAAAGATTATCCTTTCCATTTGTTCAAAGATATGGTAACTATTCACTAGTTGGAGTTTGGTCTAAAAGACGTGCTTATAAGAATTATTACTGCTCAAGTTTTCTGGAGCTCAGAATATGCTAAAGGTTTTTAAACTAGAACCTTGACACAATCAAAGTAAGCCTCTATTTTTGGTAAAATGGAAACCTAGAATAATTTAAAAGATATGAACCTTAGGCATATTCCTATCTGGATTAAGTTCCATAATCTACCTCTAGAATATTAGATCAGTATTGACCTTAACAATTTAATAAGCACAATTGGAAGATCCTTATGCTTAGATGAGCACAAGAGGATAATGAAAATGGTAGGATTTTTTTAGGATCTATATAGTGGTTGACATGACACTAATTAAGATCAACATGAAATGCTGAAGACAGTAAGATAAAGATATAGTGGTGAGCTGATGAAGGATGAAATAAAAATAGGTTATCAGTGGAAGCCATATATCCCAGGACCTCATAAAGAATGGAAGGAAACTGGTAAAGGTTTCTAACAAATTCATCTGATCAATTATTTGGTAATCTATAGAGTTCATTACAAAAATAAATGTGACTACACCATAAACAATAAGTATTAAAGTTACCAGACCAATGTCTTTCAACTACTCAAGCTGCAATAAAGATAGAGAGGCTGGTCCAAAATGGAATAAAATCTTTACTACATTGGTACCAAAAAAAGTCAAGGAATCAAATGAGTCTAATATGCAAAACTTGCTTTTATAGGCACTTATAGGGATCCTTCAAGTAAACCAACCAAATGAACCTTTAAAGTTCAATGTAGAAATTGCTTTTAGGTCACGATAATACTAAAGATTTTATTTCCACAGTTAATATAGGCAAAGAATGGCTCTTTGACACCAAAACCATCAAAAAAATGAAAATAGGAAGAAAATCAAATAAGAAAGAGCACCAAGCCTTCTCTTCTTCTCCGTGATCTTGGCATCGAAAGTGAGAGGCATAAATTGCCCAAAAAAGCAACCAATAATCTATAATTATCTAAAGTCCAATAACTTTTGTATTGTAAGCCTACTAGAAACCAAAAGAAATTCAAATAAGCTCCAAACCTAAGGATGGTTGTTTGGAAAAGGCTGGCAGGTAATTCCAAATTATGAATCTCACTATAATGGAAGGATCAATTTTAGTTATGATCTAAAGAAAGTTAGAGTTCTTACAGATCTTAATTGATTAGTATATTCATTTAGAGGTATGCTTGAATTTTGTATTTCTATGTTTATCTTTTATTTATGCTACTAATTACGCATTTCAAAGGAACTCCTAATAGGATGATCCAGAATCATTAAGCTTATCAATTCGTGAACCTTGGTTAGTGGTGAGAGATTTTAACACTTTATCTTTTATGTATGATGAAGGAGATAGGCTAAATAATAAAAATAGTGAGAATTTCCATAAATGCAAAACTTCTATTAGTCTTTCTGATCTCAAATATGATGAAATTTATTTAACCTAGAGTACTAAACAAGAGGGTTGCTAATTAATAAAGAAGAAGCTTGATTGCACACTTACTAATCCCTAATGGCTGTTAGAGTTTGGTAATAACATAGCTCACTTCTAGAATCCTTTTTTGCTTATATCATTCCTATAAAGAGTTTTGGATGTTAAGAACGATAAGCTCAATTTTCTATTTAGGTTTAATAATTTTCTAGTAAAGGTGGATGTAGGACATGGTCAGGAAGGGTCTTAATACAGATTTGGAGGGCTATGAATCCTATACATTAATGAGGACGCTTCAGGTAGTAAAGTAGATTTGAAGAATCTTTATGTTAAGAATATCAAGAATATGGATGTTATAATAATTAGTGCTAGAGGGTAATTAAGATATATTCAACACATTAGACGCATTTCTAAAGAACCATTCTTAGAGAAAGGGAGAGAAAAGCACTCAATAATTACTCAGTAGCTATAGAGTATCACTCTGTACTTAAATAAATAATTAGGGTTGGTTAGTTGAAGAAATGGGATAGGAACTCAAAATTCTTTCAAAATGCTATTTATGCATAAAAAACAACTATAGAATTTGTTTCGTTATAAGAAATGATGGAAGTCTTATTTAGAAATGTTGAGTATATGACTCAAACTCTTCTTCATCAACATTACGTGATTATTAAGTATATAACTCAAACTCTTCTTCATCAACAATAAATATTGGCTTAATTGCTAAGGAATCTAAGGTTAAATTTTTCAAGCCAATGCTCCAATCAATGCAATGTTTTTTTGGTAGACAACTCAACCATTTCTCGCCGACTTTGAAGACAAATTGGCTTATGGTGCAAGGCAATGGTGGTGAGAGGTTGAGCATTATAAATACATCTTAAGCCCTTCCATTTTTCATGCATGCAACACTAAGAAACTTGCAAAAATTTGAGAGTTTATCTTCACCATATTAGCTCAAACTTGTATTCACTTTTATTTTAGGAGAGAGTTTTATTTTGTGAGATTATACACAAAATTTATATCCTCATTATGCTTAGAGGATTTATTTTGTACTCTTCTCCGTTATAGTGAATTTTTTTCTCATCGTCATTCGTAAAAGTAGCCCAACTTGTGTGAACCATGTAAATCCTTCTGTCTCATATTTACTACTATACTTGGCCAAATTTTACTTCTCATTCATCTTGATCTCGATCCTGCTTTCACTATACCCTTATATCATAATAAGTCGTATTAGAGCTTCTATTCAAGTTGTCTAACATTACAAAATTTGAAATCGGGAAGTATGATGGCAGGATTAGTTTTTCCATTTGGAGAGACCAGATGAAGGCTATTCTCATCCAAAACAGATTAAAGAAAGCTCTGGATGGGAAATTAAAGAAACCCAATTCGATGACTGATGACTAATGGGAGGAGTTAGATGAAAAGGTGCTTTTGACAATCCAACTCCATCTCTTCAAGGAGCCATTTCACGAAGTGGTCCATGAAACCACTGTTGCTAAAATTAGGTTAAAGCACGAGCCCCTGTGAATGACCAAGGGTCTAGTGTAACATCCCATTACCCTCTGTTAAGGGTTAAAACCCTAGAATACTATACATAAGAGATTATTGAGAAAAATAGGAAATTGCATTTCATGCTTATGCATAATATAGCATACACACACATGTGAATATTAATTTTTGCATATTAAAATGATTGTAAATGCATTCATTGACATTTCTAGGTATAATTGATTTATAAATTTGATTTTTTATAAGAATTTTGGTTTATATGTATTGAAAATTGAATTGGTGTGCATAAGTATTGATTTAGAGTTTTTGATGAAAATTAGAAATGTACTGAAATTTTGAGTATTTTCGGGACTAAGAAAAATGCCAAGTGGCAGAACAATTTGTTTATGGTAATAGAAATAAGAGTCAAATGGCAATGGAAATTTTGATAAATGACATATCTAATTGAAATTTAGAGATAATTGGAGTAGAAATTAGAGTTGATCGGACTAGTTAAATTAGAGAACCTAGTTTAAACCTATAGGGATTGGATATGTGGTAAGTCACAAGTGTCACTTGCCAAGCCATGTCTTAAACCTATGATTCTTTTAACTTCTTCAAAGACCATTTAATTGTTTCTATTTTCTTTCTTCTTCTTCTTCTTCGTGGCTTGCTCTTCTTCCCCTCTTTCACGATTTTGACTCACCAATCTCCATTCACATTGAACCTAGCCCTCTCATCTTTCACTTGCTACTCTCATCTTGCTCTCTCTTTCATTCTCACTCAAGACCCACCCCACCACCTTGAGTGATAATGTACGTGGGTTGTATGGAGAGCTATGGTTAAGTGAGATCTTGAAGAGTTTGAAGATTTTTTTGAAGAAGCTTAAGAGTAAATCAAGTAAGTTATGCGTTAATCTTATTGATTAGTATTAAATGAAACATTTGTGATGAGAAATTTGAGATTGATAATTGATCATGAGTTTTTGTATGTGTTTTAATATGGGTGTAATAATAATGAAAGAGATCGTGCTCTAAATTTTAGTGTGTTAATTTTGTTCATGAGTTGTTTGGTGAAACGCATCTATGATGATAGATTTAAGGGATGAATGATTATGAAAAAGGAAGTTTGAAATATGATGATGTGTAGATTGAAGAGGTAAATAGCGTTATGTTTTAAATGGTGTTAAGATGAATGATAATTCATGAGTTTAGAGCTAATAAGAATGAGTATTATGATGTTTTGAATTGAGATGAATTAAGATGATAGTTAGAAGTGAAATAAAGATAAAATTTTGAGTCAAACATGTGCAAAAATTTGGAGTTAAAAGTATATAGGAATATTTTTTTTTTGGTGTTTATGATCAATCATGGTCTTTGATTTGTGTGTGTATGATATTGAGCTGAAATAGAGTTATGAATGAAGAAGAAATGATGGTGTATTAAGCTAGAAATTATTAACTAAGTATAAGAAATGATAGAAGCAACTTGTATGAGTTGGAAGAAGCTAGAAAATTGGACAAATTACTGGGATTCTTCTGCTAGAAGCATCCCACGATCGTGGTCGTGTGAATGCTTATTCATGAGAATGCTTAACGAAGGCAGAAAGTTTTCTGCCAACAAATCCCACGATCGTGGGAAATTGTCCACGATCGTGGGAATTGGTTAAATATCAAATATACTTCTTTTATATGTAGATTGAAACAAAAAATAGTTAGGTGCTTCCATATGAGGTATTTCGGCTTAAATGAGATCTTGAATAAAGCAAGTTGATTAAGAATGAGGTGATTAAAGTAAGTAAAGTGTATGAGATATTAATGAATGATTGAAAGGTGTTGTTAATTGAATATGAGATGTGTATTAAGCAAATATACCCAAGATTTGTCATTGAACAGGTATTATAAATGACATATATATATATATGTGTGTGTGTGTGTGTGTGTGTGTGTGTGTGTGTGTGTGTGCTTGTGATTGAGTATTTATGTAAATGTGTAAATTAGTAATGTATGAATATGTGTGATTGCAAATATAGAAGAGCATATTGAGCGACTGCTTCCAGACATTGTCAGAACTTTAAAGCAATAAGCTAATGGGAGCAAGCTGTGGGTAACCTAAGATGGTCTCACTTCGATTAATTGTTTATTTAAACTCTGTATTAAATTGTTATGTATTGTGTATGTACTGATTCCGGACCTTGAATGTTAGAGGTGTTTGATGCATGAATACTATATTTGGAAGTCCTCATTGCATGTGAATTTGAAGAAATAAGTGATTCTTAACTTAAATGTTAAATGCCAGACTAAGATCCGATGACAAATGAGAATGATATTATGAAAGTGAATGTGAGCGTGATTGATTGAACACAATAATTGATTGAATACATGTGGAGCATTCGATTATATGAATGCATGAAAGATAAAGATAGTTGTGACCAGAGTCCCTAGTGAAAAAGAGCTTAAAGCTCAGAATGTGGTAAGAGCCTCAGGCTCAATATGTAAAATGAGCCATGTATCTCCAATAGATAAGGGACAGTATTAATGAGCCTAGTATCCACAACGGATATAGGATAGTGAAAAAGGCACTCGGTCATAATAAAGTAATAAACGAATGTGAGTCTCATGAACATTGCATATATACATGATATGTATGATTTGAATCAATGCAATGTATTATTGAATTGTGTTGAATGAGAAATGTGAAAATTGTGTGCAAAGTGTTTTGTGATGCTATATGTGCATAAATGAAATAATGTAAATTATGTGA
>JAOTJB010000008.1:22986793-22999318 GCA_027123815.1 Erythroxylum minutifolium | reverse complement strand
TGTTTCTCTTGTAAAGCAACAATATATATGCTTGTGTTCATGCAAGTAAGATTTACAATTTTGTTTCGAGTCGACTTAATTTATAGTCTATGGACTAAGTTCTAGGTAATTGGATTTCAATCTCGACTTGAAAGATCCAATTGACCCGAACTCTTATATTAAAATAATATTATTTTTTATAAATGTAACATTTTTATATTAAATGACGATCAATTATACTTATAAAATAATCCTACTGTAATAGCGATTCAAACTTGGGTTGCACATCTCAGACTTTAGCCACCAGGAATGGACGTCGGACGGCCATCTCTACTTACAGACATGGTTTTGTCTACTTTCAGAAGGTGTCATCCAATAAGTTGATGATATGGAAATCAACCAAAAGTGATGTGAACTTAAGTAAAGTTTGATTATTCACCCTATTGATCCAATGCACCAGCATTAAATGACGAGCATGGCAGGAATATTCCTCATCTTTTGACTCATCAATCATTCATTTACGGAAAGATGGAGAGAGGGATTCCCTCAAAAACGCTACCAAAGGTCCAAAGGGAAGATGAACGGACAAGACATGATAAGAGCCACACAACCTAAGGTAATAGGTTAACAAGGCTTACAGTACGTATGATAGGCGTAAAGGAAGTAGAGAAAAAGAACAATGACAGAGCCAAGGTGAATGTGAAGGGAACATCTCATTTACAGAAGATGTGTTCCCTATCTTCGTAATTCACGGAGGTACCAGTACAAGTACTAATACTGAAAATGATTAGCACTGTCCTGCATGAACAGTGTTAAATAGTGCAAACCATGCACGGTGATGATGGCTACACTTGAAGTGAAGAAAACTGTGCGCAGTTGACAATACCCTTTTGTCTTCTAAGACATGTGGGATGTTGGCTTTTTGCTACTGTGCAATATATCCCGTGACTTCGACGTTGATAAATTCAAAGATTTTTCTTTAATTCTGTATGCAGTTCTCACACAGCTGGGCCAACTTGGTAGGCAAGATGGTACAATCCGTACGAATTCATAACCTTGAAAACCAAAATTGAATTTTAGGCCTTTTTTTACGAAAAATAAAAATAAAGTTGCGTCAAAACTAAAATTCTGGTGTCACCGGATCACAAGACTCCATGTTTTTCTGCTGTATACATTTTTGGCCCCACCGGATTAGTTGCAACAATTTCTTTATTATTTGGTGAAACAATAAACCAGGATTGATCACCCTTTTCAGTTTCGTTCCCTTGGAGCCATTTCATAATGGTCAAGGATAAAAAAGATGAGATTACAGGGAGAAGTAAGCTGATGCTTAAGTATTCGTGTAACTTGGACATTCCTTTATTTGGTTTCAAACGTGATGAGTTCAGTACATGCAACAAAACCAACAGCCAATGCCGGACCGGGACATGTGAATCTCTTCTTTCCAGCAGTTGCCCTGAATTCCATTCAACCTGCTATCAGTAGGACCACTTTGCCGTGTGAAGCATATATATTAAAGATGAGATAACTAATTCTATCTTTTAGAATATTTTGACCAAATTTTTAAAATTTTAATAATTTAACTGAAAAGATTATTTTTAATGATATAACATGTTTATTAAATATCACATAAATGTCTATTTATTAGTTATATTAGTTGAATTGTTAAAGGTTAAAAGCTTGTTTAGTCAATTAAAAGTTTTAATTAAATTTAAAATTTTTTAGGACAAACATTTTTAAATATTTGATCTCCAAATAAAAGGTTTCATAGGTTGTCACTACAACAGACTACGATTTTGACGACGCAAATATTCATTGATGAAGGACAAACTATCATCGCAAAAAACTTTTTTGCGACAATAATAATTCATCGCATAAATAGTCATAGAAGTCCGGTTGGAAAATATTATTTGTGACGTTTTCGTCAAATCTTGACTCGAAATTTTTGCTCCAATCAAAAATCTATTGCGAGAAGTTATACTCAAGGATAAAGGAAATTGTCGCGAATGATATTATTGCAACATTAATGTTTCGTGGTCAAACATAATTAGCTTCGTTAATTTATGCGTAGGTAATAAATTTTAGGGACGATTTGGTTTTTCGTAGCAAAATATATTTAGCTACCTCTCGTGTTTATTGGAGACGTTTTCTAAAATGTAGCTAAAAAGATTTGGTGACGATTTTGCAATTGTAGCCAAAAAGTTTTGGTGAAGAATTTTTAATTTTTACTTTAAAATTTTTTATTTAATTATAACAATTACTAACATTTTTAATACATCTTATTGTTTGTAACATTGTTTGAATTATAATTAACATTTTTGAATTATTGTTGGCAACAATGTTTGAATTATAATTAAGTAAACGGAAATAAAAATACAAATAAACAAAAAATACAAGGATTTTATATAAAAAATAAAATGCAATTAAATGTTAAATACAAAAGTTAACCAAAAATCTATGTACAAACTAAGACGACTCCTCATCGTCCCTACTAGTGACATACTTTGACCCAAGTAATTATTTGACCATCATTTTAAGCTTGGTCAACTATCGTTCAGTAGGTTCTAATTTTTTTCATTACGTTCTAATTTTTCTTCAGTACGATCTAACTTCTCTTCATTATGTTGTAATTTAGCCTTCAGTAGGTTCCAATTAGCTTAGGGCCAAACCCAAGACCTTTGATTTATCCTAATCTTGTAACAAGGACATTGTTGCAAATATCATTTATATTTGACTCATTTCTATCAGACAATGACCTTTGTAATAATTCCTGCATCTTATTCTATTTGTTACAAAACAAAATTAATATTTAATTCAAATATAATTCGTGAGTACAACATAAATAAATAAACTTTAAAATGAAACCAAATTTTATACTTACATAATTATTCTGCACTTCTTCAGACATCCAAGCTTCACCTTCCTTATAGTGTGTTAGTTTGTAGAGTGTGATCCTATCACACACTTGTCTATGTAGTTCCTTCTCACTCTGTGATATGAAAAAAAAAGAATTAAAAACAAAATAAATAATATTGTATTTGTTGTTATAATTATGACTTATAACCAAAGAACTTACATATTCAGTTTGTACGAAAATAAATGATTTGGAGCTAGTGTTGTGAGGAGTCTTCATTTTTTTTCCCTATTAGCCTTGGCTTTCTCACACTTTTCCTAAAGAAAGAAATATTCATTAAATTTTGTAACAATATTAATGGAAACAAATGTGAAGAGAAAGAAGACAAATCTTAACACTGGTAGATGCCCAATAATCACACATTTGACTCCAATTTTCTTGAGACATTCATTCAGGAACATATCTCCTTGCCTCTTCATCGGAAGGAAAAGATTTGTAGAATTTATGCAACTGATAACGATGGTCCTTGGCTGTTTGTTTCAACAGTGAGGTCACATAGCTTGAAACTTCAGGCTTATCGATTTCGAAGATATTGAGTTTCATCTGTGAAAAACAAGTAAAAGTTAAATTAATACTTAAATAAGTAAAACAAAATTGTATATAATTAATTGAATTGAAAATTTACCAAAACTTTGTCCAAAGCAGTCTCTATCAAGTTGTCTTGCTTCAACTGCTTTGCATGTTGAAGGTAAGACAATTCAATCCTCAGAATGACCCTTAACTCACTAGACAATTTTGTCAATTAAATCTTGTCAACAGGACAACCTTATGAGGTAGGACTGTAAATAGAAAACTTGTTGTTCATTACAATATTCATGCGTTGTAACTCAAAACCTTTTGTGATACCTCTACCTCTTTTTCTGATATCAATATTAGAACCTGACAACAAAAACAATGATAAAATAAAACACATTAAACATGTACATATATATTTCAGCGTAAGTCTAATTATAAATGGTAAAGATTATCAGACTTTAAGATCCCTCAGCACTAGTTGATGTAGATGGAGGTTGGTGCTGAGTAACTTCATTGGTGGATGAAGTCGATAGTTGTTATTGGATAGGTTCGGATAGATCTGGTTGTTGTGGGGCAGGAACAATTTTGATGATTGCCACCTTCTTTCCCTTGTTTCTACCAGTGCCATTAATATTGAATATGTATAACTCAAATCTCAATATTTCTCATTAATTAACATAAATTTTAACATTTCGCAAAAACATAACTCAAAGATGAACATTTTGCATAAACATAACTCAAAGATAAATATTCCGCATAAACATAACTCAAACACCAACATTCTGCATAAACATAACTGAAACACCAACATTCCGCATTAACATAAGTCAAACATCAATATTGTGCACTAACGTAAGTCAAACATTAACATTCCACATCACATGACATAAGTCAAAATTGATTAAAGCAAAAACTTAAGTCAAACATGAACATTCCGTATAAACATAACTTAAACAACAATATTCACATTAAAATAAGTCAACAAGATGCATTAATATAAGTGAAATATTAATAATACGCATTAACATAACTCTAACATGAACAATACATTTAAAACAATATGAACAATATATTTATATTCAATCTTCATGAAAAAAATCCTGCAAATCATCATCTTGAATTACATTATGATTGGACTCTTCATCATTAATATATTCGTCTAAAGGATCATCATTATCTTCTAATTCATCCTCAATATAGTCTTCATCTCTTTCTACGATAAGATTGGCTTGTACTTCATCTACTCATACTATATTAAGATCAACATCTCTGCTATGGAATGATGAAATATCTACATCTTCTATTTGAATGACTTCATTATTCAACTCTGATTTAATCTCTTGATATACTTCATCTTCATCCTTAGTCATTAGACCATTATCCCTTTCATGAAAATCTAAGAGATTTCGATGTTTAAACTTTTGAACAACCTTCCAATTGCTACCCAATACAGTATCATTGAAGTAAAAAACTTGCTTCACTTAACTTGCAAGAACAAAAGGGTCATTATCATACCATGTCTTACTAACATTAATGCTAGTAATAGTCTCGTTCACTTTCATGTCAATAAGATTAAACCATTTGCACTTAAATAGAACAACCTTCTTATCCTTGATATAGTGCAACTCTATTATTTCAGAGATGACACTATAGAAGTCAATAAAATCATCATTATGACATCCCTCAATAATAACCCTACAATTTTGGCTTCTAAGTCGACTGTCTCGGTCTTGTATGTAAAATCTCACCCCATTAAAAATGCAACTTGTATTTTCTTCCCATAAATATGAGGCCCACATGCCAAACAATTTAACGTCGTTGTCCCCTCTTGCACTTTACGGTTATGTAACTGTATCATCTGTATGACAAAATGAGATTAGAAGTTAAGTTGAAACACAAGTCGTCATACGTTCATAATATTCCATTAATATGTAACTTACTCGATTTCTAAACCGTGATACAAACTTAAGCTTTTGTCTTTCTTCAAAATTAATAATCCCCTTGTTTTGAATAAAATATTTATGCTCTCTATTTAAAAAAGAAAATGGAGGTAAGGAAATGAGATTCAATCACAAAATTCTAATATGATTGTTTGATTCAAAAGTAATATACATACTCCATATATATATCGACTTTCTTGTAATTATTTAAAACATACCAATGGCGATTTCGAATTCGTCTTTAGTTAACTCCACATATTTACCCACACAAATGGCCTTACTTTTTAGGAGAAAATTGAGAATCCACCATCTTTATCAAAATAAAAGTTACGTTCTGGTCTATTAAATCTTATCTCCATGTCATTTAAATACATCAAACAAAACGTCAAGCATTTATTTGTTATATAAGCCTCAATAATAGACCTTTCAGGTTGAGCTCTATTATGTACATAATGCTTAAAAGAGCATCAAAACCTGAACAAAATATAATATATTAGCAACTGTTACTATAAATAACTTTTAAAAAAGTCAAACGTTAATATGAATTACCTTTCAATCAGGAACATCTATCGCAATTGAACCATCCATATAGTTTTTGCTTCGTATAGTACGTGAATTGTCAAATGAACTATAACATCAAAAAACGATGGGGGGAATACTAGTTCAAGCTTACATAGAATCAAACCTATGTCTTTTAATATTTTTTCAAGCTTTTCAACTTTAAGTGTCTTACAACATAATTGCTTAAAAACTCACCCAATTGACCCAAAGTTACGAACACATCCTTCGACAAACACCCACGTATTCCAACAGGAAATAATCATTGCAAAAGTATATGATAATCATGGCTTTTCAATCTTGATTATTTTCCCTCTTTAACATTCACACAATGGCCTATATTTGATGCATACCTTTCTGACATGTTGTAAGAAGCTAGGAGAATAATGTATGACCCATCATCTCTTCTTTTCAAATGCAAGTCTTTTCTTATATTCATGTCTTCCAATTTAAGTATAGCCTTAATTGTACCTTTTGATTTCCCGTCAATTCCCATCATAGCTCATAAAATATTCTCACAAATATTTTTCTCAATATGCATCACATCAAGATTATGCCTCAATAGTAATTCCTTCTAATATGACAAATTGAAAAGTACGCTCTTTTTATTCCAATTGAGGTCAACATCATTTCTCTTCGCTTTCTATTACTTGGGTGTTTGCTAGGTGTAATGTCACCTAAATATGATAGCTGATAACAATATCATCACCAGACAACTACAAAAAAGCTTCACCCAATTCTATTTTACCATTAAACAATTTTCTTCTTCACCATCTATGCCCATGTTCCAAATAACAACGATAACCCGTATAACATATTTTACTTCGTAACCTCATTTAGTAATTTTGATGGTTACACACAGGACAAGCCATATACCCTTTAATGCTTCACCTAGACAAATTCCCATAAGCTAAGAGATCATTTATAATCCACGAAACAACGGTATGCATTATAAATGTTTCACCTTGAACAACATCAGAAGTTTGTAATCAAACTTCCAATAGATCATTTAAGTCATCAATTAATGGTTGCATGTATACAACAATATCCTTACCAAAAGAAGTAAGTCTTGGAATAAGCAAAGACAATAACATAAAAGGCTCCTTCATACATTTCCATGGAGGTAAATTGTATGGCACTAGAATTACTGGCCACATGTTGTATGAAGTACTCATATTACCAAAAGGATTAAATCCTCTGAGGCTAATCCAAGTCGAGCATTATGACAATCATATGCAAACCATGAAAACTTTCTATCAAATTATTTTCATGTCATTGAGTCTACTGGATGACGCATAATGTTATCATCAATGAGTTTGTCTTTATGTCCCCTCATATCTATGGTTGTTTTTATTGACATAAAAAGTCTTTTTAGTTGTGGTTTAATAGGAAAGTATTGCAGGATTTTATTCGGTATCTTTTTCCCTCTCCCACCATCTACTTGCCACCTTGAAGTACCATAAATTGAACACTCATCAAGATCTTTACTGTCCTTCCAAAATATAGCACAATCATACTCACAAAAATGTATTGATATATATCATAATCCAAGGTCGTTTAACAATTTCTTTGTATTATAGTAAGACTTAGGTAATTTGTGTCCAACAAGTAATGCATCTTTAAGTAAGTCTATTAACATGTCAAAAGACTTGTTACTTCATTTATTATAGACCTTCAAATGCAACAACTTCACAACAAAAGATAGTTGTATAAAATTTGAGCACCCAGATATAATTCTTCTTGAGCAACTTTCAATAGCTTCCTAAAATTATCTTCTGTAATACTACCAATTATGTTGGGCATACATATTTCATTCGCAGTCTCCATATAATTCCTATAATCATCTAACATCTTGCCAATTCCATCATCACCATCATTATTAACATCACAATCATCTACATCATTATTGTTACCATCATCATAACTTGTACTAACACTTCTACTACAACTTGCTTCCTTACATTCACCATGATAAAGCCATGGAGTATAGAATTTATCTATGCCTCATATTAGCGAGTGATTTTATACCACATCTTGACTTTGAAAGTCGACATTTAAGCAATCGACGCAAGGACAATGAATACGACATTCATCACCCATTTGATGTTGTACAAATTGTATGAAACTCTCAACTCCTACATATTCAGTGGACCATTTTCGATGAGACATCCAACTTTTATCCATGTAGCTATATAATAAAAAGTAAGTAACTAAATTATTAAATTCAATCCTTGTTCAATTTTACGTGACAATAAAAGTTACTACTAATTAGAAAGGTCTTCTCGCTGTCACTCCTAGGTACGTGGCATTGTTTACACCTGTGAATCAAGAAAAGGTCTTCTCGCTGTCGCTCATAGGCTCGTAGAATTTTCACTGATAAGCCTCATCGGTGCTGCATCACCGGTTTCCAATCTATATACTATCCTACGGGTTTATTATGCATTAAATTCATATCAATTTTACGTGACAATAAAAGTTACTATTAATTAGTGTACAAGTATCTTACACAAAACCAACACCTCATTTGCATTCAAACAAAACCCAAATACAAGTACAAGTACAAATACTCATACTATTAAACAAAAATATGGTAAACATTAATTAATTAGAAAAGTTACCTGGCCGGAGACAACTGCAAAGTACAACGATGTTGGACGATTATTGACAGTCTTCAACACAAAAACTCTGCCTGCGACATAATACACATATTAAAGCAATCACATTTATTACTACAAAATGAAAGAGGATTGAAGAAAAAGAAATTCTTCAAACAAAATACAACATTGAATTACTACAACTTTATTTTAAAAATAACTATTAATCGTATCTATTTAATATGGTTATATACATATTTTGAAATGCCTTATTTTTCTTTGTTTTTTATGGTGTCTTAAATGTATAAAAGTTACGAACTATTCTCTTACCTTTACATGTTTCAAGTTTCTCATGTTTAAATCTCTTGTCATAATCACTTTCAACATGGTTAATTCCCTTTTCATTTTGAATTCTTTTTACATTCTCTACAAAAGCATTAAAATACTTATATTTACAAGTAACAAAAATCACTTAAGTGTACCTACTAAAAAGTATAATGTCAACCTCCAATACTAGCTACTAAACAAGTTCAAATGTAAAAGTCACATAGTTTGTAAGATTACATCATTTTTGCTTTTGAATGAACTTTTCACTTTTCTGAACCATTTAGTGTGCTTCACAAATGATATTAATAAGTTAATTTATCAAAGATTCCATATAAAAGGTCATAAATCAAGTCAATGGAAGAATAAAGTGATCAGACGATCAAAATGAGCAAATTGAAGCACCTATAATAGCATAACACTGTGATCAATTATTCCTCAATGTAACAGTCAATTCATCAAACACCTTACATGCATCAGAAATTCATCCCAACATCACAACTAAAATCTCGCCTTTTCCCTTCCATTGCTGACATTAATACATTCAATTTGTTTTCCAATCACAAACAACCCAAACCAAGGAATAAAACTCAATATATTAACCCTTAACATCCCATGGCCGTCTAACCAAGCACAAAATAAAACCAAAATTAAACACCTCACCACGTACCTACATGAAGGAAAGAAGACATAACCATACCAGAGAAGAAAGAACCACACCACAAAGAAGAAGGTCGTCCATAGAAGATGGAAGGCCGTCAGTACCAGGTAGAGAACGAAGAACAAAATAAAGAAGCGAGAGAGGGAAAAAAAGTGGGAAAAATGAGGGGGATAAGGGGGGAGTCGACTGACAAACACAAACGACGTCTTTTAATTTTTAAAAAAGTTCGATCCATTTGGTGACACTTCTTACAAACATCACCATAGGTCGTTACATAATTAAATTTTTTGCGACCCTTTCTTAAATTCGTTAGTAAATGTAATTTTTGGTGACGTCATTGTTAAAAAGTTACTAAATATAAGATTTGGCCATCATTGTCTAAAATAGTCATCAAATCTACATTTTTTATACATTTTCTATTTTCCTATAATATATCAATAATACAAAATAGTTTAAAATCTGTAATAGTAAATAGAGTTTTGTAACACCAACTCATATATTTTAAAAGATATTAACAAGAAATTTAATTTATTTTGAATTATATATTTATAGAATTTTTCCTTTGTAATATAAATTTTCTACAAAATGTTGCTCAATTTACGTATTGTAATTAGGATTTTGTCACACCACATAAAATTGTGAAATCATATATTTTAAAAGATATTAAACTCCAAAATTTATTTATGTAATACAAATTAGTTTTGTATTGTTTGTCATATAAATTTTTAAAATAACCAAAATTTATTGAATTCTATTGTTTACATTATTGTAATTATCTTTTAATTAATTACATCGCAATACATATAGTTATATATGGTAATTAATGTAATGCTATCTTCATAGAATTACCATTTCGTGATGGTTATGGACATTGACGCCAAATGGTAAATTTGTTCCTTGCATAATTGAAGACGTCGTCATTTTGTTTAACAGAAAATCACGTCATTTTCTACTAGGTTATTAATACAAAAATGAACTTCTCTTCATTTTTGTGTTGTCAACATTCCTCTTTGATCACCATCCAATAAGTGTCGTCCCCTCTGTTGTGGTCATCTCCTATGTTCTACTTGTCACCGTCGAAGAAGCGTCATTACTTATGTTGGTATTGTTCTTCTTTTTTATTTTCAAACCCTCCTTCTTGTGCTCTATCTATCTGTTATGTGTAAGAGTTTATTGTGATTATTGTGTTCTGCTTATGGTGTATGGGTTTTTGTTGGTGTTTGCGTGTTTGGAATATGGTTTCTTCAATTTCTGTGTTAGATGTGCATGAGTCGACATTTTTTTTCCACCTTCCATGGATGTTTAACAAACACCTCCTAATTATTTAATGAAATACTTGAATGAAGGCTACTTCTGCAACAGATGTTTATGTACATATTTACATTTGATTGTACCACTTATAGTAGACAAATGTATCTATCAAAATGATTTTATTTGAACGAGTAATGAAGTTGTGATTACATATAACACTTAAAAGTCAAATGACCAAGACCAGAAATATGGTCATTTGTGTTTTTATGTTAGACATTACAATTAAAATCCAAAACTAACAGCCTATTACTCTTATTCTTCACGACCATATCTTTTAGCATACGACCTTATATAATGGAGTTAATCAAAACTAGCAAGCTAATTTAAAGATAAAACCACTAAACATAGTACATACACACTTAACATTCTTAACCTTATGAGATCACAAAATTAACACATTGCTAGAGTGTTGGAATATTCAAATAAGAATTCTTCTATTGACTTTTCAGAATTAAATAGTTTATGTCGATGGAAATGAGTTCCACTAAGAAGAATGTGGCAAAATTATCCAAGATTAAGAACAAATTAATGCAGAACAAATCCCCTCTTTCTACACTAATAAGTGTTTGCCTTCCATGACAGATCTTCTTGTTCAAGGTTTTTAGTATCATCCGAACTACCTCACTTTCCTTATTATCTAGATCTCATTTCCTGTTATGAAGCTATTATATATATGAACATCTGATTGTATATACTATATGTTATATTAACCTTCCTTGAATATTCAAGAGAGCAAAGATGGAAATGGAGGTAGTGGTGATGTCCCGATGGTTCGTACGTCATTAGGAAAATCAGTTGTCTCGGGACAATAGTCGATTGCAAAAAATATGCATATTCATCATGACGATTATAGAGTTTATCAGTTGGGTATGCATCTATTCAAATTTGACTTCCTAATACCGTTTGATTTATATTTGATTGTTCTATTCTCTATGCTCATTAGCTGAAATGCTTAGTACGTGTGGTTCATCTAATACAGTCATGCATACTCGATCTGGGACATCGTTCACTGTATCTTCTGCAAATTTAGCTAAAGCAAAGAAGTTGTTGGAAGAGGGTGTCAATTCACCAAACAATGATGGTCAACGATCCTTAACTGTTTTAATTGATGGCTTAAAGCGTGTAAGGAAGCTTCTTGATAATCCAAACATTGGAAACCCCTTCACCTTTTCTATCGTCTCTAATGTCAATGAGAATACGAACAAATAATTATTTATTTTCCTTCTCAATTAAATGTTAGGAGTTAAACTTTATTTATTATTGGGTTTGTAAGAAATGTTAAACTTCTAATAAATGTTAAACTTCTAATTAACATCTTGCACTACTTTCATATATATCTCATTATAATATATATATTGCTTACCATATTTCAATATTTATATGTAGTATTATTTTATTGTTAATTAATATTAATGATTAAGAATAATAGTAGTTAACTTAAATTTATGATATTTTGGTCCTATACAACATTAAAATTTTAGGTATGATTATCTTTTATGTCCAAAATATATTTACTTCCCAAAATTTAAATAACCTACCATGTGTTTTTCAACAACATGTTTAAAACTTTCAAAACATTTTACAATTTTTAGATGTTCCATTCTATTTTCATCAAAATTTTGTATGGACGGAGGTGTAGTACTACTATATATAATAAGCATCATTAAAGAATCATTTTTACATAAATAAATCCATAGGATGGTATATAGTTATATAACCTGAATATAT
>JAOTJB010000008.1:22974489-22986693 GCA_027123815.1 Erythroxylum minutifolium | reverse complement strand
TATGACATTCATCACCCATTAGATGATATAAAAATTACATGAAACTCTTTACTCCTTCTACGTATTCAGTAGACCATTTCTGATGAGACATCCAACTTTTATCCATGTAGCTATATAATAAAAAGTAAGTCACTTAATTATGAAATGCAATCCTCATTCAATTTTAAGTGAAAATAAAAGTTGCTACTAATTAGAAAGGGTCTTCTTGTTGTTAGTTTACACCTGCAAATTGAGCAAGGGTCTTCTTGTTGTCGCTCCTAGGCTCATGGAATTTTTCACCGATAAGCCTCATCAGAGCTGCATCACCGATTTCAAGCCTAAATACCATCCTACAAGTTTATTATGCATTAAATTCTTATCAATTTTTACATGACAACAAAAGTTACCACTAATTAGAGTATTTTTTATTAAAGTTTGATTACAAAGATCAAAAGCAAAGAAACATTAAGGTATGTGGTGTTGTTTACATATGTGAATCGAGAAAGGGTCTCCTCATTGTCGCTCCTAAGCCTATGGAATTTTTCACTGATAAGTCTCATCGGAGCTGCATCATCTATTTTCAGCCTATATACCATCCTATAGGTTTATTATCCATTAAATTCATATCAATTTGACGTGACAATAAAAGTTACTACTAATTAGAGTATTTATGATTGAAGTTCGTTAAAGAAGCACTAAGGTACATAGCATTGTTTACACGTGTGAATCAAGAAAGGGTCTTCTCACTTTAGCTTCTAGGCTCATAGAATTGTTCACCGATAAGCCTCATTAGAGCTGTATTACCAGTTTCTAGCCTATATACTATCCTACAGGTTTATTATGCATTAAATCCATATCAATTTTACATGATAATAAAAGTTACCACTAATTAGAGTATTTATGATTGAAGTTCGTTCACAAAGATCAAAAGCAAAGAAACACTAAGTTATTTGGCGTTGTTTACACCTGTGAATCGAGACAGAGTCTTCTCGCTTTAGCTCTGAGGCTCATGAAATTTTTCACCGATAAGTCTCATCAGAGTTGCATTACTAATTTTCAGCCTATATATCATCCTATAGTTTTATTATACATTAAATTCAAATCAATTTTACGTGACAATAAAAGTTACTAATAATTAGAGTACAAGTATCTTACACAAAACCAACACCTCCTTTGCATTCACACAAAACCCAAATACAAATACTCATACTATTAAACATAAAAAATATGGTAAACATTAATTAGTTAGAAAAGTTACCTAGCCGGAGACAACCACAAAGTACAAAGACGAAGGATGATGTTGGACAATTATTAACAGTCTTTCACACAAAAACTCGACCTGCGACATAATACACATATTAAAACAATCACATTTATTACTACAAAATGAAAGAGGATTGAAGAAAAACAAATTCTTCAAACAAAATACAACATGTAATTACTACAACTTCATTCTAAAAATACTAATTAATTGTATCTATTTAATATGGTTATATACATATTTTGAAGTTCCTTATTTTTTTTCCATTTTGTTATGGTGTCTTAGATGTAGAAAAGTTATGGACTATTCCCTTACCTTCACAACACCTTTTAAGTTTCTCATTTTTAAATCTCTTGTCATAATCACTTTCAACATGGTTAATTCCCTTTTCATTTTGATTTCTTTTAACATTCTCTATAATAGCATTAAGTTACTCGTATTTACAAGTAACAAAAATCACTTAAGCGTACCTACTAAAAAGTATAATGTCTACCTCCTATAGTAGCTAATAAATAAGTTCAAATGTAAAAGTCACACAGTTTGTAAGATTACATCATTTTTGCTTTTGAATGAACTTTTCACTTTTCTTAACCATTTAATGTGCTTCACAAATGATATTAATAAGTTAATTTATTAAAGATTCCACGTAAAAGGTCATAAATCAAGTCAATGGAAGAATAAAGTGATCAGACGATCAAAATGAGCAAACTGAAGCACCTATAATGACATAACACTCCCATAAATTATTCCTCAATGTAATAGTCAATTCATCAAACACCTTACATGCATCAGAAATTCATCCTAAAATCACAACCAAAATCTCGTCTTTTCCCTTCTATCACTATCATTAACAAATTCAATTTGTTTTCCAATCACAGATAACCCAAAACAACGAATAAAACTCAATATATTAACCCTTAATACACCCAAAATTCCATAGCCATCCAACCAGGCACAAAATAAAACCAATATTAAACACCTCACCACGTACCTACACAAAGGAGAGAAGACAAAACCACACCAGAGGAGATAGAATCACACCACGAAGAAGAAGGTCGTCTAAAGAAGATGGAAGGTCATCAGTACTAGGGAGAGAAAGAAAAACAAAATAAACGAGTGGGAGAACGAAAAGAGTGGGAAAAAATGAGGGGGATGGGGGGGAAGTTGACTGACAAACACTAATGACATCTTTTAATTTTTTTAAAAAAGTTCAATACATTTGGCGACAATTCTTACAAAGGTCGTCATATGTTGTTATAGAATTAAATTTTTTGCGATTCTTTCTTAAATTCCTCGATAAATGTAATTTTTGGCTACGATTGTCTAAAATAGTCGCCAAATCTACATTTTTTGTACATTTTCTATTTTCCTGTAATATATCAATAATATAAAATAGTTTACAATTTATATATAGTAAATAGAGTTTTGTGACACCAACTCATGTATTTTAAAAGATATTAATAAGAAATTTTAATTTATTTTGAATTTTATATTTATAGAATTTTCCCTTTATAATAACATTTTTTGCAAAATGTTACCCAATTTATATATAGTAATTAGAATTTGGTCACACCATATAAAATTATGAAATCATATATTTTGAAAGACATTAAACTCCAAAATTTATTTATGTAATACAAATTAATTTTGAATTGTTTTTTATATAAAATTTAAAATAACCAAAATTTATTGAATTCCATTGTTTACATTATTGTAATCATCTTTTAATTAATTACATCGCAATACATATAATTATATATGATAATTAATATAATGTTATCTTCATGGCATTACCATTTGGTGATGTTTATGGACATTGATGCCAAATGGTAAATTTATTCCTTGCATAATCCAAGTCAACGTCATTTTGTTTAATAGAAAATGACGTTGTTTTCTACTAGGTTATTAATGCAAAACAAACCTCTCTTCATTTTTGTGTTAGCTGTCAACATTCCTCTTCATTCACTGTCTAACAAGTGTCGTCCCCTCTATCGTGGTCATCTCCTGTGTTTTGCTTGTCACCGCCGAGTAAGCGTCGTTGCCTATGTTGGTATTGTTCTTCTTTTCTATTTTCAAACCCCTTCTTGTGGTCTGTTTATTTGCTATGTATAAGAGTTTATTGTGATTATTTTGTTCTGCTTATGGTGTATAGGTTTTTGCTCGTGTTTACGTGTTTAGAAGATATTTTCTTCTATTTATGTGAAGGATGTGTATGAGTCGACATTTTTTTCCCACCTTCCATATCTGTTTGACAAACACCTCCTAACTGTTTGATGAAATGCTTGAATGAAGGCTACTTCTATAACAAAATGTTTATGTACATATTTACATTTGATTGTACCACTCATAATATACAAATGTATCTATCAAAATGATTTTATTTGAACATGTAATGAAGTTGTGATTACACATAAAACTTAAAAGTCAAATGGTCGAAACCAGAAATATGGTCAATTGTGTTTTTGTGTTAAACATTACAATTAAACCAAAAACTAACAACCTATTACTCTTATTCTTAAAGACGAAATCTTTTAGCATACAACCTTATATAATAGAGTTGCTCAAAACTAGCAAGCTAATTTAAAGCTAAATCCACTAAATATAGTACATACACACTTAAAATTCTAAACCTTATAAGTTCATAAAATTAATACATTGCTAGAGTGTTGGAATATTCAAATAAGAATTCTTCTATTGAATTTTTATAATTAACTTGTTACCATTAATTCATCAAGAAATGTCGATATGGAGACTAGTTCACGATGGTGGAGATAAGTTTCGCTTGGAGGAATGTGGAAAATTTGTCCAAGATCAAGAACAAATTAATACAAATCAAATCCCCTCTTCATACACTAGTAAGCATTTTCCTTCCATGACCGATCTTCTTCTTCAAGGTTTTTAGTATCATCCGAACTACCTCACTTTCCTTATTATCTAGATCTCATTTCCTATTATGAAGCTATTATATATATGAAGATCTGATTATATATACTATATGTCATGTTAAGCTTCTTCAAATATTTAAGAAAGCATAGATGGAAATGGAGGCAATGGTAATGTCTTGATGGTTCGTACATCATTAGGAAAATTGATTGTCTCAAGATAGTGGTCGATTACAAAACTATGCCTGTTCATCGTGACAATCATGGGGTTTATCAATCGGGTATGCTTCTGTTCAAATTTTCCTTCCTAATACCATTTGATTTATATTTGATTGTTCTATTCTCTATGCTCATTAACTGAAATGCTTATTACGTGTGGTTCATCTAATACCGCCATGCATACTCGATCTAGGACATGGTTCATTGTATCTTTTGCAAATTTAGCTAAAGCAAAGAAGTTGTTAGAAGAGGGTGTCAATTCACCAAACTATGAGGGTCAACGATCCTTAACTATTTCAATTGATGGCTTGGAGCGTGCAAGGAGGCTTCTTGGGAATCCAGACATTGGAAACCCCTTCACCTTTTCTACTGACTCTAATGTCAATGGAAATCCAAACAAATAATTATTTCTTTTCCTTCTCAATTAAATATTAGACGTTGAACTTTATTTATTATTTTGTCTGTGAGAAATTTTAAACTTCTAATTAACATCTTGCACTACTTTCATACATATCTATATATATATATATATATATAGCCTACTATATTTCAATATTTATATGTAGTAATATTTTTTGTTAATTAACATTAATGATTTAGAATAATAGTAGTTAAATTTATGATATTTTCATCCAATATGACTTTAAAATTTTAGGTATGAATATCTTTTTATGTTCAAAAATAATATATTTTTTGTGAAATTTTTTGTAGAACTGAGATGTAGTACTACTATGTATAATAGGCATCATTAAAGAATCATTTGTATATAAATCTATAGGATGGTATATATTATAAAATCTGAATGCATATATTTAAACAAATTTATAAACAAGACAAATACAAAAAATGAAAAATCATATAAATCTCAAATAAAATTAGGATTAATAACTACATTTTGCATTAAAACTATCCTTCCAACATTATTGTTTTTAAGAACACTATCACATACAATAGTTCATTAAAATTTGCCTAAGGATTTATATTGTAACATGAAATTTTTTGTCTTAATTTTACGCGACGTTTCAATAATTCGTCACTAAAAGCCAAACCTTTTACAACGCTTTATGCTATCGATGCATATCTCTGCCAAATTACCAATGAAAACAACTATACGTCTCAATACATTGCATATTACTTATTGTCGCGTAAAGTGTTCACTGTGCTGAACATCTACCGACGATTAACCTAAGCGTTGCTAAATTATATCGCATTATTGATGAAACATAAAATTCGTCGTACAAAGTGCAAAATTTTAGCGAAAAAATTGTTGATTGGTTGCAAAAATTGTTCCTCCTATGACGAACTCGAAGAATCATCGTCAAATGTTAGATTTTAACGACTATTAGGTGATTCATTGCTAAATGTTTGGCCTTGGTCTACGCATTTGTTAATCGTTGCTAATACCTCCCTTTCTACTACGATTTGTGATGCATTGCTAAAGAAATCGTAGCAAATTGTCCACTATGTTGTAGTGCCGGGAGGTCATGATGTTTATAAATTAACTAGTTAGTATGCTAAAAAAATTATTAGTTCGTAGATTCTGAACCAACGCATGGCTAGAGGCATTTGTCGACAATTTTTGCTCTTTTTTCTAGTTAGACTTTTGTATCTTTGCGGGTCATGTTCTTTGAGTTATTTCACCAGAAAATAGTTGAGCAATTTTTCTTCTCCTTTTTCTGGCTTGGGCTATTCTCAAGATGACTGGATGAGTCCTTGGGAATTTTTGGGTTTATAGAACCAGTGACAAAATGCATCATCAAGGTTTTTGCTTGTTGTTTAGTGTGAGCCTTTGCATCAAGAACTTGATGTCCTTGTTCTTAACATTATTTTATAATAATCCTCACTATCAATTTATCGTTCTAAAAATCACTAGTGAAATAGTAGTTTTTGATCCTTTTATGTAACTATATACTGGATTGTTGATGTTGTCTTTAAGGCAGTTCTCATATATACTGGAGCTATGCCCTTGTCTTTCGTTTGCATCATGACCTTATGTATGTGCCCAATCTTACATAATTTTGTTGTTTGTGTAAATGACCGACGAGTGTAATTTGTTTTTTACAGTTCTTGGAAAGCGTCCCATCTGCCTAGCTAAGGATGGCAGAACTGATAGTGAAGACTTTTGCTTTTCGGTACTTTATTGTTCTTTTACTTCCTCTGCTTTGTGAATTAAAATGAATAGGTGATATGATCGCTTACATTGATTTCTAGTATCAGATTGAAAACATCCCATGGCGGGAAATATCTTTGTAGTTATGCCATTACTCTGGATTTAGGCTTTCTTTTCTAATTCCTTGGTCTTTCTGTAATGTCTAACCCTTATGGTAGACGAAGACAAAATATTTTGTACTTACACTGAAAGGATGAGACGGTAATCCAACTGCAAGTGTCTACACCTTGTTTATGAATCACATGGCTCCAGTTGTTCTCATTCAACAGTTTTCTCTGCATTATTGATACTAAATAGACAATGTCTCTTCTTTCCAGATTAAACCAACCAAATCTGTAATCGGTTGTTTGAAGGTTACATCGAGATGTAAAAGCATAAAAAACTTACTTCCAAATTCGAAACAACAACGATAGTAATGTCTTCAATCAGTAGCAACGTCACTGGAACTGTTGTATAGTGAGAAAAGCCATGGCTACAACTTGGTATACTAGCTAAAAGTCCCCGCGTTTAGAAATATCAAACTTATGACCACCAAAAGTAGAATGAGAACAACTGATTTAACCTTGTTGTTGGACGGTTTATTGTAGCTCATCTTGTCTGTTGTGGCCATGGCTTACTCCACTAATTTCTGCATCAAAATTAATAGGGTCGATGAATAGGAACAGTCAGTTCCTATAGTCTTTAATTCTAATTTTTCTGGTTCGTTACCAGTCTATAGGGTTCAATGTAAACAAGCGGCTCCAAGGACAACTCCACGTTCCTGAAAAGCGTACAACTGTTACAATAATTCAAAAATACGAGGAAGGTTCTATTGTGTCATGCTTCTATATGGAAGATTTTCCACACCGTATGTGCAGCTTCCCACTACTGTAATCGTGTAAAATGAGGAAGCTGATACACTTTCCCAGTATCAGCGTGACATGCTCGATTCTTCTATTAGATCGTGTTAGGAGATGAGAGAAAAACACAACCAAAACACACGTTTCTTTGAAGATCAACTTAATCGCAGTAACAAAGCACTCTAATCAAGTTTAATCAAATGATGTCAGTGAAAAAATAAGAGGGAAATATCACGAGCCAAATTTGACAAGCAAATATACTAATCATAAATAAGGATTAACAAAATTTAATCTCTATCCCTACAAGTTATTTTACAAAGATTCAATATTGAAACTAAAGTTGATGTGTAAATCAACCAACTCTCAACACAATCCCAATTCAATCAAACAAAGATGATAATCAAAAACTACTTACCCTCTCTCTATTTTCTTTTTTCCTTTTTGATGTTTTTGCGCCTCCAAATAAACAAACCTATGTCTTCTCTCTTTTTATATTTTCAATTAGATTTTCTACAATATACAAGGTCACATACATAACTATGTAAGTGATCGTGGCTGTCGTGGACTTACACGATTATAGAGAGTTATATGGTCGTCACACACGGCCGTGTATGTCATGCTCACAAGCATATACACGACTATGTATGTCTTCATTCTTCACACGTTTATTCACACGGCTCTAAAGACTTACATAGTTGATCTACACGATTATATAAGTTAAGGACATGGGTGTGTAGCACCTTACACGGCCGTGTCTCTCCCTATAAGAGCTTCATTCAACTTTTCTTGACTTGTTCGTCATCCACACAAACCTTAGAGGTGTCTATGATCACCTAAAGTCTCAAAATAGGATTGGACAGTCAACAATCTCCCCCCTCCAGTCTAATTATGGAGAATTTATGTTATGCTTCAGCAGTTACTTGAGAGACATCCCGACAAGCTTTACTACAAAACTCGTGCTTGCTTATGTTAATCGCCTTAGTCAATATATCAGCAACATTTAAGTCTGTATTAATATTCTTTAACATTAATTATTGCTCCTCAATTACAGACCTCAACTAATGATATTTGATATCTATATGCTTTCTGCGAGAATGACACATAGTGTTTTTGCTCAAGTTAATAACACTTTGAATATCACAAAACACTACATAGTCTTCTTGCTTCACATCTTTAAAGGAATCTTTTCAACCAAAGCATCTCCTTACTAGCCTCCACTACAGCTATATACTCTACTCAGTTGTAGAAAAAGTTGCACACTTTTGTAGCTTTGATTGTCATTACTTGGCTTTCCCTCCAAAATTGAAGTAGATTTTCTTCCATCTAGATCTCCAACCATATCTACATCCGTATAACTTTCTAAAACTAATTCCCCATCACCAAAACACAAACTCCATTTTGAAGTACCTCTCAAGCATCTCAAAATTCATTTCACTGCTTCCCAGTGAACTTTTCATTCACTAACCCAACAACTTGTGCAATATTTGGTAGTATATACCATAACATACATTAGAGACCCTATTGCAAATGAGTATGAAGCAGAAGACATATCAACTTTTTCCTTTTCTACTGAAGGACATACATGCTTGCTCAGCTTGAAGTGAGGTGCCAGTAGCAAGCTAACTAGTTTGGCATACTTCATATTGAACCTTTGTAACACCTGATCAATATACCTTTCCTCTAATAACCACAATTTCTTACTCTTATTATCACGAGTTATCTCCAGGCCTAAAATTTTCTTTACAAGTCCTATATCTTTCATATCAAAAGATTTAGACAAATCCACGTTCAACTTTTATATTCTACCAACATCCATAATAAGCATATCATCGATATATAGAAGAAGAATGATGAAGTTTTCACCTATGATCTTCTTGAAATACAAACAGGCATCAACATATATTCACTTGTAACCATAATTTGTCATAAAAGAATCGAACTTCTGATATCATGCTTAGAGCTTGTTTTAACCCATATAAACTTTTCTTCAACTTGTAGACCTGATTCTCCTTACCTTTAGCTTTGAAACCTTCCAGATGCTCTATATATATCTCCTCTTCCAAATCTCTATATAAGTAGGTGGTTTTAACATCCAACTATTCAAGTCCAAGATCTAAGCAAGCATTCAAACTCGAAACAGTCATCTTGACAATTGGTGAGAAGACTTCATGAAAATCTATACCCTTTTTTTTACTGAACCCTTTCACCACTAGCCCTGCATTGTGCTTCACTAGCTTATTACTAGCTTTCTTCATCTTAAACACCCACTTATTCTTAAGTTTTTCTTTTGCCTTTTGGAAGCTTCACAAGCTCATATGTATCATTCTTCTTTGGAGAGTTCATCTCTTCCATCATAGTTGTGAGCCAAAGATCTTTGCACTCAAATATCTGGTGAAACTCTCTGCCATAAACAAACTCTGGTTTCTGAGTCTTCTTCTCTGTCACCAATGGTAAGATCGTTAAATACTCCTACTGAACCTGTTTCTATTACCTCTAAGCCCCAAGTTTCAGAAGCACCCATTCAAGAGACTCCAGAGGAGAGAAAAAGACAGATTTTGGCTATGCCACCTCTAGAATCAAAATCTGAGTCATCCTCTGAGCACAATGAACCAACAGTCAAACAGCAATATATCGCTCACTCTAGTGAAGAAGAAGAATACGGAGAAGAAGAAAAAGAAGAAGAAAACAAAGAAGAAAACGTCAAAGAAAAAGAAGAAGAAGAAGAATCCTCTAGTGAGGGGGAGCCAGCGAGAAAAGTAAGGTTTCATTTCTCCCTCACTCCCACTACCCCTTCCCACTCTGCCTACTCCTACTATCTCTTCTAAATTTTCTACACCTCCTTCCACTAATCATCAACCTAGTTCCAAGGATAAGAAAGTTCCTAAAGTGCACTGGATTGTAAATGATTATAGTTTAAATGAAGAATTGACTCAGTTAATAACATGACCCCGGACTAGAGCAAGTGTTGCAAAATAAGATGAAAAAATTGATGAACAAGAAGAAAACCCTAACGCTGAAAAGAAAGAAGAAGAAGAATCTCAAAAGAGAAAAAGAGAAGAAATAAGAAAATGCAAAGTGCCTATGATCAAAGAAAAGATTGAGGAACCCGTTGTTAGGGATAAGTCACTTTATGAAAAACCTCTATTTGAAGAAATCTAAAAAGCAAAAAGGTCAAAACCGAAGAAACAAAGGAAAAGAGAGTCTTCAGCAATGGTTAATTTGTTTCAGTTAATGAAATCTAAAGCGAGATACAAAAAGCGTTATAAGAAGCTTAAGGTGGTTGCAGGACGCATTTTGCCTCTTCTCATGTTTGATAAAATTGGAATTCCCTTCTCTTCTCATCTTCTTGCTATTGGTTAGGAAAATTATTTAAAGATGACATAGATTTTTTACACACATATGAGAAAAGAAGAAACTGATAGAAAGCTGGCAATAATCTTTTGGGTACATAAGAGTGAGATCTTTATTACAGAAGAATTCTTGGAAAACATTCTGAATATAATTCCCATAGGCAAAAATGACCTTCCCTGTTATAAGTGAGATATTACTGATCTTGATCTGGGAGAAGTTGTGGACTTTATCTACTTAAACATTGAAAATGCTCATAAAGGGAGGTCATATTGTAGACATTTGGACTTACTACCAAGATGTCTTGCATCAATATCTGCTACTTTAATTTTTCTAAGGAGTAATCAGTTGAAAATGCAGTCTCCTAGGTACATATGTGGTGTACAATCTTCTGAAGAGCATTAAGATGAATCTCCCAGAAATGATCCTGAAATTTATGGTCGACAAAGGAAGTCATAAGAATACAACTGGTGGTCTGTCGTATGGGATGCTTCTAACCAAAATTTTTGCTTATTATGGAGTGTCTTTTGACAATTTGGATTGGCATGAACCTGAAAAGTTCCATTCCTCCATTCCCTACCAATATGGATACAAGTTGAAGACAACATGTGGGTGGAGAAGAAAACAAAAAGAGTAGTAGACCTCTTAGGTCTTACCTACAAAAATTAGCCCTTGCCACACTCCAAAGCACAAATGATCTGATCCTTCAACAAGTGAAGGAAATTCTTTCCAATTAAGATCAAATGCATAGCAAGATTAACAACATGAAAAATCAAATTCTTGATATGTAGAATTTGCTTCGAAAAATTTCTAAATCTCCCAAATAACTTTGTCGCTATTTTTGCTTGGTTTGTTTTTTCATAGTTGTGATTTTTTTATCTTGTTAGTTATTTTCCCTCTACTTTTTGATAATGACAAAGGGGGAGAATCAATGGTTTGCTTTTGATGATATATTTGCCTTATTCTTTGCCAAATGTTGAAATATTGTTGAACTATATTTGTGAAGTTTAAATTTATGATATGCATAAACAATAGGTTCCAATCGTAAGAAAGGCTCTTGTCAGAAGAAAGGCTTCTTCTAATCATGACTGTGAGTAAGAACATATAAAGTTTACAGGTATCTTTCGAAATCCTTTATTTTTTTAAATTTTGAAAATATATCTGTTATTGCTTGTCATCACTAAAAAGGGGGAGCTTGTTAGCTTAAGGTTTATTATTAGTGATTTTGATGATAACTATATAATATTTCAAAATTCAAATTAGATTTATTTCCTTGTATAGGTAATGATATAATTCTTAAAAGGAAATAGTATCATAGGACAAATGCTTCTTTTCTTACAAGAACCTTCTTAATAAACTTACCTTATTAGAAATGATTCCACAATATCTGAAAGGATCTTATTATTTCAAATAATTTGCTTAGGAATTTTTGACAAAGCTATTCTATTAACATTGGAAGAATCCAGTAGAGATGATATCAAAGATTCGTTAGATACAATGTTAACT
>JAOTJB010000008.1:22951291-22965394 GCA_027123815.1 Erythroxylum minutifolium | reverse complement strand
GACACCAAAATCATTCAATTCGGTTCAGTGATGCGAAAGATATACTTTAAACATTTTTGGACTGCTCTTGTCCATAACAGTATACTATGAACAACTTCCATCTGAAATTTTAACATCTTAGACACTGAATTAGATTCCAATTTCTTCATATAATTTGTAGCTCCATTTTTCTACTTTACCAAAAATCAGAAATCATCTCATTTGGAGCTCTACCGATCCAGAAATCATCAAAATACTGAAGTATGTTTAGTGGAATAACACCAGTTCATATTATTTAAGAGTACACACACTGTACCCGCCCCACGTTTTTCACTCAATATTTCTTACTTCATTTCAGATGGCTATGGTTTTTGGTGGAGATGTAGAGAAATGTATTACGAGTCCACTGGTTTAAGAATCAAGTCATTTGGGTGTCTAGAGAAGAAGGTATAGCCAAAAGAATCCAATCTGTTTTTATCCTCAATCATATTGAACTTACTTCGGGGATATTAGCATAACTTTCTCTATAGGTATCAAATTTAGGTGTTCTTTGAATGGTTGGAAAGAGAACTTCAAGAGCTACAACTTTCATGAAGACCTTAAAGACAAATTCTATCTCCTTTAGGGTCAAAAATGGAATAGAAAATAGGTATAGATGAAAAATAGAAGAAGCAAAACACATAAGAAGATGACGTCATCACAGAAGAAACATAGAAGAAGATGACGTCATCACAGAAGAAGTTCGTGAACAGTAACAAAGAGGAAGTTCATGAACAGTAACATAGACGGAGTTCAAGAATAGTAACACAGAGGAAGATGACATCACCCAAAGGAAGATGACATCATCACAAAAGAAGTTGGTTCACAGAGGATACAAAACACAGACGATGCATCCTTACAGAAAAAGATGATGTCGCCCAGAGGAAGATGACAACATCATAGAAGAAGTTGGTTCACAAAGGAATGCATCTTGACAGACAATGCATCCTCACAAAAGAAGATGACTTACAGAAGACGATAGCTTATAGAAGAAGATGACTTACAGAAGATGCATATTTACAGACGATGCATCCTTACAGAAGAAGATGACGTCACTCAGAGGAAGCTGACGTCATCACATAAGAAGTTTGTTATAGAAGGAGTTGATTTACATAAGAATATGATGTCACCCAGAGGAAGATGACATCATCACAGACGATACCTATAAGCTTTTGAACATCTTCACTTGTAAAGATCCTAACTTTCGACTACGATGTCCAAAAATTTCATGCTATATATCATTGGAAAGCTAAAAAAATAATCTACAATTTCTAAGAATGCAACTTCATCCAATTGGGCCTAGATCAATCCAGATTTTTCCCTCAAGTCCAAATATGAATTTTACATTCATCCACCAATGTACTACACCTAATTCTCAACTTCATGAAATTTTGAGACCCTTAGAGATAGAATTGAAATTCGATTTCTTCATAAGAAATGTAGACATATGTTTCTAGTCTAATCCAAGCAAATAATCATCTCATTTGGATAATTAGAAAAAAATTATGGCTACTAGACCGAAGCACACTCATTTTCAACTCCATATCCTCTATAAAGATATTATAGTCCATGATTAATCATGAACATCAATAACAGAACATACATACATACATACATATATATATATATATATACGTGTTCTTCATCACTTTCACCCTAATTCTTCCCATTTCATAGTCTCTCACTACCAAAATCACCAAAGCAAAACATGAACCTATCCACACTTCTCATGTACTACTCGAAATTTTCTAAGAAAAGTTTTAGGGTCCAACACATGACATGCAATCATCATGGTTATGCTATTTTGTTTTTAAACAATATTAATGGTGATCATATTTAAGATTTGAGCCAACCCAACTTGTTATATCTATGTTTGATTTTGGTTGAGTTGGGTTATGAAAAATCGCTAATGTTCTTGAGTTAGGTATGAGTTTCTGCTGATCCATTGTGGGTTATTGCTCTACTACAATGGTATGAACACCATTTTGTACCGGCCACGGAAAATGTAACGATATTAGGATTTTTTATACCAACCTTCGATATCGGTTGGTGCTGTGAGTTTTCATTTGGTACCAACCGGTATCTAAAATACTGGCCGTGTACCGTAAGTTTTAAAAAATGTAGGGACTATTTTGCAAATATGAAAAAATTTTAACCTAAAAAACCCCCCTGTGTGCCTCCACACACCTAAACTCTTCTGCATCTTTTGATTTTTTTCATTCTCTCTCACCAACTCTCACTCACCTCCATTCCCTCTCTCTCGTTCTCCTCTCCATCTTTGGTGGTGTTGCTTCCTCTCTGGCGATTGTCATCTTCCTCCTTGATCCATGCTAGCATTATACCATTTTCAACCCTTCTTGACTTCTCCACGTGAAGTCACAAACACGCCATCGTCTTTAGCCCTCCTCTGCGAGGACCACCGCACCACGCCATCGCCATCTTTGAACGTCTAAACCTTCTCCACGCAATTGTCATAACGGCTACTCTCCCCAGATCTAAAATCGACCCGTCACCTAACCAAAATCGAAGTTGTGAATTAGTTTTTGGGTGTGTTTTGACTTTTTGATTTTTTCCCTACTTAATTGCATTTTTGATTATGAATCGGTTGGAACTTGGAACTTGGAATTAAATTTTGAATTGGATTTGTGATTTGCATGGGTTGGATATTGGAGTTGAATGATTCACAGTTTTGTTTTGGTTTATTTATGATTTGGTTCATTGACTGTGGATTGGTTTAAGAGAAATTTATGTTAATTCTTTTTTAAGAAAAACAAGACGCACTTGGTGACATTTAAAAGTAGCCAACCAAGACGCATACTGATTACTTTCTTGTCAATAAGAGAGAAAGAACATGGTGCAAGGATTGCAAAGTGCTCCAAGTCGCATGCTTATTAACCTCACATAAATTGTTGGTTTTGGATCTAGGAATTAAGGGATGGAGGACAAATCAATTTACAAAACGAGTTCGTAGAATTAGATGGTGGAATCTAAAAGAGAACATGGTGGAACGATTTAAGACTCTAATCCAATATAGAGCTGCATGGGCCTTGAGAGGGGACGCTAACCGGATGTGGGAAAGAGTAGACCCTATAGTGAGAGAATCCGCTACAAAACTCCTAGACGTCTCGAAAGGACAGAGGGGCGGGCGGATGGAATCATGGTGGTGGTCAAAAGAGGTTCAGGGAACGATAAAGGTGAAAAAGAGAGAATATAAAGATCTTGTCACGAGTACATCAGGTGCGAAGCGGGAAACTACTAGAGTAAGGTACCAACTAGCAAAGCAAAAGACAAGGAAGACAATTTCAGTAGCTAAAGGGGAAGCATACGAGACTATGTACGGGGATTTGGACACGTACAAGGGAGTGCAAAGAATTTTCAAGTTGGCGTGAGATAGGACACGTAAGACGAGAGATTTCAATCAAGTCTATTGTATTCGTGATAAAGCAGGACAGGTACTCACGGAGGCACAGGCCATCAAGAGTAGGTGGCAGAGATACTTTTATGGCTTATATAATGAAGGCATCTTGGTCACCATAGAGTTAGGAGAACCCGATATATCGGGGCTTTCTCCAAACTGGTCCAAATGTGATAGAGTCATAAGGAGAGAAATTATAAAATTATTGTGAGAGGGGGGGGAAGGGCAGTAGGGCCAAATGAGATCCCTATAGAGGTATGAAAGCAAATAGGAATTGTCAGTATTGAGTGGTTAGTCCAGCTTTTTAATGTGAACCTAGACTTAACCAAAATGCCGGATGAATGGATATTGAGTAGGTTGATCCCAGTGTACAAGGCCAAAGGGGACATCTAACTTTGCCACAACTATAGAGGCATTAAATTAATAAGTCATATCATGAAGCTGTGGGAAAAGGTAATTGAGAAGAAAGACTGGCGAGCTACTTCTATATCAGCCAACCAATTTAGATTTATGCCTGGTAGATCCACGACAGAAGCAATTCATTTACTCTGTAGGCTAATGGAATGCTACAGGGAACGACAACGAGATTTACATATGATTTTTATTGAAGTGGAGAAGGCATATGATAGGGTTCCAAGGAAAATCTTATGGAGGTGTTTGGAAGCAAAGGGAATTCCTATAACCTATATACGCACTATTAGAGATATGTATAAAGGTGCATTGACTAGCGTAAGGATGATAGGGGGTGACACAGAAGCGTTTCCTATTGGTATTGGCCTATACCAAGGCTCAGCGTTAAGCCCGGCTCTGTTTACATTGGTGTTAGATGAGCTTACCAAACATATTCAAAGAGAGGTATCTTGGTGTATGTTATTTGCTGACGATATTATCCTGGTAGATGAGACCAGGGCAGGGGTCCATTCTAAGTTAGAATGTTGGAGAGAAGCGTTAGAGTCGAAAGGTTTTAGAATGAGTAGGACTAAGATGGAGTATTTAGAATGCAATTTTTCAGGAACCCAAACGGCCTACGAGGCGACGGTAGCTATTAAGTCTGACATCATACCACAGAATCAGAGTTTTAAATACCTTGGTTCCATCATCCAGAGAGATGGTAATATCGATGATGATATAGTCCATCGTATTGGATCTGGCTGGGGCAAATGGCGAAGCGCCTTAGGGGTCTTATATGATAAAAATATTGCTTTAAAGCTTAAAGGTAAGTTTTACAGAATGGTGATTAGGCCTACCATATTATATGAGACAGAATGTTGGCCCACTAAATGTCGACATACATGACAATTGTTGGTAGCAGAGATGTGTATGCTTCGATGGATATGTGACATTACCAGACGAGATAAGGTACGAAATTGGGTCCTGAGAGACAGACTTCAGGTGGCCAGTATTGTCGACAAGTTGTGAGAGACCAGGTTTAGGTGGTTTGGGCATGTGAGCAGAAAACCCCCTGATGCTCCGGTAAGACGATGTGAACAAATAATCCTTAGTGGCTACAGAAGGAGAAGAGGCAGGCCATACAAGAACTGAAGGGAAGTGGTCAAGAAAGATATGACAGAGTTAGCTCTCACTACGGAAGCGGCCAGAAATAGAAAATTTTGGCAGAATAGGATAAAGGTGAGGGAAAACCTTTAACATACACCGCGACAGTTGAGAAAGTTTATTAGAAGTTGTTTATGGTGTAGGGGAAAGGCCCAGCAAGGATGTCGGAAACCATAGAATAACCATACTCTTAGGGTTGTAGCATAAGTAATCTTAGTCCAACTAGAATCGAACAGAGACGTTTCTGTTACAGCCTATCAGGTATTTTTACAGAGCTAAGCTCCATATCAGGTATATCCTTTGTTTTCTATTTCCTTTTATTTTATTTTATTTTATTTATTTATTTACATATTTATTCTCATGTCATAAAGTATTTATTTCCTTTTCATTTAGCTTATCTTTTAATATATTCACTTTTACCTTTTATCTTTTACCCTTTTCACTTGCACCTTTTTTTTATTATTATCACATTTGCATGTGGGTTTACCAGAAACAGCCTCTCTACTATATAGGGGTAAGGCTGTATACTATCAGACCTCCTCAGACTCCGCTTTATTGCGGGATTCCAAACTGGGTGATGATGATGATGATGGTGAGTATTGTCTTTAGGTAAATAATTATTAAGTATAAAATTATGCTATTGTAAATTAATAATAATTCGGTTGTAGTTAGTGGTATTTAGGTATTGGCTTTCGGTAAATAATTAATTGAGTATAAAATATATTAAATTATTTGGCAATATATATGCGTGGGCTATCATAAATATTTATAATAGATAATGTGTGAAAGTAGTGATGTAAATGTGTTAAAAAGGAACTTTTTTTTCAAATTATGACATGTTGTAGGCTAAACTCCAACCACTTAGACTTATTAATGTCAACTAAAAATCATAGAAGCAACTTATATATTTAAGAACCAAATATAGAATGGTGTATATAATATTATGGTTTGTTAGAAATGAATAGAAGATTCAAAGTTTTAAATTAAAAAAACATTTCCAAATAAGTTATATCCTTGAACTTGATTCTAATATTATGAATATATCCTTCTCATGTTATGAATAGATGTGTATGAATAATTGTATAAGATATGTCATTCATTATTTGGTGATTATGTAAATCATGCCCTTCAACTTGATCCTCATATTTAAAACTTTGAATTGAAATTGTTCTAAACAGAAATTGTTTATGTATGTTTTTTGATTGTTGGAAATGAAAATTGTTTATGTACGTTTTATGTAATTATATATGTTGAATAATTGAATTGTTATTTTTTGACTTATAGTGAATTGTGTTCGATGAAATTAAATTGTGTATGATGTAATCATATAAAATGAGTTATATTATATAAGATAGATATGCATATTGTGTAATGAAATTATGTTTTATTTATTTTGATATATGCATTCGTTTATTTTTAAAGATAAATGGAAGGAAGTTCAAGTACTCCTGATCAACCCACTTCAAGAAGATAAATGATCCAGCTTGGGCTCATGCTGCATTGGTTTCCTATATGAGAAACCAAACTATTTGCTTGTTTTGTAATAAGCATTTGCAAGGTGGAGGAATCACCTAATTAAAGAAACATTTAGATAGGGTTAAAGTAGATGTGGAATCCTGTAAAAAAGTAAGTCATGATGTAAAGTGGCAAATGAAAACATTACTTGAAGAATATCAACATGACAGAGATAGAAGGGAAAAGTTAAATTTTGAAATTGGTAGTGGAAGTTTGCTTTCTAGTTTCCATGGTGATTGTGGAAATGTTAAAGGTGGTAGTGGTACTGGTAGTGTTCCATCTTAGGGCTAAGAGGAAGTATCTGAACTTGATATGACGAAGAGAAGAAGGTAGCTAGATAATGGTATGATATAGGTTCATTATTCAATGCTTCTAAGTATTATTATTATCAACCTATGATGGATGCAGTAGCCTTTAATGGTCTAGAATACAAAGGTCCTTCGATTGTTGACTTAAGAGGTAAACTTTTGAGTTGTTCTGTTTCTAAAATTAGAATTTATTTGGCAGAAAGAAGAGTGAATTGTGCTACTTATGGATGTTCAATCATGTGTGATGGTTGGACAAATAGGTGACAAGAGCCTATTATTAATTTTTGGTTTATTCTACAAATGACTCTATGTTTTTGAAATCTTTTGATATATTTGGCCTTATTAGGAATATTGACACTTTATTTGTGATATTTGATAAAGTTGTGAATTAAGTAGGGCCAGAAAACATTGTTCAGTTTATTACTGACAATGATTCTACTTATAAAATGGTAGAAAAAAGGTTGCAGAATAAATATAATTCTATTTTTTAGACTCCTTGTGTTGTATATTGCATTGTCCTAATGCAGGAGGATATAGGGGATCTTAGTATTTTCCTGTTATTGATGAGACTATGCAGAAAGCTAAAAAGGTGACTAAGTTCATTTGTAATCGTGCATGGGTATTGAATTTAATAAGAAAGGAATTTACCAGTGGTAGGAATTTGTGTTGTCCTGCTATGATAAGATTTGCAACAAATATCTTATCACTTTATTCTTTTGTTACGATGAAGAAAGAGTTAAGACAAATGTTTACAAGTGATAAGTGGATTGCATCTCAGCATGCTAGGTCTAATGCTGGAGTGAAGGTTTATAATATTATACTAAAAGATAGAGAATTTTGGTCTCAATCTCAATTTGGTATTCGAGTTTGTGAGTCTTTAGTGAGGGTACTTCATTTGGCTGATAGAGAAGAAAAGCCAACAATAGGTTATATTTTTGATGCCATGGAGAGAGCGAGGAAGCAATCAAGGCCAATATGAAACATAGGCCTTCTTTGTACACACTATATCTTTCAATCACTAATAAGAGAAAGGAAAGATAACTTTCTTCTCTATTGTTTGTAGCTAGGGTATTTTTGAATCCTAGTGTTTATTTTAGACTGGATCTTAGTAAGCAAGCTGAAGTTAATAGAGGAATACTTTTAACTATTACAACAATTGTTAACATTGACGTGAGCTCACAAATGGAGCTTTATAAATTGTTTTATAGGGATTTTGGAATGTCGATTGCTATTCGACAGAGAGGAAAACTTTCTCTAGATATTAGTTATTTCCTTTTTCTTATTTGTTGAAAATTAATTATTACTTTATTTTATTTATAACGTTACTTTTGTTATCGTATAACTTACAGTTTCTTAGTGGGATCAATTCAGAAATGGTGTTCCAGAATTGAAAAGGTTTATAATTCAGATTTTAAGTCAATATGTGAGTGCAACAGACTGTAAACGAAACTGAAGTACATTTGAATTTATTCACGCTAAAAAAGGAATAGATTGGAGCGTAAGAGGTTAAATGACTTGGGTTTTGTTTGTTACAATTTAAAGTTTTAGGAAAGTTATGTTATTATCATTATTATCATTATTATTTTCGATATAATTTCTTATAATTTTCTAATAATAATTAAATTTTATTATTTACTAGGAGTCTTAATAGTACAAGTAGTTCAACTGATCCAATTTTCATTGATAATATCGATCTTTTGGCGGATTGGGTTTCTTAAGAACTAAATTTGGTAGATGTTAATGACTTGGAAGATAATCTTGGATAGGAAAGGGTTGACATGTCATTTGGTGCATTAAATTTGAATGATAATGATGATGAAGCTCCTCTCATTGATGAGGATTTTGTATCGAATGATAACTAGGGTCAGTGCAGTTATAGCGGGTATCCTCTCGTTGACGATTGAATTTCATTCCAGGTTATTTTTTCCTCTTCTTTTAACTTTACTTATATTTAATGTTTATCAGTTTATGTTAAATTCTATATATGTAATGTAATTGTAAATATAAATGTTTTTGTTTCAGGTTTAACTTCAACTTGATTGTTTATTCGTCATGATGAAATTGTAATAGTTAAGGATATTTAATATTCTTTTTATTGGATATTTTGATGTAATTATTATTTATTAAAACGATGAAATTGTATTATTGTAATATTTTAAATACTTTGTATTATTCTGATTTTTATATTTGTATTATGATGACTGTCTTTTTTCATACTAATTGTGGTTATTATTTATATATGAAATATTTAAAAATTATTGTTATTTCATATTAAATTATTAATTGTGATTGTTATTTATTATTATGATTTTTGAAAATAGGGTTGATGTAAACTTGTAAAGTATACAGTATATAACTGTACAATATACCAATAGATTATTTTGCAACTTTTAAAAAATTTCAGGGACTATTTCATAAATTTAAAATTTACTCGAAATGGTACTCGGTATTGACCGGTACCAGTACAGTACCGTACTAGAACCTAATCTGATACCAAGTCCGATACGGTATTCGCAACTTTGGTAAAAGGTTAAAAATTTAACTAAAATTGAAATCATAAATAAGAAGATTTCTACATTGAATCAATAGCATTTAAAAAAACCTAAAAGGTTTAAAAGGTATAAAAAATTACATATAAGAAATGCAAATTATTGCCTGATTGAAATATCATTTACTAATTGGGGACAAAAGTATGGTTTTATTACAAGGCCTTAAGTATGTTTAGGATCAAAAAAGGATATAAGTTAGAAACTGGAGTTGGGATTTTGAGGATTGTGGTGGTTGATTGTTGTCCAACAGTTCTACTGATATTATCGAAATTATCTTAGATGTTAGTTTGCACTTTTGTAGCTATTTATAGAAAAATTGCAACATTTCTAAAATTAATTTTTACTTCCACAGCTACTTTTATGTTCATATATTGGAAAAATTTGAAAGGATCCAGAGCTTAACGAGATTTGGCATTCCTTACATTGATTTTCCACTCTTGAAAATTAAATTTACATAAATGTTGTAACTATATGATAAGGGCCCTAGCAAAGGATCTAGTCACCGATCGAGACACGGGGAAGCTTACTTTCTTTCCCTTAGCCGTGTTCTCCCCTTCCACTAGTGAACCTATACTGACAGCCAAGGGAGAGGCTCATCCTTGACAGAGCCTTGCTCTAACACTAATTATTTTTTGTAAAATTTTTCTTATCCGTTTTATTCTTGGTAGCCCTGAATAATTATAATGGTTTTCAACTGCCTTATTAGCAACCCTCTTCGTTGCCTCCACTAAATTAACTGCCCCCACTTCGCCACTTTCTTGCGCCTTACGTAGGTCTTACCCACGAATGCATCACTACTCCCCTCCTCGATTGTGATCTTGTTCCCAAGCTCAAACTTTGGATAAACTTGTTGAAGGAGTGTAAGGTCCTCCCAAGTCGCATTTTCCTCTTAATTGTCCTCCCAACTAACCAACACCTCCCGCTAGCCTCTGTTAAGCTTTGACTAACCAACACCATATGTGCATCATGAAGAGGGGGTAAGGCTATAACAGAAGTCGAAACTTTCCTTTTGAATTTTTTCAATAAGGGGACGTTAAAAACATAGTGAATGCAACTCTCCTCGGGCAATTCCAATTTATAGGCAACAACTCTCACCTTTTCCAACACTTTGAATAAATACTTAGTGGAAGTTTTTGCGAACTTCGACATGCAATGGACAATTGCCTATAAGGGTGAAGCTTTAACTAAACCCAATCACCCTTCTTGAAAGATACATCTCGACGACTACCATCATGAGTGTGTGCTTCATGCACTCCTATGCTTGTAGTAAATAGTCACTAGCTGAGTGCAACAACATATTCCTCTCTTGTACGGCTCGATCCATTGCTTCTACCTAGTAGAACCCGCCAAATAATTGAGCAGATGCAGAGGATCTTATCTATACACTACTTGAAAGGGCGTTGCGTGTAAGGAAGAGTGGAATGAGGTGTTATAGCAATATTTCACCCAAGGAATCCACTCAACCTATTTGTCTGGCCTATCCCCAGTAAAGCAACGAAGATACATCTCAATGGTTCAATTGACAACCTCTGTTTGATCATCAGACTGGGGGTGATAGGATGATGAGAAAACCAAATTTGTTCCCAATAAATATAACAACTCCTTCAAAAAAAGACTAGTAAAGACTTTATCTTTATCAGAAGCAATTGTCTCAGGCAAACCATGTAGACGAAAGATATCTGTAAAAAAAATAAGCTACAGATATAAAAATAAAAGGATGAGTGAGAGGAATGAAGTGTGCATAATTGGAAAATCTTTCCATCATCATGATCAACATTGATTTCCCCTGAATCTTAGGTAACCCTTCAATAAAATCCATAGAGATATCTATCCATACCTACTGAGGCATTTGAAGAGGCTATAGGAGCCCGACAGGATGCAAATTTTCTCACTTGTTCCGTTGGCACACTAAACAACTATTAAAAAGCTCCACCACTATGGCTTTCATCCCCTACCAAAAGAAATCAGCACACAATCTTTGCAATGTCTTTTGAATCCCTTCATGGGCCATGTCATGAATCCATGAAAGGATGGCTTGCACCAGGGGGGAAGTGGATAACAAGTAAACCTTCCCCTGAAAAAATATTAGGCGGCCATCTCTCACTGCCCATTTTGAACTTGTTGCTTCGTTTTCAATGCTATCCTACAACTGCTTCAAGGTCTCCAACATTGCCACCTCTTGCTGAAGGGCATCAAAGATGTCTGCCCGAGATTGGGATATGACAAAGAGCTAGCTGTCCACCTCACCTCATCGATAAAAGACACTGCAGCTCGATTAAGCCTTCTAGCCTTGTATTCCACCCTGAAATTAAAACCCATTAATTTACTGATCCAATGCTGTTGGGGAGAAGTAGTTAACCTTCGTTCTAATAAGAACTTGAGGCTATAATAATCAATTCGAATGCGGAAGTGTCATCCCCAAAAGTACGACCTCTAATGGGGTACAACCTTGGTGAGGCCAATCAACTCCCGATCATAGGCTACTAACTTAAAATGATGATCGACCAATTTCTGACTGGAAAATGCAATCGGATGACTCTGTTATAGTAGAACTACCCTGATGTCACTTCCTGATGTGTCACACTCCACCACAAACGCTTCCTTAAAATTAAGCAATTGCAGAATTGGAGCTTCAGAAAGGGATTTCTTCAAGGCATTGAAAGTCAAATACCTGTTCGCTCCTTAAACTCTTCGTAATCCAACTCTTGTTCTTCTTGTTCCACCTGACAAAACCATAATTGAGCTTCTCCCATCAAATGTAAAGTCGTCAACCCCAATCTCGTTCAAGTGTTTTATGATTCACGAAGAACTGTTCACAGCTTTTCAGCCATACCAATAGGTCTTCTAACCAATCAAAGGATGAAAATTCGAGTTTGGAGTACCTATGTACTAGCTACCCTCTGGTTTGTCTATCTATCTCCTGAACCATGGCGACTCCTTCGATTGTCGCTGTTCGACTGACAATCACCTTGCCATCTTGCCTCTTTTTTCTATGCTCAAACATGGCATGTGAGCTCCCCTATTTGCTCTTCCCACTACAACATTACAAGGCAATTTGTGACGTTTTTAAAAAGTCACAGAATGTCTGAAAACGTTGCAGAATATAATTTGTGACGTTTTAAAAAACTTCACAAAAGGCATCGTGGAATGTGGTGTAGGCAAAAGGTTTCTGCGACGTTTTATGTAAAACGTCAGGGAAAACACTGACATTCTACGACTTTTTATAAAAACGTCACTGAAAGGTTGGCCTTTTTACGACGTTTTAGGAAAACATTGCAAAATTTTCATATTCTGCGACGTTTTACGAAACGTCGCTGAAAGCCACATTCGCAGAAATCTACATTCGACGACGTTTTAGGAAATGTTGAGGAAAGACACATTCGACAGCATTTTAAGAAACATCGCAGAATGTAGTTTTCCGTGATGTTTCTGGAAATGTCGTCGAATGTAGTTTCCTGAGACATTTATGAAAAACATCGCTAAATGTAATTTTATGGATGATTCCGCGACGTTTGAAAAATGTCGAGGAATGTTGTTGAAAAATGTCGTGGAATATACTTATTTTCTTTTATTAATTTTTTATTTTTTTGAAAATAATTTTAATTTAATAATTATCCAATTTTAATAATTATTTTTGAAATAAAAATTTTTAAAATCTTATTTATTTAATAACTATTCAATAATATTTATAAATTTTATTTATTTAATAATTCTTTAATTTTTTAGTATATCATTAAATTTAATAATTATTTATGTATCACAAGAATTTCATGCGTGCAGACAATTTATTATTTAATTGCAATTCCCAAACATATCATAATACAATAATTAATATAAAAAGTACATCATAAGTGTATAAGATATCAATGAGTACATATATCTAATCTAAACGAATATTATATGTAGAACATAAAAGTTCCAAGAGCTTTTTTTGTTGTTCAAATTCAATTCTTTGTTGTTCGAATTCGGTAGTTAATTGATCCTGCATTTGTTCAACTTTTTTATTCAATTCATCGACTTGAGACTGTAACCCATGATTAACCTTCTTTGACTCCGCTAGTTCGTCTTGAATTCTCTTTCTGATCGAAATCTTTCCTTGTGGTCGAGGCCTAACTCCCATGCTAACAACATAATCAAATCTAGTGCCCAAGACTTTATCGCATACTTCATCCACTGTCATCGGATGACCTTGTTCTATTGAATTTGTCAATTCTTTACACATTAATTCCTGAAAAAATTAAGAATTAATTAGATACACAGTCTCATTTAAGAAATATTTATAAATGAACTATGTACTTACCCATTTTTCTCTGCATTCGGTAGTTGTCCATTGATCTTTACTTTCATCATAATGAGTGTGATACCATAGCTTCATCTGGTCACACTCTTCTCCATCCCTGTCACTCTTTTGTATAAAAATATATTAGTAATTTTTTCATAAATTTTTAAATGTCAATCAAAGTAAAATATAATTAAAAAGATAATTACTTACAATCTCATGTCGTATCGCTACAAAGGCCTTGGAGCCGGAGTTTGGTCGACATTTGACCCGACTCTTAGCCAATTTGGCTTTTTGACTTTTTTTCCTAATCATACACGTAGCAAAATCTATTATAACATCTATAAATCACAATTCATAAATACTAAAATATAATCAGTTGTCAAAGAAGTTGTGAAAATAAGTTTTTTTATCAAATAAAAACTAACCTTTGTAGCTGATTGCTCCCAATACTCGCATAAGTCC
>JAOTJB010000008.1:22930997-22948857 GCA_027123815.1 Erythroxylum minutifolium | reverse complement strand
CTATCTTTTCTTATTGCTTTCTTAAGCATTGTTTCTTCGAGTGAGCGAGTGAAACACTTTGAGGGTCGTTGAAGGCTGAGTTTTGGTTAAGCGGACTAAGTGAGACTGCCGTACAAAGGGTATTGGCGATAGAATTCAGTGAAAGTTCGAGTCCCAAGGTGACCTTTGTAACACCTACCATAAGCACCCTGGACTAAATAATTGCTAATCCTATTTATATAACATTCAATTTGTTAGAGTTAATTAATATTCAGTTGACTTATACCTCAATAAATCAACCTAATGATCCTAAATTAACATTTTCAAAAGTTTTTTTTAAGGAATTCAACTCAATATTGACAAAATCAAATCTTTAAAAAATTTCCAAATTTGATAAATAAAAGTTGAATAGGGTTTCTTTTAAAAGGCTAATAAAAAATGTCATCTTAAAATTTGAAAACATAACAAATTAAGTCCAACTTAAAATGACATGTAATTCTGAACCTAATATATTGTCTTATTTTCACATATTACAAGATTCTTAAAATTTACAACATCTAATAACATTAAGGATCAAATAGTTATTACTAAAATAATGGGGTAAAACATTCCTTAATTTTTTTGAAACATAAATAATATGATATTTTATCAATTTTGCAACAAGTTTAGAATATTTTATGGATTTTTTAATTTAAATGTCAAAGCGACATTGTTTTTAGCAAAATGATGTTGTTTTACTAATACATGTTGAGGCTCGGGCAGGACTGGGCCTAGGTAATTTGAGCTCGATATCCAATTTTTTTAAAAAATGGAACCTAAGGCCTAATCAACCCGGCCTTGGCCAATTAATCTCAAGTCGGGCTGGGTCAGGTAGCTTGAGCTCAAGGCCCAAATATTTTTCAGAATGGGGCCCGAGGCTTGGTCAATTTGGGCCTGGCTTGTTGATCCCAGGCTTGATTGGGCTAAGCCCGGGCCCTATTGCTACCTCTAATCAGCATTTGATTTATTTATGTATGATGTTAATGTCACATATTTTTTGTTGTTAATTTAACAAAAGTAAGAACAATAAATTTTTTTGAAAATTTTAAAGATTAAGAGTTTTTGTTAAAAGTTAATCAAATTATAAGATTGACGTTTATATTGTTCCCTATATTAAATTTAAATGATTGCCAGTAATACTTGGTATTAATTTAATTTATTTTCAATAATGTTTATAACTTAACTAAAATAAATAAAAGTTATAAGATTAAAGTGTATATATATCAATGTAATTTTAAGACTATTTGATTAGTTGTCTCTACTTTCACAATGATTTATATGCAGGAGTTTTCTTTGCTTGACCTTGTACCCTAAAATTATGAGACAAGCATAGTTGTGAGACGAAACAGAAAGCATTTAATTGGAATATACCCTGGTGCTCAAATTTCGACCTTAAACGGAAGTTGACAAGCACACTAGAAATGATGACAAGGACCCAAATTTCTTAACCACAACGAAAATAATAAAACCTCTGGCCCCTTCTGACTCTATACTCTGTACCGTCCATTGGCTCCACACATACTACAAAAGACACTTCGAGTTCTCCACGTCTCTCTCACCTTCGCCCTTTCGCCCTCTCAATCCGGACTTTTCACTTCACCTCACTCTATTCTTCCTGTTTTTCTCCCTCATCTCTTTTCATATACTAGACATGGAGGTTCATATACTTAATAACCTTTCCTTATTTTGTTTTGTTTTCAGTCTTCAATATGGTTCTGATTCGCGCTGGATATTGGACATGAGATATCGCGATTTCACTTCTTAATTTGTTAAGTAATACTCACGCTTAAACCTTCTTATCATAATTGCGATCTCCTTGCAATTATTTGAATCCACTTTTGACGAACGAAACTAGCTATTCAGTTATGCTATTAAGAGAAAATGTCAACTTGCCTGCCTAGAATGATTGTGGTGCAAGTTGCAACAATAATGGAAGTAACTTTGGCAGACATTTGATTGTTGTCCTTTCTAACGTTTGATTACGTAGTTTGATTAAATTTGACAATCTCTGTAAGTGGAGGGTGGTGGGGACGGATAATTAGTGGCCTCTTGGGCTTGTTTTATCAATTTTCTTATGAATTATTTACAATAAATAAAAACCTGACAAGACAACATTTGCTGATTATCATCACTAACAAGTGACGTGAGCGGTGGTTGTGTTGTGTCCCGTTACTTTATTAAGAAACAGAACAAAATTAACTATAATCAACAACTACGCCAAAAGTAGAATTCAAATGGTCTGTGTCATTTTCCCTGTCATCACATGTTCCAATCAACATTCAATCGTACAATAATTAAGAGATAGAAACATTAGATGAGTTGAACGAAGGCGCTAGAAAAAACGACACGGTAATGTGAAGCTACAAAAGTGTGGCTTAAGATTCTTAAATTACCTATCAATGTCTGTACTGTCAACTCATTAATTTTCCTTATATCTGTAACACCATTTGATTGGATGGAAAAGACTGCATGTATCCACCATTGGTCAGTAAGGATGAAAACCTGTTTTTACGGTTGGTTATTGAGATTTGGTGCAGGCTTTTACTATTCGCCTATAAGGTCCAATGTGCCAGAGTATGCTAAAAGCATCTTTATCTGTTTACTTTAAATCCTTAATGTTCTCTTTTTTTAATAGAAAATGAAAAGAATAATGTGCATGTCTTTGAACACCAAGCCGTGTGATTAAAATTATGTATGTTTAAGGCCCAAAAAGCTAAATACACCCTAACGTTTATACTGGTATACAAAATAGATCATAAGTTTCACGGTATTTAAATTAAATCCTAACATTTGGAAAATGTTCAGATTAAATTCTGACCACTACTGGTACTTGGGCATCATCAATTATCTATTGATGTGGCCCAAAAATTTCTGACGTGAATTTTCTTTTTGAAATTTGTGAATATGGGACTCACTAGAAGTTGACACAAATTTTTTTTTACGAAGGTAGGTCCTACTCCTAAGTTAAATGTTATATCTTGTAACGGCTTTGAAGAAAACGCAACGCTTCTCTCTTAGTTTTGAAGTTAAACGTAGTAGACCTAGAGATGCATCATTTTGAATAGAACTTCAAACGCTGCATTCTTTCCTCTTCTTACAGACAAACCTAATTTGCTGAATCTCCCATCTTCTTCAATCATACAATCCATAATCTCCCATCTTCTGCAATTTGTAACGTTATTCATTTTCTTCTTCAGCGAACAACAATCTAAGAGAGTCATAACGATTGTCCACCACTCCTAAGAATTGAGGATCAATGCCACCGTCGCTTTGAATCAAAGGTAACATCTGCTGTATCTTCATCAATTCTTCCATTTGAGTGCAGCTCTAAGACAATGATATGGAGTGAAATGCTTTGATTTTCACTTCTTCATACCCTCATTTGTCGTGTCTTCAATTTGATTTTGAATGTGAATGGAAATTGAATTTGTGAATGCTTGTGATTGGTTTGAGCATGGAAGTTGAATTTAATGATTAATGTGCGAAGTTATTGGATTTTATACCAAATTGAGGTAGTGTATTAGCATTGGAAGTAGAGATGTGAGATGGTTTTAGCCTCAGAGAATCATAAACTGCATTGAGTATTTTCAAGCCTACGATTCTGTCATTGGTTTTGAGTTTGCCCCTAGTTACTAGCCATATTATAAATGAGGTTTTAGGTTGTTTTTTCTTAGGTTGTTATACATATTTTTCTTCTGCAAAACCTTTAAAGTTTCTTTTATGTTGTGTTGCGCCTCTCTTGTGCATGCTATGTTCTTAATGAATTTAAGTAGGGCAGGAGGTGTAAGATGCATGTTTGATAGAGATACAGAGAATAACTAGTGGTTGATAATGCTTAACCCAAACTTGATTCTCCCAGTGACAAGCATTGTTCTCTCATGTAAGGGGAACATATTTGAACTATTAATTTGATTTAAACTCAACCAAATATCTTCACAGCATCTATTTGCTAATCACACCTTAGTTCTGTTATCCATAGATGTCAGTTTGATCAGCCCCATGTATGGGTTACATTGTTGATATCAAGAAGTTGGTCTTCTGCATGTATCTACTTATGCAATCCTATGTGAAATCAGTAACTTCTTACACTCAAAACTATTTTCTATGTTTTCCAAAAGTGTTATTGTGAAAGGGAATGTAATTGCTATTTACTTTAATTGTCGGTTTTCTTTATTAAAATTTAAATTAAAGCATGTTTATTTTGATTCATTGTTATGTTAAGATCCAATATCTATTAGGGTAACATAATATGTCATTATCATGGCAATATTCTCTGTTATAAGTTCAATGGTTCAATTTGCATGAGGAAGAAGGACAGTTTCTGAATTCTGAAATTTAGCTTGGAAATGTCAGGCTTTCTTTGCTAAGATTGATTTCTAAACCCATTAAGTGGTTTGGATTCATAGCTTTCTATACACTATTAAAATTGATTGTAACCATACTAAGCTCCGAATTTATTATGCCTTAAATTGGTATCGTTTAAGGAAGAAAGGCTAAGAAATCTGTAGCGAAGGTTGGGAGTACCCTTTGATACTTCACTTCTAAAGCATCAAATGAGCATGAAGTGAAATTATTGTATTACTTATGTAATTAGTTTACCTATGATAGACCAAGTAATATGATTAAAATAAGCATATATGAATGATATGTCAGTGGAGCATATATGAACATCATCTATATAAGCATATTGTTTCCATATATGAATGATACATCTATATGAGTATATTATTTTTTCCATTGATGTGATCTGTGATATCCTCGAAAGATGGTGGCTTCCTTGCATATATATGAGCATATATGAATGATATGTCTATGGAGTTTTTTTATATATTGTTTCCACTTCGGAAAAGACACTATTTGAGATTGTGGACATATTGTTTCCACCTTCGATTAGAAGAACTAAGAGAAATAATATAATTTTGCATTAACTATCCAAAGATATGGATGTGACATCTTCAAATAACACTACATTAAATTTAAATGATGATAATCTAGTGTGTTATTATGGTTTAAAAGCTCTGTTAAAAACTTCATAGAGTGAAAAAAAACGGGTAGAAGATTTTATAGATGCCCTAAATATTGTGTAAGTTTTTTTTATAAGTTAAAATTGTTTGTATATATGTTTAATGTTTTTGCCTAATAATTATCAATTATCTTTAAGGTTGGAATATGTGAATTTTTTAAGTGATATGATGACAAATTTAGCTAGAGCTATTGAAGTAATTCATAACCTGAAGAAAGAAGTAGCAAGTTTGAAGTAGGAGGCTCAATGAAACATAATTGAATCATATTCAACGTTCAAAATTGAGGAGCAAATAAAGCTAATGAAAGAAGACATTGTTTCACTGATGAAAGAGAGCAATGAGTTTAAATTTGTTGTACTGATTATTCTAGGGATGTTTGTATTTATTATGAGTTTTAAAATATGGTTTGTTGTGGACAATTAGAACTAAATTATACTATTTTAAAAAAACTTGAATTATGAAGAATGAAAAATCCTCATTTGAACTAATATATTTTGCACTATGTTTTTTCTTTATTGTTTTGTTATTCATGAAGTTGCTTTAATGAGCGTAATTAGTAGTTGATAAACTTTACAAACAATTAATTATTCATATGGCCTCATCATGGACAATTAAATACAAAAATGATATCACGATAAATAAGTAGAACAATATGAACAATTATGATTATATAACAATAAATAGTTGGAGCAGTATATATAAAAGTGATAATATCACTAAAGTGATTACATCACAATGCGTTTATATACATAAGTTATACTATCTATTCTTCCATACAAACAAGATTAATGTAAAGTTTGCGAGTCAACCACATTGCTTTCCTCATTTGCACTTGATTGAGAAGGTTGATCATGTGCTAGTTGATTTATTGATGATCTTCGCCTCATTACTTCAGTTTGTAACTATTGAGAAGTTATGCTAGGTTGTCCTTTGAACCTCAAACCTCTTGATTCGAAGGACATTTTGAATGAATATAGATCAATTTCTCTAAACTTCCGTTTACGATTATGCAAAGAGATACCAACCTACAAATAAACTTGTCGTTAACAGTATTCAATCTTAAAAGTAATCAATAAAGGTTGATTATGTAAATATACTCACAATATTACTTTGTTGAATTGCTAAAGTAGCATGTTCAGCTTGTGAGGAGACATCAGGGATGGCTTAATAAATATTAATTAAATATTGTCATAAATGATCATTATATATATGAAGCAATACATAGTAATCAAAGAATGTATCATACCTGTGGAGATTGCTAAGCTGGTTCAGTTGATAAATGATTGTTACATTTTCTGGCATCGTGACCAAAATTGCCACATTTTCCACATTTTTGTACTTAACCCTTTTTACTAGCTTTTCTTGGATTTTTCAACTTAATAAACTCATTTACTCCTCTCCTTCTAGTTGTTTTAGGTCTCCTTGGCATAACTCTTTTGCCTGGGGGGTTTATTAGTTTTTCATCAACTGTAGGCCAGAAAATTGGAGCTTTAGCAAGTTGTAACACATGCTCATACAATGTTATGAATTTGGATTTCCTATAGCACTCATCCACATATGCCTCCAGCTGTTGTTTCGAATGATGAACAACACTTATAACATGCTTGCAAGGATATCCATACAACTCCCACACCTGACAACTACATGATTGGTGTCTACCAATCCTCACAATGTGCTTGGCTTCACCTTTGAAAACTTCATATGCTCTGTCATCATTCCAAACAATTCTCCATTGCATAACATCTTTCTTATTCTTTTCTAATTTCTTCACAACCTTAGGTGCAACTTCTGACCTCCATCCATGTACAAATTGTCTCCTATCTGCATGCTTCTACATCACTATGATTCTAATTGTTTCTAGCATGCTTATAATTGGCTTATATCTAGCCAGTAAAATCCATACATTGAATGTTTCACTCATTTTTTTATCAACAACTAGACATTTGGATTCAAAAGACTAGTAACATCGTGCCAGTCTCTCATTTGCATATTCGAGAAATGATGATGCACATCTATGTGTCATTTTGTCCAATCTTTGCAATTGCTCGTTAAAATCTTCTACGTACGTTGACCAACCACAATTCCAAAATTGATTTTACAAATCTTTTCCTTTCATATGCCAATTATGGTATATGTGCTTTGCACACATACAATGAGTAACATACGGTATTGTCTCTTCCACTACTCTAATCAATCCCTATAACAATAGAATAGATTAAGTTAATATATAATTGATACAACATCTAACCATTAATCAATGAATAAAAAGTACCTTTTGCATATCTAATATTATTGTTAGTCCTTCACCATTACCCAAATCCAAGTCCGAAAATAACAAACTCATAAACTAGGTCTAAGAATTAGTGTTCTCTACCTCGATAATTGCCCAAGTCAATTGATACATACCTCCATCACCATCCCTCCCAACTGCACTCAACAGTTGACCTTGGAATTCAGTCTTAAAAAAACATCCATCAATACCAAAGATTGGCCTCAAATGCCTCCATCTTCTTTTCATGGAATCAAAGCATATGTATAATCTTTTGAACTACAGAAAAAGATATAAATGTATGAATTAATGAATAAACTTTATAAATAAATAAATGTTATAATTATCATTGTCAATAATATGTAAAACTTAATTTTGCATACCTATAACAAACTATTGTCTTCATTTCTAGCTAGCTTTAACTCAATTGTTGATCCAGAATTATTATTCCTCAACTCATCAGCGTATCTTTGTAGCTTCGCATATTCATTCATATAATCATTCACCATTTCTTTTCTCAATCTCCTCTTAGCAGCTTTAAACATACTTGAGATAACAAATATATTGAGCTTTTCTCGATATTCTACTACCATCTTCGCTATCGAGATACTAGGTTTCTCAAGTATTTTTTTCCTTAAAATGTCTCATTAGGAACTTAATAGAAACTAATTTTGGTTTGTTGGTCATAAAACGCCTATGTTCATCATTGTATGTTGCCACTTCAAAACAAAATTCATTCTTGTCACAAATGACATACAACTCCCATGGGCATCCCTCAATACATCTCACTGTCATCCTATGTCTTTTACTTTTTATAAACTTCACATTGTAGCCTGTCTGCACTGCATAATGCACAATAGACTCTATAAATTTTTTTGCAGAGCCAAACTCCATCCCTACTCTTTAATTTGGTTCAACTTCGGATGGATTATGCCTAATACGCTACTTGTTCTTTGCAATACTTCACCAGGCTCTTCCTGCTAAGATATTGATCACTACCAATAAAACTACCAAAATCTGTCTACTCAATTTCAACTGGTTTTTGGCCATTAAGAATATGAATTTGTGAAAACCCTCATCATGCTTATCATCATCCACCTCTTCATTAACTCTTTTGTCAACTCCTAAACCAACACCTTCAGTACTAACACCTTTAGTAGATCTAGAACTTTCCTCCTCACCCTCCTTATCTCCATCCTCTCCTCTAGGTATAGCCAATATGTCAGGTACAAATGATGGGGTGTCTAACATATGAGTTACATATACATCAATCATTTAGTAGATTTTTATCAGATTAATAAGTCTTAGACAAGTTTCATTTGAGTCAATCAACCTCAAAGACTCACTAAACTCAAAATTGGATATTTTGTAATAGGCTTTATTGACTTGAAGGCATCCTAACTCCTTCCCCATCTCACTTATTTGCCTATAGCTAACAAAATCCCGGTCTAATTTATCAAAAATAGTTAATTCCCCATCAACATATTTAAACTTTGGCTCTGCAACAAACTTTTCACTATAAAACAACATTATACTTCCATATTCGGCTATTATACACCTGTTCACAACAAATATATAAAGGTAAGTGTATCAACAAAAAACATAGATTTAAATGATATTATCAATAATATAATGAATACTACGTGCATAATTATACAATTAGAGGATAACACAACCAAGTATACATTTCAAATTTGACAAAATAATCCCAATAAAATTAAATTCATCTTCTTATTATCAACATTAGCTTATGCATCATAAATTGTCACAAACTACACTTGTATTCTATACTCATCTATAAAATATTACACTTAGTCCATACAACATGTCACCTTTCAAGGTCAAAATTTAAAAATATAAGGTCAAATTATGAGTGTTCGTACATTTAAAACTTGAAATACTATTTAGTATTGATTAGCTTCCATAGTTGAGAAACACAATAAATATTCAGGTCTTAGTGTAATATACATCTCATTCAACTTCTTTTTGGGTCAATTAACCAACATAGCTTTTTGATAAAAGTGACACTAATATATTACATCACCTACAGTTTCATAATTGACCATATATAACATGCATACTATATTGACACTTGACGTGTAGTATAGAAAGAAGATGATGAATATATAAGGAAACCATTCAAATAATTCAAAAGCAAGCTTGTATTGCTTTCTGCAAATCACAATATTCACATTAAGTCTTGCGATGCCTATTAAATAATTTTAAATTGAAAAAGAATATAAATGAGATAACTATTTGGTTCGTATTGAACTACACGCTAAGATTAAAAATGTTTTGTTTACATTAAAACTCCAAGCCTACCTCTTTATTTTCTTCTAAAACTCATTGATGTTCATGAAGATTCCTTCTCTATATGTATCATTTCACAGTTGAAATTGGTAGTGTCTTGATGAAAGTAAACTTATATTTACACTTTCGTTTTTGGTTCCTTAGTTTATACACAAGAAAAAATAACACCGATATTAGCATTTAGTGAAGCCTAAATTGGTAGAACAACTTGAACAACAACTATAGAGGACTACGATTTACATCCAACACCTTAATAAGCAAAGGAGACCACAACATACAATCATAAACAAACAAGCAGATTTAGTGGACCACACAAAACATAAAAGCTAGACAAGAATAGACATATCACGATGAAATGTCGACTTTTTGTTTAGACATTCGAAAAGTGTGTGAGTTGAGTTGCTTGGTGTGTGTGACAACAATAAGAAATAATTACGCTGCAATCATTTGAGGAAGAACACAATTACGGATTGAAGTTCATAGATGAGGGATTGTGTGAACATGAAGAAGATAGCAGATTAGGGATTGAAGGAGGGAAGAAGCAAACGTAGCGTCTGTTTTTCTTCAAAACGTTGCGTCTTCTCCTTTGCTTATGTTTGGTTTAAAGGAGGAGAGTTGCTTCAACAAATTGCAGTGTTTCAATTTCAGGCGCAGAGTTTTTAACTTCAAAGTTAAGGGAGTAGTGTCTCTTCCTCTTTAAAAAAAAAACACAACATTTTACTTAGAAGTGGGACTCACATCTATTAAAAAATTCATGCTAGCTTCTAATGAGTCCCACATCTTCAAAATTAAAAAAATTCACATTAGAAACTTTTTGAGTCACGTCAGCAGATAATTGACAGTGACCTAACACCATTAATGCTTAATGTTCAATCTGAATGTTTTCTAAATATTAGGGTTAGTTTTGAATATTTTACAAATGTTAAGGTTTAATTTAAATACCGTAAAATGTTAAGATCTATTTTACATACCAATGTAACTGTTAAGAGTCCATTTAACCCTTTTGGCCTATGTTTAAATTGAAGGAGATGATACAATTCACAAATTGACTCTACCAAGTCAAACATTGGAAAATAAAATAATATAATATAAAATAAAATAAAGAAACAAAAGAAAAAACTAAAAGGCAGCGGTAACTGGTAAGGGCAGATTTTGATTTTGTTTTTCTATTTTGATATGGGCAATGGCATCCATTTATATTGCAAGTTGTAGGCTGCGACATTGGGGAAAAAATGGGTCCTCTAGTAATAATTACTAATACGGCCTTTTCTCGGTAGCGACGTCACAAATTGGCTAAAGCTATTGAACCCTTTTCAGAACTGCTAACTAGGCTATACTTTCTTATGCTTTGCTGTCTCTTTTGTCTGTTACCGATGATCGTGCCAATTATATATATGTGATACGACCACCCGTTTATCGGCACATTTAAAGCTTACTATTATTATTTATTTTAATGAACAGTCAATAATATAAAAATTATTAATAAATTTAATAACTAAAAAATAATGAATTGGATTTAATTTTGTTATTGAGCAATAAATAAAGATATTATAATTATTTAACTCAAGATAATTAAAGCAAAGAAAAAGAGCATTTGGAGCGTGGAGAACACGGAACTTTGGGCGACATCTTTATCAATCAAGCAATTGAGTAAAAATGATTAAAAAAATAAAAGGAGGACTAATTTTTGTCTGAAATAGTTAAATTTAGTTACTAGTCATGAATCGTGACTAGTAATTAATCACAATGTTGATTCTACTGACTCAGTTGCCAATGCTATGATTCTATCCTTCAATTCAACGTATTTATTCTTTTTTGTTGTCTTAATTAATGGATTTCTTGTTTATTTTATCTCTTGTCTTGTGCTGATGGAATGGGGTCTGTAGTTCTCATCATTCAAACCATAATATGGTAGGAGAAACAGCAGCTGGAGAAGGATGATTATTTTATCTTAACGTTTGGTACATCTCTTTCTCATCTTCAAATTTTAAAGCTCAGTCTTTGGATTCCATGGTGGGATTTTCTCTCTCTGCCTTCCTTGTTTGCTGTTACTTGTTTCTTGAATAGCTCAAGCTCTGACCTTTCTGTTTTTTGCTCTCTGATGCTCTTAACTTGATGAGTTGATATACAATAGTAGTCGTATTTTTATTCGTTTACCATATTCGGTCCCCTCTATTTCTCCAACCCAATTACTTCTTATCTTGTTTTCCTTATATTTGTTCATAAAATCCATTATCTTTTGTTTTCAACTTTTAGATTTATTGTGCTGTCCCTTCTTTTTGTGCAATATGATTTTCCTTTCACTTTGTTTTGGATTTACGCATCATATGTTGCTGAGCTCCTTCCAAAGTAAACACCTTCATCTCAATTAAGTCCATTGTTTTTGGGTTTTGTGCTTCTGTGCTGACCACTTTACTCCTCATCTTCCCTGTTATCATTTCTTCTTTCATAGGAATGAAATTTCTTGTTATTATAGACTGACACGAGTGGCTGGTGGTGGTTGCAGTAGTAGTAGTAGTCGTTGTTGTTGTAGAAGGAGGAGGAGGAGTGTTGTGCGAGAGCTTGTTGCTTTTGATTGTTAGTTTCAATTTATTTATGCTGTATTTTTCGCACCATTTTGTGTGTGTTTTAATTCATAAGCTGAGTTCTAAATTCCGTTAAGTGGCTTATTGTTCTGTTACCTACAGTGTAAGTCAGGCAACATCTCCTTTCCATATGTATAAAGTTTGATATGAACTCTTGTGTCAAATTTTGAAACAAGTGCAGTCAACCATGCACTACATTCTAATATGTCCATTTGGTCTTGTCATATTTTACATTCATCGCTCTGTAGTTTTGGTATGTACATAGCTATGGTATGATGGAGTAGGGATGCGTCTTCTGGTCATAGATGAAACTAAGATGGTACTTATTACAGTTCTGGAAAGCTTATTTGAAAGTACTTCTGACGGTTGAGGTTGCTCCATTTGAAATGTAGAACAGTAAAATGAAGAAACAAAGTGGTTCTGTTGGTGCATGTAAATATGGAATGGACAATGAATGTGGAAAATATGACCACGAATGTGGATGGAGGAGTTTGACATCTATTAAACTGAGATTTTCAGATGTTTAAAGTATTCTGACAGGTTTTTGTGCTACTCTTTCTTTTTTTCATTTTCGTGGTAGTTGCTTTTGGGTAGAAGTATGGCTTCCTCTGTTTCTTCGATAGTCACATTCTCCTTACTCGCATTGTAGGTTGTTTTTGTTCTTTTGTGCTATTGGTTAACTAAAATGCATGAAACTTGCTCTGAGGAGATATATATGATCTTCAATGAATAAAATAGCTATTTACATATGTACTTAGTCTATGGTGATTAATCATATGGTTGTTTTGGTCTACAGTTTTACTTAGTGGAGATAAGCATTCGAGATCAATCTTGCTATCATTTGATGGAGAGCCTCTAAATTGTGTGGTTTAACCCGTAACTTCAAAACTTAGCAGCTTGCTGATGTGACAATTCGCTGCTGCTGAAATCAGTTTGCAAACTAGGTACAATTGTTGAAGTTTGTTAGAAAAATGTAACTCGTCTGGGGATGGTCTAGATCAGTACATATCTCCCTATTATAGAGTCATCTGAACCTTATTGGTGGTTTTGTGAGTCACAGATCAATTTTCATGTTGTTTTTTTTAAATCAATAAAACCTCATGAATCTGTCATGCAATTTAAATTCGACCTCTCAAAGACTTTCTACTTGATTGTAGCAGATGGCAATGCTAAAGTGTTAGGTGGGTGAAGTTTGGACTATTCTTTTGAGTCATCACGGTGCTGTATTTATGAGAATCTATGAGTCTAACCAAGTAGTTGCCACTGCTACATCACCAGTTCATGATTTATTTTCTATTGAATCAGAAGGCCAAAGCTCATTGACAAGTGAATACTCTTCTTGTCTATCCCTTTACTAGGAAGAAAATATTTCGGTTCCTGTAGAAATATGCCGTCATCCACTGTTCAACCTCAAAAGTATTCTTTCAAATCAGGACCAGATAGCCCAGTTTCTCCTGTATCATATATTCAACATTCTAAGAGCACATTTCAACGGTCTTCTGTGTTCTGCACCAGTTTGTACTTGTCATCTTCTTCAAGCTCTGAAACTAGTCGGCAGCTTGGAAATTTACCTTTTCTTCCACATCCTTCACATGGCCATTCTGCGTCTGTTGTTGATTCAACAAGCTCTCCGCTGCTGTTCAGTGGTGATGTTAGCAACTCATATATTGAAGAGCAATCTGATGTTGCCATGAAGGATTTTCTTAATTTGACTGGAGACCTCTCTGATGGAAGCTTTGATGGGATGAATTGCCAAAATGACCAAATAGCATTTACAGAGCAACTAGATCTGGAGTTTTTGTCTGAAGAGCTTGATTTAGCAATCACAGACAACGGAAAAAATCCCAGGCTTGATGTAAGTAATTCTAGCCGCCATAAACCGTATCCTGTTAAGATTTTCTATGAAACATTTGTAAGGTTTAATGATGACATTTAAAAGTTACTAGAATGCGAACACAAATCTGTCTCTTTTTTTTGTTAAAATTTAGTTCCTGTCGAACTTAGAACTAGGTTGGTGCAAGTCCACGTGAAGATCACTGGAGACTTGTTTTTAAGTTCTTCCCAATCTAGTTAGGATTATGTGATGGTTTTGGGTGGGCAAAGTGCGAATGACCCCGAGGCTTCTGTTTCATGTATGGCGGAGAAGTATGGTGTTATATGCACCACAGGTTGTGATATTGCTATAAAATGTTCCATTTGAGAAAAAAATTTATCAGGTAAAAGTCTCGGGGAAACTTCAACATTTTCACTTTCCCATCGTATGCATTTCCTTTCACCATCAGTTTATATTCCAATCATTCTCCTTGTTCTAGTAAGTGGTAAGTTTTAACCCATGAAAGTTCATACTTTTTGGTGACTTTTGCATGGTTAGTGTTGGACTTAAACCTGGACTGAAGAAAGGAGGAGTTGGGATGATAAGAATTTGGAAGTATTTGTAGATTGCAACGAAATAAGTTCTAGTTGTCTCAAGAATGATAATTGAATGAAGACATCTGGAACCATTTCAGCCCATTCTCTGATTTTTTTACTGCAAATATCTGTTTATGCATCATTGGCCAGGCACTTCTGCACATTCTTTTTCTGTGAATTGACTCATTCAGTGGGCGGCAGGGCCTGTAGTAGCATCATCTTTATTTAATAAATGATTTATCTTGGTGGCTACTGCTGCCATACAGGAAATATATGAAACACCAAAGGCTTCACCAAAACCACTTATAGGATTGACATGTAATCCAAATTTTAGTTCTGGGGCACCACCTGTTGATGCTCTGTCAAGTCACTCTTCTCCAGGGCCAGCCAGTGCACATAAGCCAAGAATGAGATGGACTCCCGAACTCCATGAGTGCTTTGTAGAGGCTGTCAACAAGCTTGATGGGGCAGAAAGTAAGTTCCTTTGTCATTCCTACCAAACAAGTGGAGTGTAGCTCTGTTGTGCCGATTCAGTAAAACTGTTCCACTGATGTTACCAATTCACAGCTCATTTACAAATATATTCTTAGATTGTTTCTCCCTTATCTTTTCAATTTCTTTTACTTTATCCCTTTACTGATGTACGATTTTCCGTGATTTGTTTTGAAATGCAGAGGCTACGCCGAAGGCTGTCTTGAAGCTTATGAATATTGAAGGTTTGACCATTTATCATGTGAAAAGCCACCTACAGGTACTCTGAGAAATCCTCCAATATGGCTTGCTGTGTACTTGTTGGCAAGTTTTATTACTGTATAATGTTTAGTACTTACATTTCTTTCTTTTCCAGAAATATCGAATTGCCAAATATTTGCCTGACAAAAAGGAAGGTAAGAGTTTCAAAAAATGGTGACATCATCATCATGATTGATTATCTTTTGTGGTAAATCATCACTGTTATTAGTATCAACATCCAGGCTGATACATTTCCTGTTTTTGTGCATGTAAGAAAATGTTTAAGGCATGTGGCCACTTTTTTTCTTTCATCCCTTTTACAGAGAAGAAGACTTCTAGTGCTGAAGAAAAGAAGACAAATTTGAGTAGCATTGAAATTGATGGGCGAAGAAAAGGGTAATTGCTTTATGAACATGGCATGGTTGCTTTGCAATGTCAGGTTATTGTTGACATAATTTTCTTCTGATCCTCATTTTCTTTCGTAGGACAATACAAATTGCAGAGGCTTTACGCATGCAAATGGAAGTTCAGAAACAGCTGCATGAACAGCTTGAGGTAGGACTATGGACTACTGAATTATTATTAAGAGGCCACTTATGCATATGCTCTGCGTGACTGCCCATCGGGTGTATGAATGATTCTATCCTGGGTTGCCATAGGTTCAAAGAGCACTTCAGCTGAGGATAGAGGAGCACGCGAGGTACTTGCAAAAGATAGTGGAGGAACAGCAGAAAGCTGGGATTGATTTGCTCTCTCCCAAAACCTCTTCTTCTTCTTCTTCATTGACCCCAACCAACTTATCTTGTCAACAACCTTCAGAATCAACAAGCGTAAGTCTAAAACCCCAAGAAGATTCTAACAAAGTACTCGAATGCTCTGATCCGCACCCACCACCAACATTATCAAAACATAAAGCGAGTAGAAGCTTGAGCAGTGACATTATAGAGGATGATGAACAACAAGAGCAAGAAGTGTGTGAGAAAAAGATGCGTGTGGAAGAGAACCCTGAAAATTCGTCGAAAGAAGGCGTTCTTCTTCTTCATCCTCCTGGCATGGCCGATGATGGGATCAGATGACAACTCCTATCTATTGCATAATATGTTATCGTGTAAAGAAGGGTTTTGATTTGTACAATGTATGGATGTCTGCTTGTAGTTAGAAATATGAAGTACATTTAATTTAGAGATTCAGTAGTTTGGTTGGACTTATTTATGTCCCTCCGGCCTATTCTCTCTTTTTTATTTCTTGGAAATATTATGATATTGTCCCTTTTGGATTCCAACATGAAGTTCACGCGCCAAGGAGCCGTGTCGTCCAAAAAATCTGCTCCTTTTTTCCTATTTTCTTCTGATATTGTTTTGTCTACTCAACTTCATTTTGAATATGCCAAGCCAAGAACCCGGTGTGGTGTCTGATTATTATATGAATTGAACTTGATATGCGCATCGGATACTGGTAACCTATCTTTTAATGTGAGTATTGGGAATCATGATTTTCTGGCTATCGGTGTTAGATAAATTAATTTGGTTTTCTGACATACATACAACGGTTCCTGTATATTGTTCAAGGAGTTCCAAGTGCTGTTAATAGAGATCCTCCCTACCCATTTTCACCTCTGTTTAGTAGATTGAATGTTATTATGTTGTGAATATTCCTGGGATAGGTTGTACCATCTAGGAAACTGTGCTGGATTTTTCTCATCAGAATTCAAATAAAGGGAACCTGAAAACATTTTATTCTCTTTAAATGTATTGTAAATGAAACTTCTTAAAGTACCAAGTATGAATATTTTGTTTTGTTCAAGGAATCAAGCAAACAAAAAGAAAGTATTGAGATTTGAGAACATATTTAATGATGCTGCATATAATTAGGAGGGTTATATTACCAACTACACTATCATAGTCGTGTTTTAAGGATTGATTGCCCGTCTCCCAAAATTTTCTTATATAATCCCAGCCACTTTTGTGGTCTTCAGCTGAAGCCTCAGACTTGGATTGGATCCTTTTACGATTAGGCTTGATAGAACTGTACAGCATTAGAATTCCTTGATGTAGAGTAATGACTACCAGCAGTACCTTAATTGATATTCTTGATCATGGTACACTTGAGATCAAAGTTCAATGCAACTACTGTGGCAAAGTGATGAATGGATACTATCGACTCAAGTATCACTTAGGAGGAGTACAAAAAGATGTTGAGTCTTGTGAGAAGGTTCCCATCAGAGTGAAGGAACAGTATATAAGCATCTTACTAGAGTCCAGGCGAGGAAATCTTGCCAAGGAAGTTGGGAACATGTACCAGCCAGATCTTCCAAGAGTGTTGAGAAAAAGATCTCTAGACTTGAATGGTGCTAAGAGTATCAAGTCTGAAGCTGGCAAATCTACTGTAGCGCAGACAGATAATGTTGCAAACATGCGTTCGGTTCTAGAAGATTCTGTTACAGAAGAAATTCGGTTCCACGATAAAAGGGTTGGTTGTGGAATTGCTGCTGCTCATGGTGAAGTAAAAGATAT
>JAOTJB010000008.1:22905939-22920616 GCA_027123815.1 Erythroxylum minutifolium | reverse complement strand
CATATCACTGTTCACAAATGCATGAGCATGAGATGTGTTGTTCTACTTTCTCTGATTTACCACACTTGGACCCGTTTTTCTAGTCCGACCTGTTCTATGGAAACGGGATGTTACAAGTACCATCTGCCATACTAGTATCATCTCAAGAAGCTACTCTAGTAGTCTTCTACCTCTAATCAATCCAGTGATAAATGGGCTTGCACAGATAGCTCCCACCCTAGCATCATATACCTAATGTTTGAAAAATTAGGCTAAGGCATATCTTAGATGGATGGGGAATCTCTCAATCATACCATCGAGGTAAAGCATATTTGTTTTACCTACCACACTGATGCTATCCCTTCTCTTACTTATCAAGTGACTAAGTAGTAAATGCATATATCTCATTGCTAGGGATCTTAATTGTGACACCTTGGATCTTGTAGGGTTATAAGACCATTCTTTATTGATAGTGAGCTAGAATGCATAATTGTTAACCTTGAAGATAGGCATACTAGCAATGCCACATACTTCTCAATATTAATGTACTACTTTGAGTATAGGCCCATATAGACAGAAAATCTTTTGTAGCTAATGTTATGCTTCTTTGTAAACACTCAAAAATGGATGATAATGTCCTTATTCTAAGTGTAATAAAACTTCTCTAATGAGAATGTGGTAAGGAACTCAAGCGTCAACTCTTTATAAATAGGTTCCTTGATCGTAAAGAAGTAACTAAAACCACCAACGTTGATCTGACATTAAATATCCTTACTCAACTTCATCTGGTCGAGCACTGTCCAGTCAATGCATTTGTTCTTAGTGTACAACTTAGACCTCAATCTGTTATATTGAGTGATGTGGGTTAGCATTGTGAAACTTAGCATGGGATGTACCTTTGGTGTAGGTTATGCTGGCTCCACCTATCGGCTGATTATTGCTACGTGCCCTCACCCCTTTGTCTTTTCCTAAACACTTCCTTTTCCCACTATTGATGTTATTTTCTCTCTTTGTCATTATTCCCTAAGGTAGGAAATTGAATAAAAATTTCCAAAACAAAAGCAATAATTTATTTCAATCAAACTATGACAAATGAAATTCCATAATATAATTCCACAATCAATTAGTTATAGAATAATAAAAAACAAAAAATCAAATAAACCTTAAATTAATCCACATCTATATAATGTAGTGGCATTAACTTTCCAAACTATCCAACTTGATCAAATAACAATCCCTAATATTAATTAATCACAAAAATTGAAGTTAATTCACTAAACACTTAATTAAATCAAATAAAACCCAAACAAAACAAAATTTCCTAATATAATGCAATCAAAATAGCACAAAAGCTTAATAAAAACACAATTTATGAAAAAGATGAACAATTGCAATGTTGAATTCATATAAAACTAATGAACAAACTTTAAAGATTCAAATTCATATAAATTTATCCCAAGTAACTTAAAAATCCTTAGAAAATTTGAACTCAACGTGCAAATTAGCCCTAGGAAATTCATTCGAAACCCGTAAAACTCTTCTAATCATATAAGTAATCCCAAACAACTACACAAAACTCATAAAAGTGATTCTTGCACATATTTTCCCTAAAACATTGTTTAACAACTTGATAATAATTTAAACAAAATAGAAAACATACCTTAAATTGTTGGGAATTTTAAGAAAAATAAGTTAAAGGTTGATTTTTGCATAAGTAAGAAATAGGGGGAGGAGAGAAATAGGAGGGAAAGTGAAAAAAGATGAATTTCTAAGCAATAAGGAGAGATTTTAAGAAGATTTTGCTTAACATGGGAGATAACATAAGCATATAGCTAGCTTATGTTACCCAAATTAGTGTTTAAATTTTAAAGAACACAAGCATGTTAGGCTTTAACATCGGCATGTTAAGCTTTAATGTGGGCATGTAAAATATACATTTTATGATAGGTTAAACATGGGTTAGAACATAAGTGTGTTCCTAGACCATTTTGAAAACAAAAAAAAAAAGAAGAAGATATTATACAGGCCTTCTGAGACCAACATAGCCATGTTGACACTGAAATTAAAACACCTAAATTCTATATGGCTACTAACATGGGCATGTATCTTTCTATAACTTTATATAAACATGAACGCAAGGTTGTGTATGCTAAGTTTTAATATTTATAATCTTGGTAATTTTTGCAAGCGCATGGGTTGTTCGCGTAATACCTAAGCTATCAATCCCACGAGGAGGGAAGTCTAGTCCTAAAATCTAAGTTTGTACTAACTATAATAGTTCAAAATAAATAAACTATTTCAGAAAGTAAATCAATCAAATAATTAATTTTAAGAATTAAATTGTAGAAATCTAAACAAATAACAAATCAAACAACCCAATCTAAAAATCAACCTAGAAATTACCAAGTGAGAGAAAGGAGATTTTAATAAAAAATTAACGAAAATCTAACTAATTATACAATTATGGAATTAATGGGTCTAGATAGTCCTAAGGTATTACTCTCTCTTGAGTTATAATCCTTAATCCTAATTGATAATCCCTAATTTAAATTATGAAATTGTGATCTCCCGATTCACAATTGACCCAAAACTTAAATTAGTTCTAAAATTGTCTAATAACCTACTGGGAACCTATGCTCGATCTCTCGTTACATGATTATACTGACTTGATTTAATTCGCTACTTATCAAATTACCTAACTCTCATTAGCCTAATTTGATTATATTCACTCGGCTTACCCTCTCAGTTTATTGCCGAATTATTACAAACAAATATTGAATCACAATTAATTAAATAAAAACACAATCAACCAAAATTTATTAATCTCAATGACCAAAAACCGGAAGGTAAGTTTAGAACATAAATCAACACTCGACAACATTTAATTTCAATAATCATCCCAATTTTATACATCCATAAAATTGAAATAAAAATAAAAATACTGTCAGAACGGATTCATGGAGGCAGTGACTACAGGAAACCACATGTTCCAAGAAGTATGTCACGTCAAACTTCGTCTCTGTGACTCTTTTCCTTCGTCTTCTTCCTCAGTCTCTCGATAACTCTCTAGGTTGTTTTTGGAATGTGGCTGACGTGAATGCTCTCTTTTCAGATTCTCCAAGGTTGCTCTTTCTGTTTTGTAATGTTCTTTATATATCTTGGAAGCCCTAGGTTTAATCCAGGGTCGAAATGGTATGAAAAATAACGCAAAACTCGAGTTTCTGTATCAGACTGACACAGGCCACAATCGTGGCCCTGCCTGTTACAATAGTGACTAGCGTTTAAACCTTTCTGTCACGATCATGGCCTAAAGTGCATGATCATGGCCAGGGTCCTTCAGCTCGCTTCTTTTTGTCATGATCATGGCCTATTATGACACAATCTTGGGCCCTGTTTTTAGCCCAAAACTCTTCAAAAATTCTCCGTTCTTCGCTGTTTACTCTAAAACACTAACAAACCCATCAAAGTATTTCAAAAATATAACATATAAGCTCAAAGACTCATAGTAACCTATAAAAAAATTAAACACATAAACTACACAATTAACACCTAAATACACACTAAACACTCAAATTAACATTAAATACTTAACAAACTAACCCTAAAACACAATGCAGATCACAACTATCAACATCCCCACACTTAAACGTTTGCTTGTCCTCAAGTAAACAAAACAACATACACACAACACACAATGCAATAATAAGGCAATGGCTTTGACTTTATGAAATAAATTTAATCTTAAACACAATCCTACAAGTTATATGTAATCATTAATAAACAAAATCTATCTCTAGGGGCTTTGAACTAAATATACAATTTAATCAAGATCTAAGTGTTAATTTATTTACTCTTTTCAACTGCACACACACATCAATAATTCTTTGGTCTTTCAGACTCTGTAACTGTTCCTAAGTATATTTTCATAAAAAGTCAAGCTTATTAGAAGTCCAGTAGGTTTTATTAAGGAAACACTTTTTTATTTTTTTATTTTTATTCTTAAACATAGGCTTAGTCTTTTTACGTGGAGGCAAGCATTGGTAACGAATGTCGATCCAGTTACTCAACTAAGTCATGTTTTTATTAAACCGCTTGGTTGGAATTTCATTATAGATTTTTAACGGGAAGGCACACATTTATGATACGTGTTGATCCGATTACATAACTATATCACATTTTCAGCTAGCTACTAGCTCTATTCATAACCCAAAGGTTAGCGGAATAGTGATTTATTTAACAAAAATACTTTTTTTCATTTATTACCTACATTTTTGTTTAAGCTACTCATTTCTATGAAAAATACTAGTTAAGCTACTTAAGTTAAAAAGGCTCAAATTATGAATGAATGTGACAACCTATATGGTGCTAAATTTACACTAAATCCTAGTTAAGCTATATATTTATCCAAAAACTCCAAATTCACTAATTTTTCGAGCTAATGATTATTTACAACCTAATAGACTATGTTAAAAATTAAATAAAATTTAGTCTATCTAATCCATTGACACATTCAAACACTTCACAAAATGCAACCTAATAACTATCATACAATATGCAAAATCATATAAAAAGTAAAACACATAACCCCTCCCCACACTTGAATAACACATTGTCCTCAATGTGAGAAGGGAACAAACACACCTGGAAAAATAAAACACAATATACCAAAAAAAATAAGAATAAAATACTAACAAAATTGAAAAGAAAAGGGTTAGAATATGAAACCGTTTATGGTGATAAAGGTAGTGATAGCAATAGTGTTGAGACCAAATCCGCTTGACCTTATGTTCATTAGCTTGACCTTCATCCTTTAAAACTCAACCAGGATCAATCATGAGAAGCTTGCTTCCACCCTTTTCGTTCAATATCAATTTTGTAGCCTATAAGTAAGCTACAAATTGCAAGACGATCAGAAGGATAATGTTGATAACAATATAAAGACCAATTAGGCTCAATAATGTCCTTTGTTCAAATGAACTGTTAACAAAACAAGGAATAATAAAACTCCCTGAATCTTTCGTTGAATCCAACAGTTTGTCTTACGTGAAGATAAGTTGCTCTCTTTTTTCCTTAATCACCTCCGTCTCTTCTGCTTCTTCTGTTTCATGAATAGAGACTTTAATAACTTCTTTAAACTCGATGGTCGTCGTCATCTATTTTTTATCCTCTTATTCTTTAGAAGATTCGAACACATCAATTATTCTGAATGAGCTACTAACCTTCTGGTTCTTAAATACATCATTCATGTTAAATGTCTCTTTATCATCATCAATCCAAAGGCTAGGGTTCTTTGCATGGACATCTATCTTAGATTTTTTCATGTTTAAACATGGTGTACTAAGATCTGGTAGATATTTTAAGGGGTTTCCATTTTTTCCTTCATCCTTTTTCTTGAGTTCTTGATCTTCTATAAGGTCAGGTTTAGCTTGATTTCTCACTAGTTCTTTTAGCTCTAGCCCATTTCTAAGTGCAATAGCCTGACATGGCTCTATTGAATTTACCTTTATGCTGTGCAGAAAGTTTTCCACACTTTGGTTACAAAATTCCCTGAAAAGCTGGCCTATTCAAACCTCTAGATTGTGAATAAAATATGCATGATCTTCTGTTACTTCTTCAAACTTCTTTTCCAACCTCTTCTGGTTCTCTTCCGTATCTGTGAGTTTATCCATGATTTTGTCCAGCTTGGAATCCCATGAACTAGATTCATCATATTAAAATTCAACTAGGTCTAGATGTCCTAAATGATTCCCTACATTATCTGACCAATAGAATTCTGGGTGTTTCTACCACCCCGAAGTGTATAGATTCATATAAAGATGATGATTTTGCCAACCAAATTGGGGCTCATTAAATTCTGCAAGAGTCCCTTGCCCTTTATAATGTACATCCTTAATGATCATTCTTTTTACCTCTTCTTAGTACTTAAATCTTCAGATGTCTCATTCTCACCCTAAGATGTCATGATGTGTCTCTACTTTATGCTCCAAACACTTCCCTTTTTTTTTGAAAAGCAAATGAAAGTGAAAGCCTTAGACCAAATAACTAAACTAATCACCTCCTCGATAACAACGCCAAAAACTTGATCGCAAGGTTACGTATGCTAAATTTTAATATTTATAACCTTGGTAATTTTTGCAAGCGCACAAGTCATTCGCATAGTACCTAAGGTATCAACCCCACGAGGAGGGAAGTCTATTCCTAAAATCTAAGGTTATACTAACTACAATAATTCAAAATAAATAAGCTAATGTAGAAAATAAATAAATCAAATAATTAATTTTAAGAATTAAATTGCAGAAATCTAAAGAAGCAACAAATCACTCAACCTAATTTAAAAATTAACTTAGAAATTGCCAAGTGAGAGAAAGGGAATTTTTAATCCAAAATTAAGGAAAATCTAACTGATTATGTAATTATCGAATTAATAGGTCTAGACAGTCCTAGGGTAGATTACTGTCTCTCGAGTTATAATCCTTAACTCTAATTGATAATCCCTAATTTAAATTATGGAACTGTGATATCTCAATTCACAATTGATCCAAAACTTAAATTAGTTCTAAAATTGTCTAATAACCTACCGGAAACCTATGCTCAATCTCTCGTTACACGATTCTACAGGTTTGATTCAATTCTCTACCTATCAAATTACCTAACTCTCATTATCCTAATTTGATTATTTTCACTTTGCTCAACCTCTTAGTTTATTGCCGAGTTATTACAAACAGATAGTGAATCACAATTAAATCAATAAAAATACAATCAATCAAACTTTATTAATCTTAAGGACCAAAAACTCGAATGTGAGTTTAGACATAAATCAACACTTGGCAATAGTTGATTTCAAAAATCATCCCAATTTCATACATCCATAAAATTTTAATAAAAATAGAAATATTGTCATAATAGATTTGTGGAGGCAAACCACCTGTTTCGGTAAGTATATCGCATTAAGATCCATCTCCGTGACTCTCTTCCTTCGTCTCCTTCCTCAATCTCTCGATAACTCTTTAGGTTTTTCAGAATGTTACTGATATGAATGCTCTCTTTCCAGACTCTCCAAGGCTGCCCTTTTTTTTCTTGTAATGTTCTTTTTATATCTTAAAAGCCCTAGGTTTAATCTGAGGTCGAAACGATCTAAAAAATCATACAAAACTCGAGTTTTTGTATTAGTCTCATAGTCTAAAGTATACCATCGTGGCCAGGGTCCTTTTAGCTTGCCTCTTTCTGTCACGATAGTGGCCTGTTATGCCACGATCGTGGGTCGTGTTTTTGGCCTGAAGCTTTTTAAAACTTTTCCGTTCTTTGCTGTTTACCCTGAAATACTAACAAACCCATCAAGGTACCTCAAAAATATAACATTTAAGCTTAAGGACTTATAGTAACCCATAAAAATAATTAAAAACATAAACTATACAATTAACACATGAATACATACTAAAAACTCAAATTAACATTAAATAGTTAACAAATTAAACCCTAAAACACAATGCAAATCACAACTACGAAAACTTAAGGAAAAGAAGACAAAATTCAACACGATCACCAATATAGGTATGTTATTGACTGTGAATCTTTCTGTTTCTCAAACACTTACCTGGTTTTGGTAACATGGGTGTGTTGGTTGGCATATAGGTGGCTTATATTAATTGTCACCAACACAAGCATGTTTATACCCATGTATCTTTCTATAGCTTTTTGCACCTTATCTCTAGGTGGATCATGGCAGTGTTTATGGTTTAAATAGTTGTATAGAGGAGCACAATAATCAATACAGGTGTGTAACTCTTTGCAACTTTTTTAACTTATCCAAATAATCAATACGGGTGTGTAACTCTTTGTAACTTTTTTAACTTATCCAAATTTCCTTCTACCTTCCAATTTGCAAATCCATAAACATACCCAAGACATAAAAGATGAAAAATAACACCCATATAACCATAAACCAAGTAAAAATTCAATACTAAGACACAATATTAATATTGATATAAATTAGACTAAAAAATTAATACCTAAAATAAAACTAAAAGGAACAAAATTACCAATTAAAATTTATAATTTAATATTTCCATCATAATGCCTTTTAAACAGTTCCTTATATAGTTTCCAACTTTTATAAGCCATCATATGCCATTCTTCTAACTCACTTGCTTAGACATTCCTCTTCTCACCTACAAGATCGAGATTAAAGTTAATGAACTTAATTGCCTAATATGCTTTATGTTAATATTCAATAAGAAAATGACACATTTTTCCATACATTAACCTATAAGGTATAGTACTTATTTGTGTCTTAAATGACATTCAATAGGCCTAAAAAAGCATCCTCTAACTTATCACTCTAATCTTTCCTATTATGCTTTACCATCTTTTCCAAAATTTGTTTTAGTTCTCTATTAGCTACTTCCACTTGGCAAATGGTTTGAGGATGATAATGGATTGTAATTCTATATGTAACTCCATATTTCATAAGAAAAATTTCAAATTTGGCATTACAAAAAAGAGTGCCTCTATCATTAATAATCAATCTTGGTGTGCAAAATCAAGAAAATAACCTTTTAAGAAACTTTACTATAATCTTATAATCATTTGTAGGTAAAGTTGGAGCTTCAACTTATTTAGAAACATAATCTACAATGACTATGATGTATTTATTTCCACTATGAACTAGAAATGGACCATAAAATTAATGCCCTAAATATCAAATAATTTATAAACTAGAATAAAATTTTGAGACATCTTATCTCTATAAGAAATACTACCTATCTAGTCGCATAATATTGAGCATACCTTTATGCATCTCTAAATAGTTCAAGCTAATAAAACCTGATTGAATAACCTTTTTGGTCATTCTATTCTTATGGTAATGCCTTCTAGCTGGGCCAACATGACAATGCCCTAAAATCTTTAATCCTTATATTTTAGACATGCATCTTTAGACTATTCCATTTGCATAAATTTTAAACAAATAAGGATACTACAAAAATAATTCTTCAATTTAAAGAAAAATTTATCCTTTCGCTAATGAGAAATTCCTTAGTAAGAATCCTAACAGACAAATGGTTAGCAATATCAACATACCATAGAAGTTTAGGCCTACTAACTTCTTTGAAATTATATAGGCACTCTTTAGGGAATGCATCATTAATGTTATGTTGTCTAAGCCTCTCCAATGCAGTTTTTAGTCCTTTTTTATCCTTGATCACTAAATGCATCTAAACACCATTAAGAATAGTAAATGCATCTAAAACCATTAAGTGAACACAAAAGGAACATCTTTCTTAAGTAACTTGGTTAAAGGATTAGCAATTTTGCAGAAGTCCTTTATGAACATTTTATAGCACTTTGCAAATCTTAGGAAACTTCTAATACCTTAACCGAAGTAAGGGTAATTTCTCAATAGTTTTCACTTTTACAATATCAACCTCTAACATTTCCCCCCCCAACACACACAAACATGAAATCTTATGGCCTAATCATAAAATACCATTTTTCTAGTTTAAGACCATTTTAGTTTCCTCATAATGATTAAGTGCTTTTTTAAAAAAATTCTAGACACATAAATCCCAAAAAAAAAATTCGTCCATAAATACCTCTATAAGATCCTTAACTAGGTCATTAAAATCACCATCATGTCTTTTTAAAATGTAGTAGGTGCATTGAACAACCTAAAAGGTATCCTCTAGTAAGCAAATGTACTATATGAGTAAGTGAATATATTTTCTTTTAATCTTCTAGGGCTATAGGAATTTTAAAATAGCTCAATAATCTATATGGAAAATAGTAGTACATATGGTCAACTCACTACTTTAGCATCTGATCATTGAAAGGAAGAGAAAAATGGTCCTTCTGAGTGGCTTCATTTAGCTTTTTATAGTCTATACATGCTCTCCACCTAATGGTGATTCTTATAGAGATCAACTCATTCCTCTTATTAGGCACCACCATCATCTCTCATTTCTTTGAAATTACTTGTATAAGGCTCACTTAAGAACTCTCAAAAATAGGGAAAATTGCTCTTACATCAAGAAATTTAATTACCTCTGCCTTTTCTACTTCCTTCATATATAGGTTAAGCCTTTATTGATATTACAAAATCAGCTAAACGTTATCCTCCATCAAAATTTTATATATACAAAAAAGGGGTTAATTCCTTTAATATTTAAAATTTTCTACCTCATTACCCGTTTACGCTCTTGAAGTTTCATCAATATCTTTTCTTTATAGTCTACCTTTAAATTTGATGCTGTAATTATTGATACTTTTTAATCCTTCTCCAAAAATGTATATTATAAATGATCTAGCAATTTCTTAAGTTCCATCATAGTTGAATCTTCAATAAACCTATTCTTTTTACTATTGTCAATCTCCTCAAACTCTTTCCTTTATGTTATATGCTTGTTAGCCTCAAGATAGGCTCCCTGACCCACTCTTATGGTGTCAACTTCATCCTCGTCTTTCTTCTCTTCTTGAATAACATACTCATCTCTTTCTTCAATCTCTATATTTTCTCTACGTCATAAATTTATTCTATTTATATGTTCCCTCAAAACTGGAATGGTGTATATGAATAAAATATTTAACTCATTAGTTTTATATAAGGTAAACTTAGTTGTTTTAATAAATTTCATAAGGTCAAGATGATGATAATCCTCTTATTACTATTGTGGCAAAAATCTAGGTGAAGCATAATCGTTACATGCAAAGTCAGGATAAATGCTCCAATCTAGATTTTAATTATTCCAATATGGGGTGTCTTGAGGATAGTTCCTAATGTAAATTAGATGTTCCCACATATAGTTCGGCTCCTGAAATTCATGATTGGGATGATCACCATCACAAATGTTATAAAACAATATGAATCCTTGTTGAGCTTCCAAATACATGTCACTTTGGCTCTCGTTCCAAAATTCCATAATTGTTGGCATACCATAAACCCCATGAGAATATTTTCCTCCTTATCCTTTCATTACATTTGGCAGTTATAATAAAAGATAGCCAAATCTAGAAAATAAGCTACAAACACACGATCAAGAAAGATAGCTCTTCAAAAAAATAAATAAACTCAAAAAGAAAAGGAAAAAATGCAAAAGAAAAACAATAGCTAAAATAATAGAAATTAAACATTCTTAGTATCCTAGTCCCTGCTAACAACAACAACAACTTAATGATTTGTTGATTAATAATATTGTTTTATACCTAAGCACATACTGTAGTTGTATCTAGCATTAAAAAATATGGGTTAATCTCATAAAGACTAAAATTACTAGTGTTAACCATGTCTCTATTATCTACTCTAACAAGTTACGACAATGATCTAAAATATATCAACATAATTGATTACTTAGAGTGAAGATTAAACTAATAAACAATTAAAGAACAATAAAAGATATTGATACCTAAAATTCAAATCCCCCTAAGACTTCACCCAATAATTTAATCTACAGTTCATTGCATCATGAAAACTCCTCAATTATATTAATATCTTTCTTAAGATTATTAATAACAATCATTGGTTAATTAATTAAAATATTTTTCTAATTAATCTAGAATTGCAATGATCAATTTATGAATTTCATTATTAGGTTTGGCCCTAATCTAAAATATTTATGTCGACCTATCTTTAGGTTTACATACAACTCCTTTATGTTAGATCTATTAATATAAAGGATTTCTCAATCCCAATTGCATGAAATCATATATGAATTAATATATTAATTTAAGAATAATAAAACATATAATAAATCTTAATGAAACTAAAGAGTAAAATAAAATAACTACAAGGTCCATCCTGAGCTTCATCTAATCTAGGCTCCATTAAGGGTAATCGTATCAAACATAACACCAAAAATAATAGAAAATAAGAAAATTAAAAGAAAAATGATGAAATTATTTTTCATCTTTGAAAAAACCCTTTTAAATCAATTGAAATCTACTTTAAATGTGTTTCCATTCTTTTCTTTTTCATTCTTTATGTCATCTTAGGTCATCAATTTGTGTTTCTCAAGTCTAATCTTCACTTTTGTTTCTCAATGTTGGCTTTTAAATTCAAAATTTAGATTCTGGATGGTACATGAGCATCATTGCAGGCTTGTTGATTCAAACAAATGTGTGATACTTTTCTGTAGCCAACATATGTATGAACACAACCATGTAACATCAACACAACCTGCTTATAACTCAATAAGTGTTCCTCATCAATATAGTCTTGTTTTGTATAAATTAGTTAACATTCCTCAAACTCTTTAAACATAGCCATGTACTTGTTTTGCACTCAATAACTTGGTCAAAATTGTTCCAAATTGCTCTAAACTTATTCAACTTCATTCCTTTTTCTCCAAATAAGTGAATTAGACCCTAAAAACAAAATATGAATAACTTAAGTACCAAAAACACTAAAAATACTCAAATAAATAAAAAATACATTAAATATGAGTCTAAAAATATGACTAAATAAGTACTTATTAATATTCTAATTGAAAAGAGACATGCCTTAAATATATAACAAAAATGGCTATGGTTTTAAGTGGGCATGTTTTGGGAAATAAACATGGGCCAGACTATATTGATTATGGATAAATTAATGCCACTGAGCATGATCTAGGACATGTTTTTGTCTAAGATCAAGGTCCCCTTGTAACTTTATCAATTTGGATATGGTCTAAGATATGCTCACGCTAGAGCTTATAGGTATAACTATAATTTTGTGAAGGTAGACACACTTTGAGTCACAACTGTGATGGAGAATATATTCTTCTTAGAACTTTAACTAGTGTATCTAAGGATAGGCACGAGTTGGGGCATGTAAATTTATGAACCCTTGTTTAGCCAAATATGAGTGTTTTGCCTTAGGACTTTCTCTAACTCCACTTCTTGTAATTTACCTTAGCCCACCTGCAATTGATCCCTTATGTTGGTTATCCATGCTCAATTTAGGCAACTTCTTCATGAATCATATGTATTAGAAAGACTTGTGAAGTGGCGATTAAGTTAGGGAAGTTTGGTAAAATTTTCATCTATAAAAATTCCTTAATTAGAAGTCACAACAAATTTTAAACTTGAATTGTCAACACCTTTAGAAGAAAAGGAAGTTCATGGAGAAATTGAACCCAATAATGGGCACCTAACATGGAAAATGCATTTAGATGGTGTGTAGTAGTGTGAAGATATATTTAGAAGGGCTAAAGGGAATAATAATAAAATTCTAGTTTATCATCAATTTAAAATATCTAATAATGAGGATAATGTGAAGTATTATTATTTTTATTACATTCAGCCAATAAACTTCAAATTTAGTTTGTAACTATCAATTTAGATTTGTAATTCATAGTAAACTAGCTTAATGTCTCTTATGAGGTAAAAGAAGGAAAGTTGATAAAGTATAAGAAAAAGTTCTTATAGATGAAAGAGAATATACACAGAAGCATTAAGTCAGTACCTAGGCAACTAAAATATAAGATTGATTACCTTCAAAAATAGGATCCAACAATGGTGTGAAGAAAATGAAGATTGGACATTTCAATTCAAAAAATACTTATAAGAGGGAAAAATACTAGAAGATAGAGAGAAGGAAAAAAATCTATTAGTATAGGCCTCTAAATATTCTATTATTTATAGGAAATCATTTATGTATTTCACCTTTCCATACCTATGATTGCTTTCACTAAATTAAAGTACAATATTTATTTACTAAAATTCATCAAGGGGTAGATGGATCCCATTAAGAAGAATCATCCTTAAAGTAAGGGATTTTTTGTCTCATTATTCAATAGGATGCTTAAGAGTTTGCAAAAAGAAGCAACAAGTGTCAAAGGTACTTAAACCTATATCATTTACAAGTTTCCAACTACAGTAAGATATTAAGTTTCGTACCCTTCACCCAATGGAGAATGGATGTCCTTATACCATTTCCTTTGAGAATAGGACAATTTATGGTCCTTCTATTCATAAAGTGATCTGAAGTAGAATCTAACTAATTTCATTGAAGAAGTAGTTGAAAGTTTCTTGAAAAAAATTTCATAAGCTGGTATGATGTCCTACAGTAATAATAATGGCACTCAATTAAAGATTTCTATAAAGAGATGGAAATAAATCATTGCTTTACATCTTATTTATATCCACATACTAGTGGACTAGCTAAGGTTAAAAATAGAACAATATTACAAGGCTTGAAAAACAAATTTGAGGATGCTAAAAAACCTTGAGATAAATTTATAATATACTATAGGTATACAAGATAATATAAAGAATGCCTACTGGGTAATCACATTTTAGGATCTCCTTTAGAGTTGAATTTTTTATTAATACAGAGATAAAATTACAAACTTATGGGTATATGCATATAACCCTCAAGGAAATGCTACCAATTAGTTTTAAAACTTGATTTAATTGGGCAGTGCAATGATGTTATAAGTTTTAAAAAATAAAACATAACAAAAAAGGAAAACAAAAAAACTGTCAAAAAAAGTTTTGAAGCAATGACTTAGTGTTACAAATATCATAATCCTCATAAAAGAGGAATTACAAAAGTAAATTTTCTCTAAATTGATTAAGGTTATATCATATAAAAGATGTAATCAAGATTAGAAGTTACAAACTTGAGAGAATAAAATAACTCTGAAATGCCTCACAATTAGAATGGAAAAAATATATATGAAATTTTTTTACCATATATATATATATTAATAAAAGATCATATATT
>JAOTJB010000008.1:22893625-22905839 GCA_027123815.1 Erythroxylum minutifolium | reverse complement strand
CGCCACCCTCGCGGGGCACGGATCCGGGTATCACTGTCGATATCGGGTTCGGGTTTTGCGGGAATGGGGTGTTACAGTATGGGTATATGCATATAACCCTCAAGGAAATGCTACCAATTAGCTTTAAAACTTGATTTAATTGGGCAGTGCAATGATGTTATAAGTTTTAAAAAATGAAACATAACAAAAAAGGAAAACAAAAAAATCTGCCAAAAAAAGTTTTGAAGCAATGACTTAATGTTACAAATATTATAATCCTCATAAATGAGGAATTACAAAAGTAAATTTTCTCTAAATTGGTTAAGGTTATATCATATAAAAGATGTAATCAAGATTAGAAGTTACAAACTTGAGAGAATAAAATAACTTTGAAATGCCTCACAATTATAATGGAAAAAATATATATGAAATTTGTTTACCATATATATATATTAATAAAAGATCACATATTTGATTCAAATTAAGTTAAGGATTATAAAGGAAAAACCTACAATGTAAAAACCTCAGGTCTTAAAGAAGTATCCTTAGCTCCTATGTATAAAAGAAAAACTTGCAATCTAAAATGACTCAAGTCTGAGATAAGTTTACATAACTCCCTGAAATTAAACAAAAAATTAGAAGCTAAAATTTTTTAAGTCCAAGAATAGCCCTCTTAGCTCCATAATATAAAAGAAAAACATATAGGCTAAAAGCTTTCAAGTCCAGGAGCAGCCTTCCTAGCTCCATGATATAAAAGAAAAATATATAGACTAAAAGGCCTCAAGTCTAAGAGAAGTCTTCTTAGCTCCCTGAGATAAAAGAAAAACATGTAGATTTAAAGATCTCATAACTAAGAGAAGCTACCTTAGAAGTATCCTTAGCTCTCTGCCATAAAAGGAAAACTTGTAAGTTCAAATGTCTCGAGTCTAAGAGAAGCCTCCTCAACTTTCTAGAATAAAAGAAAAACATATATGTTAAAAGGCCTTGAATCCAAAAGAAGTCTCCTTTGCTCCTAATATAAAATAAAAATATATAATTTGAAAGGTCCTAGATCCTGAGAGAAGTTATAACATCTTAGAATATAAGAAAAACTTTGCATATGAAATAAGTAATGGTAACTCCAAAAGGGTAAATTATAATGATATTATGGATAGAAAAAGGTGATAACTTTTGTAAATAAAGTTCTATTATGATAGATTCAGAAGTTGTTTACATATTCTAGTCCAAGCATATAGATAATATGCTAAAATTGTTTAACATTTAAGATATATGGCATTAATAAAGTATTAAAGATGTTTATTATTTTATGTATGAGTCAATATCTGATTTTAAAATCATATAAATTTTAACTTTAGTTCTACAAGAGCAAAATATGTCTTAGTTAGGATGTATGTTACTCTTAATAATTTGAGATAGAAAGGTTCCAATATAAGATCAATTTCAAACTAAGCCAAAATACACTTACCATTTTAATAGTAGAATTGATTGTCTAGAACAAGACATTCTTTAACAAATTTAGTACAAATCCTTACATTTTCTAAACAATAATGTATTATATAATATTAAAGCATTATATTTTAAAGACAGTTTAAGGTTTGTTCAAGAATCGAAATGTATATTTTGACAATTCCTTTTTATTATTTTGATGATTGAGATGAAAGTTGTAAGGATTAATTAAGTACTCCACAAAGAGAAAATTGTTGAATTCTCTCACCATGTCACCTCACAATAGTAATATGATCACCATATGGTAACATTGTATAATATACTTAAAAAATTAGTTTACTAAAGTAAAAGCTATTGGTTTATGCTTTACAACATAATCAACTAGTTAAATATTTGTGATATATAATTAAAGATATTATTTATTTTATATATGTTTTTTTGGTCAACTAACTCATAAGAAAAATTCCATGATATAATTATAGTTTAAAAATAAAAATAAGATGATATTATAATTATGGAATTAATATTACACTTTTATATAATCCCTAAATCATTCTTAGTAATTATTCTATTAAACTAGACATTAATTGAGAGAAAACTAGCACATATTATGTTTGTTCCTAATAGAAGAAGTAATCATAAAGTAAAGTATGGATATACTTAAATAAATTTATGGGTTTTTTTAGAAAATAATTTCACAAAGCTTACCCAATATGAGAATTCTATATAGAATAATATGTATCTGTAGAAATGCTTTTTGATGATTGTGTGTGTTTACTTTTTGCATCATTTAAAAATAATTAAGAAATTGCTTAATCTAATGAATGATTATAACAAATTGATATAAAAAATTATAAAACAAACACAATATTCTCCATCTTCTCTCTATGCTCTTTAGACCATTGATTAGCTTTTTTCATGATGACTAGCATTTCTATTCCTTTTTTAGTTATTTCCAGTCACTAAGCTCCTTTCTTTTCAAAATTATGTTACCATTTTAGTAACTTCTCATGTGGGAGAGATCCTACCTAGTCCTAGCCCTAACCATTATAGCCTTGGCCTTCATTACTCAGGCTACTTCTTTATCATAATTCCTCCACTCTATTTTGACCACCGCTAAAAATTCCAATATTACATCTGAACGGACTCCTTCTTCTATTCAAGAAACCATAATCACAACCTTACTCCCTAACCAAGCTCTTCCACCTAGTCATGAGTTTGGCAATTATTTAGAGTAGAAACAATCTAATACTTATAATGAGAAATAGAATGTAGCTCCAAGAAGAATATAGTATCAAGTTATTGGTTATGCTCCATCTAACACCAGGTTGAAATACGTTGCCCCTAAAGATCCTCAGGTGCTCTTGCCTCCTTTAAAAGTGCTTCAATCTGGAGCATTAAGATGATGTATCACCTTAGTGGGTAACTTCTCTAAAAACAGACCTTAATTTCATGTAATGAAAATATGGGCTGAAGATAATAATCAACCTAGATCTTAATAAAAATATTATTTCAAAAGAAAAACTCTTCTTATTCAACTTAAAAGAATGAATCCAATGCATTAAAATCCTTAAAATATGACCCCTATTATGTCAGTAGAAAGCCATTAATACTGAAACAATGGAAGTTAGGCATATGTCTAGATGGGAGCAAGATAAAGGTGGTCCCTACCTGGGTTAACTTCCACAATATTCCTGTAGAATATTTGAGCTTATTAGGGATGAATTATCTTTCTAACTCCTTGGTAAAACCAATTAGTATAGATAATAATACTTCTTCCTTTTGGATAATTGGATATGCTCGAATTCGCATTAAAGTTGAAATTAATAAGGAGCTCCTTAAGACCTTAAAACTGAAGAGGTTTGAAGAGGTTGGCTCAATAAGTGAATCTAAAATTTTTATCTCTTACTAATAAAAACCATCTAAGTAGAAGGAGAAACACATATTCAAGGATACTAGTAACCTTTCTAATACCAAAAAATATAAGGAACTAACAACTAAAACCAATTATGAAGCTTAATAAGGAAATACATAAAAGGGAATTAACTTAGAGAAGCATAACCAACTGAACTATAACCTATTAAAGATTAACCTCCTATATAAAAAGACAACAACTCAAATAGTTCCCTCTAGAACTAAAAGGTCATGGATGAATAATTGAATGAGAATAAGGAGGAAATAATAAAGAAACTACTAAAGAGAACCAAAAATTTTGAACTGAAGATACTCAAATAACTTTAAACTCTAAAGATGAAGCACCAATTATAAATTTAGAATAGGAATTCACATCTAAAATAAATTGTCAAAGAAAAAACAAAGCTTAAAGTAGCCTAAAGAAATGAAATTAAAGTCCATTTTGGCATGGAAATTGGAGGCATATCAATTCCTTTAAAAAATAGCGATTGATTTTTTATCTTTTGAAGAAGAAGAACCTAATATTAATAGGCCTAATGGAAACAAAACTCAAGGAAAGCAATCTCAAAGGTGGCATATGGTCTTATGGGAAAACTTGGACTAAACTATTGTACCATTAGTACCATATTAATGGAAGAATAGTAATTACTTTGAATCTAACCTTCTTCATGATTATTAATGTTAGGTATTATTCAAACAAGCTCATTCATCTTCTATATAAGTAATATATAGCACAAAACCTCTCTCTATAATATAAATTTATAGATTTAACTTTGCCTTTCAAAGATAGGATTTGTGGAAAGATTTGATAAACATTAAGAAGAGCATTACAACTCCTTGGTTAATATTAGAGGATTTCAATAACATCCTCCTTTCTTATGAAGCTAAAGGGAAAAGTTTGGGTCTTAACTTATTCAATGTTGGTTTTGTAAGCAAAATAGGAGCAAGATATTTGAAATTTGATAGGAATTTTTACACATAAAATATCAATCAGTATGGAAAATGGTTTATCAAGAAAAAACTATATGGAGCTATTGTGAATTTATTTTGGTTAAATAAATTTCTAGATCCACATCAGTAACCTTTAACCTCAGATCCTTCTCCAATAAAAATTAATTTAGGGAATGCTCAACTAGGAAGGAGAAGCCCTTATAGGTTTAATAACTTTATAGTCACCCTTAATGGACTTGAAGAAGTAGTGAATAGAGAAATCCAAACTAATGTAGAGATATTTAAAGCTTATAAATATTTAAAGAGACTACAAGGTATTAAAAAGGAGATAAAGACCTTAAACAAAGTAAGAGCTAATAATCTGAATTAGAAAGTGATAGTCTATAAGTAGGCTTTAACAAAATTACAAGGGTAAAGATGCTCCGATCCTTTAAATGTTAATCTAATACTGTAAAAAAGGAGATGTTTTAGAAATATACTTAAGCTTTATATGCTATCAATGGTTATGCAGAGATATAAGGTACAATTATGAAATATAAGGACAAAAACTCAAAGTAATTTTATGATGAAATCCTAATCGGAAAGAATCTCAATAAAATCATCTTTAACTGATACAATAGGCAGATCCTATTTAGACTAGGAAAGTTTAGAAAAATAATTTTTTATCATTTGTTAAAGCATTTTAAGAAAGACAAACATCCTACTTTCCCCTACACTTGAGCTTAAATCCTTTATTACCAAGGTCATCAATAAGGAGCAAAAAAGGATGTTGATAAAGCAATTTACAAAAGAGGATATAGAATCAACTCTCTGTAGTCTCACTCTTGACAAAGCCCTAGATCTAGATGGGCTTAATACTCTATTTTCCTTTAAAAAATGGCACATAGTTCACAAGAGCTATCTTAGAGCTTCTATTTAAGGGGAAAATGCTAAGATAAGTAAGCAAAACTCATTTCTACTTGATCCTAAAAAAGACCATTCATGTCTAAGTCAAAGACTATATACTAATTTCATATTACAATGTGATTTATAAGTTCTTGCTAAGATGCTAGCTATAAGGTTAAAAAATATTATTGAAATCCTTCATCAATACAAGCTAAGGGGCATTCCTATATTGCCAAACATTAGGGAAATTGTTATATTACTTCAGGATTCTTAAGGATTATCACAAAAGTAAATCAATCAAGAGTTATAATATAAATGTAGGCATTCACAAATATTTTTTCATTTTTTGGCTTGGAAATTAATTTTAAAGGTTTTAGAAGCTTTAGGATACCTTTAACTTCACATTAGGTGGATTAAAATATGCATCACTATAACTTCATTCAGTGTTCTTATCAATAGGGAAGTAACTTAACTCTTCAAGAGAGGAAAAGGGTTAGAAAAGGGGATTCCTACTCATCCTATCTCTTTAAATTTGTATAAAGGTACTCATAATACTTTTGTAAAGAAATATTAAGGAGATTGGTGGTTTCACCGATCATAATAAGTATGCCTCCTTGGAACTTAACCACTTTGTTTTTATTAATGATCTCATTCTATTATATGGTGCAAATGCAAATAAAATTAAAATTCTCCCTAAAACCATATAGTAGTTTAGCATCCTAATTAGTTTAATCATTAATCAAAATAAATGTTGTATATATATGTCAAGTAAAGATCATAATAGAGCTATATATATGTCAAGTAAGGATCATAATAAAGCCTTAACTTTGGTAAAAGCAATAGGCCTAAAATTTGAACATAATCTATTTAAATATCTTAGGGTCCCAATAACAATAACAAGGATCAATAATAGGGATTGTCATCCATTATTTAATTCCATTTAGATATGAATATGAAGCTAGAATAATAGGTTTCTTTGTAATGATAACAAATATCAATTAACTAATTCAGTATTGAGTAAACTCTATGTGCACTGGTCCTGTCACTTTTATCTTCCTTGAAATATAATTAAAGCCAATAAGAGAATAATTAAAAACTTCTTATGGTCTAGTTATCCTAATAAATCAACATAAGCAAAGGTGAAATGAAAAGACATTTTTATTTCAAAAGAAGGAGGGCTAGGGATTAAATCCAATAAGAAAATGAATGACATGCTACTGTCAACTAGAATTTAAAAGATGTATGTTGAAAAAGATTCACTTTAGGTAAGATGGATACATTTCAATTAAGGTTAATATGTCTTAGACACTTTAAAAAATGCTTAAACTAAGAAGCACAATGAACTAGCACATGAGAACCATAATAGGAAATGGATATAACAACTCCTTCTAGTATGAAAATTTGTACACATTTAACCTTTATTCAACTTCCACTCTTTAAAAGACTTAATCACTTCTTACTTGCTAGTCCAAACTAAGTGATGTGAGAAGGGATAAAACATGGAGATGTCATCTCAAAAATTATGGCTAATATGTTAGCTTACTTACCCATCAGTACTAAGTAGGATGAGATTGCATAGATTGAGTATATTCCTAAGGTTTCTAAGAAAAAGTTGGTTTGTAATGGGGTTTATATTCTCAAAGTATCCTTTATCTTAGATTAGTAGTTAAAGAAAGTCTTCAAACCTAGGACATGCTTAAATGCATCTCCAAAATTAACATATGCAGTTTATGCCACCAAAAACAGGAATCTCGTAAACATATATTCTTGAATTGCTTTTATTCCATTAACCCAAATCTTAATGTCCTAACAATGCCATCAAACATATTAATCATGACCTATCATGCTTTGATAATTTTGTAAGCTTCATCATCCCCCAATCAAATAGTCCTAAGATTGCTTAATGTGTATAAAACTAACCACACCTTATTTATTTTCATATGACGTAAGCATCCCCTATCTAAAATCTACGAGTCCTAAAGTTGATTGGTTAAAATATAGAGTATATCTCTATTGCTATAATCTAAGTTGATGTTATGCATTATATTAGTAAACCTTGACGAATCATCAATTTTCCTTTCATCTCTCTACTCCTTATTTAGATAGTTTTGCTTAATATGTCTAGTTTGTTTATACTTGTAACATTAGATTATGATTCTAACCATAGGCTTTGACCTAAAAATCCACTTAAATGATCCATTTTTCCTTGTTTTTTTCCACGATCTTAATTTTCCCCTTCTATAAATTCATTTAACTTGAAAACTTTCACCATTACTAAGCCTTTTTTTATTGTGAGATGATAAATCATCAATAACATCTTCCATACCAATTTATCTCCTTACCCAATATGAATGTGTTCATCAGATGTTCATAAGAAAGAGTTAACGAACAAAGTATAATCATTACTTTATTTGCATCTATAATAGTCACCTCAAGCCTTAATAGGTCATTGATTATTTAGTTGAATGTATTGATATGATGATCAAGATTTTTTCGCTCTTGCATCTTTAACTTGTATAGTCTTTAATTCAGATACAACTTATTTGTGAGATATTGACATATATCGACACTCCAGCTACTTTCATATCTCTATAGGGGATGTAATCTCCATGATTTAGTATATGACCTTATTTTCTAGACATACTAAAATAGTTCTAGCTACTTTTGCCTAGAACTCTTCCCAGTTGACTCATTTTTGTCTTTCAATTTATTCTCTTGTAATCCCTTCAGTATGTCTTGCTTTTCTAACAAAATTTTCACTCCATGTCCATAATTTTAAGTTCCTAGATCTTTAGAACTTACCCACTTCAAATCCTACAACTAAATTTGTTATTTGCTTAACTATGCTCTAATATCTCTTATTAATAACTAAGGTGAATCTAGTAAGGATAGATTTGTATTAAAAAAGAAAATAAAAATAGATGAGAAGATTTTTTATAAGGTTCCGTCAATTGAGTTTTCCAACATCCTTGGATGCCAAAAACAACTGATTTTGCTATAGTGGTCAATAATTCAATTTATAAGGAATACATATTTCTCATATATAGACTATATTTACTTAAGTATAGATATTTGTAAAGCATAGCTGGTAAAATTTCAACATAACTTGTCTCTTTATCAAACTTAACCTAACTTAATCATAATTCTAACAAGTCTTAGAATCCCCCCAGATTTTGTAATCCACCAAAAATATGTTTCCAAATAAGGTTGTTTGTCATATAGCCTAGACCACAATTATGTTCCAAGTTATGGATTTCACTGTTACTTTATAGAATATAGCACGAGATCTAGAATACCTTGTCCTAGATCATAACCTAACTTAACCATAATTTCTAACAATTCCTAGAATCCTTTTAGATTTTATGGTCCACTAAAAATATGTTTCCAAATAAGGTTGTTTGTCACATAGCCTAGGCCACAATTTTGTCCTAAGTTGTGGATTTCACTGTCACATTCTAAAATATAACACGATAGTATACCTTGTCCTAGATCATAGATCCCTTCACTTCTCTACATAATTAGACACGACCTACGACATGTTCATATCTTAGAATGTCTCTTCCTTAAAAATACTTCTAACACATCAACATGCTTTTATCTTCACCTCTAATTTAAAAAAAGAAAAGGTCCTATATCACACCTTTGCCTTCCAAAACCCCAAATTTGCATATCTATGTGTATGAGTTATATATAACAATAACAATGATAATATGTACTTGTACTTCCTCTTTATTAATTTTCAATAGTAATATATTAACGAATAAGCATTATACACTAATACAATATAAATCTTATAATAATGGTCTTATTATTATTTCATTTGTAAATTGTAATTATTTCAAATACTTTGTCTTATAAACTAGTTAATTAAATCAATTAAAGAATAATTTAATTAAATATGTTATAAATATATAATCGATTGATTGATTGTATGGCATAAATAAAAAGAATGGCAATTCTTATATTATAATGTACTTTTATCTAGACGACTTTTGCAATTTTCATGAATTTTTTGACATTAGAAACTAAGATTGAAATTTTCATCACATATTCCTTCTTTCCTAAAAGTTATGGTTGGTTTTTGCATATGCTTTTTTTCATATCAATCTTGAAGAATTTATAATTTAATTTTTTTTCTTTCAAGCAGGTGGTTTCGTACTTGCTTTTTTCACATGAATTTTGAACAATTTATAATTTTAATTGTTTTCTTTCAAGTAGTTAGATATTATAAACTCATTTTTTAACATTAACTGGATGTTTAATAATTTATTTAAAATGTTTAAATTTATAAACATTCAATGTATGTCTTCTTGAATGCTTAGCGAGCATCTTCATCATCATCATCATCACACCCAATCCAAATCCTGCACCAATGCGAGGTTTGGAGAGGTCTGATGGTATGCAACCTTACCCTTATAGAATAAAGAGGCTACTTCTGGTAGACCCACATGCAAATGTGACAATAAAAATGTAGTATATTAATAATACAACAAAATTACAAATAAGTGATGCAAGTTAAAAAGAGTACATAAATAAAGCTCAGTAGTAGTAGTAGTAGTAGTACTAATAATAATAATAATAATAATAATAATAATAATAAATACTTATAATAAATTAATCATAAATAATTGAAATAAAATAATAAAAAATCCTTAGAGGAGGTTCACAGCACGTAGCCAAAATTAAGCGAACGAGTAAGTTTGGACTTGGAATACCTGACAATATAATTGTGTTGCGATGTCTATGCATCGAAAGAAATATAAAAGAGAGAGCGAAAAATATCTGTGGAGCTAATTGATATGTACTGTCATGATCTACAATATGATATGCCACTGCAGGAAAAGTGACAATGTTGTCTTCAGTGGTAAACGTTTATTCATTCCCTAAGAAATGAGTTTCTATTCCCAAGAGAAGGGTATTTTTGTACATCAAACTCCAAACAATACATTTGAAGTATTATACAAGTAGGTAAAGGACTGTCATAAGAGTAAAGGGAGTAGTGTAAGTGATATTCCCAATAAAAGGAATCATAGATTTAACAAGTTCTTAATATAGGAAAAATCCTTTTTTTCAGAGGGTTACTAAAAATCTTGACAAGAATAACAAAATAAGCATTCTCAAAACAAATATGCTCTTTCTCCCACAACAATCTTTACCAAAAATTATTAAGTTAAGAATGTGAATAGTTTTTAAAACACCAAATCATCAAGCATTCAGTTCTATGTATCAATCTACCGTTGCAGTAGTTCATTGTAACAAGTAGAACAACAGTAAGTGCAATGAGAATAAACCAAGTAATCATTCATAAGATTGTACATATCTAAGCCTTACCAAAGCCGTGGTGGCAGAGTAGAGAAATGGGATCTATTAATGAAAGAACACGAGAAGATCTCCCAAAATGAAACCATAAGATCATTAGGCATAAAAATTCAATCTTGACATATACCTAACAATAATAAATACAAAGAGATCAAAATAATAAAACCCAGAATGCATTTAACCTTAAATCACACAAAGAAGTTAATATCAAAACCAAAAAAATGCATAAAGAACATAAATTCCAGAAAACACAAAACCTAGGAACACCACAGTAAAAGAGACTACTTAATCAAAAAACATACCCAAAAAGATGAGTGAATGTTGTTGTTTATCTAGTGAATCGATGCCCCACAAGAAAATCCTAAATAAATAATAACAATATAGCAAAAGAGAGAGAAACGAACACGTGCTGTGTATATAAGGAAACAAGTGTTTGTTGACGAAGCGAGCAGTTAAGGCCCACCATGACCATCATAAACCCTAACATAAGTCGCAGAAGGAGATGTAAGTAGTATATAGAGAGTGAGAAAGAAAGAAAACCTGAAAATGGAATATGAAGATCAAGATTACAGAGGTGCAGTCCTTTTGGGACTTCTGGCGACCCTTTTGGATCAGAAGACGCAAAAATGATATTTGCCCAAAAGGAAATAACAAGGTCCGAAAGTTGATATAATTAAGAACCATATAATTAACAAAAAGTATATGACAAGTTAAAATGACATTACATATTCCATAACTAATTTAGAATGAGACTCTCATACCAATTGACATGAATCCACTTAAGAATATATCCTCGAAAACCCACAAATAAGTTTAAATCAAACTTAAGAAAGCTAAAACAAAAACCAAATTAATTAAGTATTTGAATGTTATAAAGAAAGAATTTTGTGATAAATTTAAAGTTCAATAAAGAACAAGTAAAAGAAGTTGTGATATATTATGCAGATGTCTAAAAATTTTTTAGTTGAAAAAAGACATGTCCTAAATATTAAATAACAAAAAATTAGGATTTCAAGTGGATGCAACTTAGGACACTAGCCATATTAGTTACAAACTTTTTAATATCAGTGAACATAATCTGTAGAAAAATAGCTAACATAGAACACTATTTATTTCCCTAACTAAACATATTTGATGCCTAAGAATTATGCCAAACAAAAATTCAGACCAAATTTTAAAAAAATCAACTTACTAACCTACAAATATGGCCACTAGAAAATAGGAAGATAAAAGCCTGTGGTTTTAGGAGCGTAAATTACTTCATATAAGAAGTCAAAAAAGAGAGTAAAAAATTTAAATAAAAATAAATTACAAAAACCCTCCACATGATTTAAAAATTTTTATTTTTGACATATATTTATAAGAGGAGCTTTGAGCATATAATACCATGCAATGGGTGTAAGGTACCTTCCGAGTTTGAACCTACATTTAGTGTAGATGAATCTCCATCTAAAGGAATAATAGATACATGAATGATTTAAGCTATGTCCTTATAGCTAGACTTCGATTCACCACACACATGGATTAGGTATCTATCATGGTTTTATAGGTGGTGTGCATGCAATCATGCACAGAATCTTGTATTGTGAACATCATCATAGAGTAGTCTATAACCCCACCACCATGTTCATCTTGGTGAACCATCCAAGAGTGATTTGTGATCAACCTCCCTGCAACATTTGGCTTTTGGGCTCATTATGAAATCATCTCATCCTCAAAC
>JAOTJB010000008.1:22768999-22787508 GCA_027123815.1 Erythroxylum minutifolium | reverse complement strand
ATTGATATCATTCAATGGGTTTTAGACCCATAGATCAAAAACAAAGATAAAGTGAAGTTCTTCCAAATAGCTATGGAGTGTCTAATGTATAACTTACGGTGGGAAAGAAATTGGAGTTTTTTAAAGGCACTAAAAGAGATGTAATGTCAGTGTGGATTAGGAACCTCTCCATCATAAAGGAAATAACTGTGGTTTGGAGAGCTCACTTTCCCTATTTTTGGACCTGACCTCTATGGGGCACATATAAAGGATTAAATAGAATTCTACAATGGAAATATGTCCCATTACTCGTGTGGTAGCAGGTTCTCTATGCTTTTATTCTCACGAACCCATCTCTAAAGGCTTTGAAAGCTACTCATATGATGCTTAAATCAGCTTTCATTGGTCTCACCTAGAATTTGTAGTACTTCACTTGGTCAGCCACATAATTTTCGGCGTTGTTCGCTTTTGTGCTTGTGTGCTAAGGCTTTTGCCTTGTCTTAAAACATTATTTTAACTTCCATAAAAAATAATTATAACAATAATTTGGTAAAGAAAGCGTGGGGTTTTGAGGGAAAGAAGCACAAAGGCGACGGTCCGTAAAGGTGTCGGTTTAGAGAGTGTTGTAGAGAACATTTAGTTCCAGCTTCTCACTTCGCTTATCGGTAAGAGTTACATCCGTCTAGTTCTTCCATATAACCCAATCTTATTTGATCAAAAGATGAATAACACAATTTACTTTCTCCTCTATCTACCAACATGCGTTAGATTCCAGGAACAATCAAATACTGACCAACAAATCTGAAGCACCTTTCACTTCCAATTCTGCCTCAGACTTGTTCTGCCCCTTGAGGGAAAGACAGACGCCAGTCCAAGTAAAATTTGAAACCAAACCATTAGCCATAAGTAATGCTCATGACCTGTGTAAAATTAGTAGAGCATAACAATATTCAATTAGCATTGTTTTGCCCTCGAGAATACTTCCCTTTTAATTCATTACTCTTTTCAATCTGAAGATGACATCCAGCATTGGATCAAATAAAGGAAAACAATAGGAATTTCAGACTAAACGCTTGCACATTCCTTGGTAAGAGTAACATTTGAGTGAAGATTACAACAATTTATGGTACAGTAGCCATCAAGAATGGCGTCAAAAGCAGAATACATTATCAGATAAAATCAAAGAATCACCAAATCAGGCCACCAACTGGCACATATCAGTACTTCTATACTCCAAAGGAAAGAGTTAGCTGCTGCTGCTGATGAAGTGGGCAGCCAAGGTCAATGAATTGAGGTTGTTTTCCTTGCAGCATATGCAAGCCGAGGGGCAAGAATGAAAGAATTTTTTAGTTCTTCAAAACGAGTGTGATAAATTGCCCGTCCTTTCTTGACCAGCCTACAGCTGCCGCTTTAACTCACTGCCTCATTTCAAGCAGTAGATCATGGTGCAGCACAAAACTATTGTCTATGTAACCTCGCAATGTGATAGCCTTTCCTACAAAACAACCAAGTTCGTATTTACAGAATTGTTAACCAGAATTACCAGCAACCTCTGCAGCTCTCTGTCTCATCATCTCCATCACAGCTGCTCTTCGCCGTGAATCAGATTGCTGCTGCAGTCTCCTCAAATGATCTTTTAGATCTCTGGATAAACAAGTAAAAATCCAGGTAAGAAATTTAAGCTAGAGTACTAAAACATTTAAAAAAGAGTGAAGAATAAGAGAGTTTGAGGGAAAATTATGATCAGGTTGAGATAATATAAACCTGCAACGCGGCACATGGCATTCAGATTCCTTGCATGCCCGAGCATGAAGTTGCAGGAGATACCACATTTTCTTGCATAAAACACAACCTCCAGCTGCACGAATCTTGCAATGTATACCATGCCGGAAAAGACCCTTTACTTTACGACAATTAGGATATTGGCAATGGGGAGAACGACATTGTGATGCATGTACTAGAAGGTCAAGCATTTTACGGAGCTGCCATATAAAATAACCATCAAGTTGAGCCTCAAGTCATCATAAACTTGGAAAGTAGAAACAATGATGCCCAGTCAAGTGACTATTCTTTCATTTCAAGTTCAACCACCAGGTCAAGAACTTGGGTATACTTCTTGAGATTTTACAGGTGTGCATACTACATGAAAGTCAGCAGCCGACATGCTATCGCAGAAGATATAGGGTAAAATTTGTTGGACTCCCCTATAGTTTGACATATTATCAATGTATTTCCTGACTTTTAAAAACTATCAATAACTCTCTATAGTTTTGATTTTGTAACACGGCCCCCTGCCGTCAACTTCTGTTACAAGCCCCAACTTTGAACTTCAAAACAACTTCGTTTTGAAGTCTACAGTTAGAATTTTTAACAGAAGTTGATGGTAGGAAAGATGGATGTTATAAAACTAAAACTATAAGAGGTTATTGATAATTTTTAAAAGTCTAGGATTATATTAATAATATATCAAACTATCAGGGGGTCCAGCAAATTTAACCCTAAGATATATAATCCAAATGAATGTCCATTCATACATATAGGATTTATCTATACTTGCTATAAATTTCGACATATATAATTGGAAAATGTTAAGACTAGAAAGAAGAACATTGCATCACTAATCATGCAGTTAGCTACCATAATAAAAAAAATCATGTAGAGAGAAAAGAAAACCTATCGTTCCTTTAATGTTTTGGAAATTCTATGAAGGTAAAGCTTCACTGAAAAATGACAGATTTCTCTAAAATATATTTCTCCCTACGTCGCTGACACTAAAATAGCTGAAACAACTGATATGACGTCTAAATTGCAACACGAGTACTAACTACTAGGGGGCAACAAAAGATCAAGAATGGGAATCATATGCTAACACTGTAGACAATCTAAAATACGAAGATTCCTTTACTGTTTTGGAAATTCTATGAAGAAAAAGCTTTACCGAAAAATACCAGATGTTTCTAATATAAATTTCTCCCAACATCACTGACACTAAAATAGCTGAAACAACTGACATAAGGTCTAAATTGCAACAAGAGTACTGACTACTAGGAGGCAACAAAAGAATCAAGAATGGGAATCATTTTCTAACATTGTAGACAATCTAAAATATGGAGAAATTAATACCTGTAGAACCCTTAGCTGCCTAGCTTCTTTATTTTGTGCATCACGATCACCCATGGATGGGTGATTAGTCAACTTATGAGGATGATCAATGCCTCCTTCCTTTTGGTAACATGTATTGCACACATCATAATCAGGGCAAACTTCACAGCGCCATCCTTGACCTGTTTCAATGTCAAGATGGCATACATTGCATGTCGTCACAAATGCAGGAGCAGTTGGATTATGGAGATGGTAGAGGACCATCATGGAAGAGTGTTTAGCTCGGCGTAGAGTGTCATATTGGTAATGATTTCCTTGACAAAGACTCAGAAATGCTTGTCTTGTGTCAAAGAATTCACTCTCAAGAATTTCATCCTTATCCTTTGTATCCACGGGCACATCTGTGATTTCAACCTGCAGAGTCCCAGTCGTGCCATTTTAAAGTTATCCAAAGAAAGATAAAAGTTGATGTGGCAATGGAATGTCCCTTGCAGTTTACATTGGAGGGGAATGTGAATGCGCACAACAACCCAAGCATAGATAATGGAATGTGAAACTTACCGGATGAAGGAGATGCTTCTCTCTTTGATTAACAGGATGCCGTTCCCTTTCTTCACGATTTTGCTCTGCTTCATAGCACCTTTGGAACACAAAGATAAAAGTCAAATTTCCTATAGGTCACTAAACTAGTTTCCAGAAGAGTTGAGAGAAGTGGATTGCTTAGGATCAGGCAAAATAATAAAATAAACAAGCATTAACAATCAAATCCTCAAATATCAATAGAAGAAAAACTCCTTGATTTAGAATGAATAGAAGATATGTTGAATGGTTAATAAAAAAACAATTAGAAAAGCTGGGCTGCTAGGTTTTAACCAAGTTGCTGGAATTTGAGTTTCAGATCTGAAGTTTTAGTATGGGCTGCTGAAACTTCAGGCTTAGGTTGTTGAGATCTAGACTGGGATTGCGAGGTTTTTTGGTAAGGGAAACAAGACAAAGGGTAGTTCTAGGAATCACTGCTACGGTATAATTATTACCAATAGAAATAGGCATCACACTTCCTAGTTAGAAAACCCAAAATGTTTTGAGAAAATCAGGCTTCCTTTTCTTAAAGGGCTGATACATATTGTAGAAAAGTTTTTGAAACCTTAATCCTAATAATATAAGGATTCCAACTAGGTAGTCCAAATTATGATTGAATCCTATTCTAATAAGAGATTATTAAGTTTTAAGCCCTATAAGAAACTGGATAACATAGCTAAGTTATTATTAGTCCCTACCTAATAAGGAAAACTTGACATAAAATTGATATGACAAAATCGCCCTTACTGTCACTACTATGTGAAGAGTAATGTGAATGAATCACACTAACTTTCACTCTTCATCCCACCAAAATAAAGGTTGTGATTCAGTGATCTGTCCTCTCCTGTATCGTTCATAAACTCTAATCTGTTGTGCATCCTCCTCTCCAAATCAGGTAGCTATTAACATTCAAATCCTCAAATATCAAGAAAGTACCTGAAACTCCTTCTCCAAATCAAGAAGCAAGTGGCCTAGCACCAATTGTTTCCCATATGAACCCCACTTCCAAAATTCCCAAAATCTTTCCTAAGATCTTAACAGTAGTTGCATACAAAAATAACCCTTTATTAAACTGTAGAAAATGACAAGATAATCTGCTTCCCAATTCCTGTTCAGAAAGACTTCCATTTTGTCCTTCACCTTAAAATAAACAATCATGATATATTCCATAAACCTTTGCTTAAAGTGTTGTCCGTCGTGGAAGGCAAAGAAAATTACAAGTTCACCATTTCTAATTTGTAAACCATCATAAGAACATATATGTGCAGGTATTAAAGCATGACCTACATGGAAAATGGCAGAATCTTCCCGCCTAAGCTAGTGCCTTTTGATCCTCAAAATCTAACTTATAACTGTAAGATGCTTAAGATGATCCTTTGCCTCATTTGATTTCTCAAATTCTCTATCCTAGTCAAAGTTTATATGACATTTCAGTGTAATAATGAAATTCCAACTCTAATTTTGCATTATTTGTTTTTGAGACCAATGCAACAGAATCCTGCAACGGACACAATAAAAATTAATGTTAACTGAAGCTGCTAAGTGCAGCAGTTAATGCACCAAGACAGTGAGACTATTACTTTATGCATATTGTTGTCTAAATCAATCAAAGAAGTTAAAAGTACGTAAAGTTTTATTTGACATATTTCAAAGGTTTTGGTGACCAATTCAACAGAATACTGCAGTGGACACATTATAACAGGTTAGTGGTAACTAAAATGCCACTTGCAACAGCTGATGCACCGAGATAGATCATTCCTTTATCCATAGTATGTATTGAATCAATCAAATGTATTTAATCAGTCAAAAACAACATAGAGTTCTTACTTATCACATATCTCAAAAGTTTTGCAATGGCTGCAAACCCAACGGTTTCCTGATACCATTAATATGCAACAATGTGAGCAACAGTGCTGCAAATGAACCATGATAAAATCTTCCTTCATTGAACAAATTGTCTCGCCGAGCTGAGAGGTAAAAAGGAAAAAAATTACAACTTCATGAGGACAAAAATACATATGATTGTTATCATATCTAATAATCATTTATTACAAAGCCCATCTCATAATGGACAAGCTTTCAGCTCAAGCTCCAAAAGCTATATACATTCTACAAGTAAAATATATTGAAAAGGGTAAGGAGCAGAATAACAAGTATAGCGTGCAAACATGGGTTTTCATGAATCAAATGCCAATTCAAAGAAACCACATTAAGAGATGATTTATCATTTAACCAGTAGACGTACTAATTAATATTTGATTCAGGACTTTCCAAGCACACCGTCCATAATTCAATACAACCTCATCTCCTCTTTAGGGCGCTTTAAATCAATTCCTTTACCTAACTTTTGGGACAAATCACAGATTACTTTCTTGCTTTTCTACTTTTAACTGTGCCTCCATATTCCAGCATATGACCAAACAAATTAAACTTTAATAAATTTACTGGCTCCAATTCCCTGGTTTGGAAAAAGTTACAAATAATTATGAAATCTGACAAAATTAATCATATCAGACGTTGGCCATCTGAGGCTTGTAATTGAAAAGAAACATATCTATGGAGGTGTCTCTAATGCCCCCATCACCTCCCCTTGGGACAGGAAGAAAGACCCTTGTCATTTTTACATTTACAAAAAAAAAAAAAAAAGGAACGCATAGAACGCCAAGAAAATATTACGCTGCAACATATGGGATATAAAAATTACCTTATGCATTAGCAGGAGATCCTTTGATGCGTTACCAGAAAGATCCGACTGACCAGATGCTTTTAAAGCCCTTTTAGTTATAGTCTTTTTGGTAGTTCCCTTTTTATTCTGTTTTCTGCCATCTTCTTCTTGGTTAAGCTGATAAATTAAGTCCTCAGCAGCACCGGGCCAATAGTCACCATCAAAGTATGGCAGCCTAGCTGCTGTCACCTTTGCTTTACATTCACCAGTAGATACAAAGAAATGATCATATAAATTAGTAAGCTCGACCACTATACTTTCCTTAGTAGCTTTTCTTAACATAGATAAGTACCTGAAATAAAAAAGACAACAAAATAAGCAACAAAATAAATTAGAGAAGAATATGAATTGATTTGCATCATGCAGAAATAGAATCCCTCATTTATGTAACGTCTCACCATTCCCGGAGTTTGTCAGATTTTGGTGTCTTCTGGATTTCTGGATGACAGTACAATATATAATCTTCACCCTTCAACGGAGGGCAAGCCCAAATGTAGCAGCTTGTGAAACCCCTCTTCTTGCAGTACTCAAGATATCCAATCTGCAATGAGATGTAAATATAAAGTAAAATTTCATTGGAACTTCCTAATAGGATCTATTGTCAACACCCCCATCTCATATCAAAAATATCTAGCCATCTGAAACTAACCAATATTTCATGGTAAACAAATGTTCTTAGAGCCTCTCCAGTCACTGCTTTAATCTCAGGTCTAAAATATTTCACAGAATCCAGATAGGACAGATAGACACGCCGTTGGTTTGGAAATTGGCATTCTGACCCAAATTCTTGAACGTACATACCGAATAGACAAACCTCCACACCTTCAATATTCTGAAACAACAAAATTACCTGGAAGATAATCGTATTCCGTTATTCCATGTCATTAGGCACACTATAGCAACTCTTGAGAAGTGTTAAAATGCTAGCATATACAGTTAACTATTAACAAATTTGTTCCACCAGTACTTCACCAATTGGTTAAAAGCCCTGGTAAAAAACACATCTAAAATTTATAAACATATGCACAAGCAAATAGTAAGAAACAAATTTCTGCCTAAAAAGCCATTCACAAAGGTCCTTTATGCTAAAATATTAATAAAACTAAGTAGTAAAACAGAACTCTTGAATTGATATAAGTTTTATGTTCCACAATTCTTAGTTTATGTTCAGCCTTTTTTATTGAGTTCCAAAACAAAACTAATTTCCACCACAGAAATAAAATTTTAAAATTAAAACAAAACAGCTTAGATATATATTCTTAAATAATGTGATTGCCAAACAAGTTATTATCCTCCAACAGCAAAAAATGTAAATTGTACATTTCAAAGGCTAGGAATTTGAGAATATTACGACTTCACATGTTATGTTTTTTACAAAGGAGCTTATTATATTATGTTGTTAAGATTAATGTACTGAACTATCTTAAATGACCACCACCCTGAGTCAAACATATATGCATATCTTTAGAGCTTATTTTTTATTAGATGCAGAACATATATGAATTTGATGTATCAATTTGTTTTTAGTTTACATGATCATTAAATATTATTATTTAACATAACCTTTCGTTACACCTAAAATTCTGTATACTAGCATCCCATGTGTTTCTATTTATTGTTCCTATGGAGCAATGCCAGTACAAATGTTATTTTTCGCATTGCTTCCATGATTGTAGTCGCAATGGCTATAGCGTCTCAATTTATGCTTCTACGTTGAATCTTTGATTTATTCTAATGTTTCACGTCTTTCTATTTATCGTTTAAATCTTTCTGCAGCAACGATGCTACAGTCTTTGGACTAATGGCAGTCACACTTAGTTTATCCCACTATTTTATGGCTATTTCTATCATGAGAAAACTTTGTGATCACTTTATTTAGTAAAAGAGGAGAATGCGCACATAAATGCTTACTTTCACAAATTATAGCATAGATTACATGTTACTGAAATAGATAAAAACATTTCAATTTTATTATTTTTGAGATTTCACATAGTACTCTTTTTTTTATCGAAAAATCAATCTGATTTTTTTGTACACTTCGCTTAATGAGAAAATGGGTTCGATTCTACAGGATCAAAACAAACCCATGGGACTTAAGGAGTATCCCCATTTCCCGATAAAATGATCTTGTCAATATCGGTATAAATTATCTTTCCCTCATGTTCCGCTAGAGTGGGAACCCTAAATCTAGGGCCACTTGGCTTTCCAATCCAGTTTCAACAATGCACTTCTCGGAATAGATAAAAACATTTCAATTTTATTATTTTTGAAAATATTTAAATTTGGTTAACATTTTTAATTGCACAAATATTGTACTTTGTTTGTTAGTTAAATAAGTATATGCAATCTAAAAAGAATTTAATCAAATTGAAAAGGTAAATTAAGCATGTGATTGTTCACATTACACCACATTACACTACCATTTTATAAAATGGACTATGCAGAAAAAAGGACAGAGAAGAGTAAGTACCAAAACAGATGCTTCCTCAAAACATGTAAGTTTTTATTTCTCTTCCTCATAGACAGAAAAATACAATATGGCAAGCCACACATTGATGGTAATAAAGATGATGACCATTGAAATACATTAAAATTTCCATTCAGAATAACATGTTATAGTAGACATGATACATAATTACAGTGCTATCAAAGTGATTTAAAGTTCCATTAGAATCTTATTGTGCTAATAATTTTTATGAAATAATCTCAAAACATTTTTCATAAGATGCTCTCTAAAATAAATTTTTTAAATATGATTTTTTTATTCTTATTTTTTTGCAATTAGATAAGTGTCTGTTAAAATAAGCATAATCCAAAAACAGATGTTTACCATTGTGCTAATAATTTTTATGAAATAATCTCAAAACATTTTTCATAAGATGCTCTCTGAAATAAATTTTTTAAATATGATTTTTTTATTCTTACTTTTTTGCTATTAGATAAGTATATGTTAAAATAAGCATAATCCAAAAACAGATGTTTACAATACAAAGTATCACCTACAGGATGATCAAGAGCAATGCACGCCTAGCAAAAACAGATAGCAAACACAAGAAAAAAAAATGGGTGCATTCCCTGCATACCTTGGACTTGTACGGGAATTCTGTTGGATAATTCTCTTCTCTAAAAATTTCAAGAAACCGTGGCTTCACTTCCAACTTTTTGTCCACCGATGAAACAACACGAATTACAAGAGCTTCTGCTCCAGGAATCTGAAGATATAATTTATTGCAGAAATCAGATAACAGCAATTAGCGCTAATAATAATTTTTGTAACCCTGCTGGAAGCTCACCAAAATAGCTCATAATAGCATTGTTCCAGACAAATCACCCAAAATCACTACATAGAGAACACAACATTTCATATTTAAACAGAAAAAGAGATCATAATTCCAGATGCAAATCATCAAGTAAACAACTAATTTTAATTCAGACTTTTAATATCATAAACTACATCAAGGATTTCTTTCTAGTCTCAAACCTATAAAATTACCAAGAAATTAAAAACCATGTTTCTCTTAGACTCTCTGCATTTATTGATCAAGACAGACACAATATTTCAGTCTGCTTAAAATAATTTTGCGTGATTAACAGTGACTCAACCTATCAAATTATAAATGCTTCAATTTCACACATAATATAATGCAAATCAACCCTGCAATTAAAACACATTAATTAGTATATAAATATAAATTAATGTAATTTGCTATGCTATTCATCAAAAGTATATAAAGCTTGTTGATCAAAGCATCAGAAAAACTGAAGCCGTTAAAGCCTTAATCATACATAGAGCAACAGGATTATATATGGCCCACCTCATCATAACTTTTTCCTTGAAGCCTGGCCCTATCTTGCCTTTCCTGCTTCAGTCTCTTAAATAACCTTTGTTCTATGTGGTCGCTAAGTATGGTTCTCGGCAAATCTTTTGCTCCAAGAACAGCACTCTGTGGCAAGGGCTTGCGCTCTCCTCTTTCAACCTCTGCAATGTAGCAATTAGGACAAGTATATTCAGCTTGTCCACCATCATTCCTCCGACCATTAAACAGAGCACAAATTTGATGTTGCCATGCCTCACACTTGTCACATTGAACCCACTGTGCACATAAGAAAATAAAAACAAGAAGCAACTGGTTCAATACCACCACGTAATGAAGTTGTAAATAGCATTGTGTAAGGAAGCACAGTAATGAATAGAAGGCAAGCATCGACGTACCCATTCTTCAGTTTCCTCATCATTTTTCTTCTTCTCAAATCGTGTTTTCAAAATTGCAGTCCCATCAACAACAATAGTATCTCCACGAGCCTCATTATAGCATGGTATACAGAAATAATGCCTTGTATCACCAGCTCCCATAGTATAATACATCGCATTCCGCTTGATGCGAGCACCACAGGGTGTGCAATATATAGGTGGTGGCTCAAAAGTAAGCTTCTCAACTGCACACAACTGACAAGAATTCTCACTCATCAAATGCTCCATCGCTTGATTTTTTTCAGCCTTAGCCTTACTCTGCAAGGCAAAGTGGAAGAGTGAAATGAAAATAATTCCAATCTGAATTCATTTCCATTGCGCAGAAAATATGAAAATTGTAACCAATAGGAAAGTGCTTCCCAATAGTAATTACCAAGAACTAAGGTAAAATTACATTAAGCAAAAACTTCTTTGAAATGTTAAATGCTTTAAGAACATTCTTTTTACATGTTCTTAGGCATAATCTGGATGTGGCAACTAGTTTTCAAAGTAAACTTCAGGTTTACATGTTCTTAGGCATAATCTGGATGTGGCAACTAGTTTTCAAAGTAAACTTCAGGCTAAGTCAAGAAACTGATGTCAATTGATCACCATTCATTAGGCACTTGAAAAGACAAGTCCAATAGCAGTACCATTTCTTTTCTAAGGAAGAAACCGATGATAGATAACCCATTTCTCTGTCCATTGTAAAGAATAAGCAACTCGAGATCTTTCAACCATCACATAATTCATTTAAAAGCTGTTTATTGGGAGTAAAAAAGGAAGTGCTACAATGAACTGACTTTTCTTCTATCAATTTATATGATTTTCCTGTGCTGGGATTGGAAAGGAAAAGAAAATGAAAGCACATAATAACAGAAAAAAAATTTGGTGACATGGCACATAGGTAGAAGTTGCTCTAGGGAAAAAAATGCATAATTGGATTGGCTGTGTATTACCCACCAAGTAATACAGATTTCTACAAATTATTTTTACTGGGAAAACCCACCAGAAAGTAGGATGAATTGGGTCATCAATTTGCCTTCCAATGTTTGATCAAAAAAAGAATAACAAAGATGTCATATTGCATTCTTTGCAAAATTTTCAAGAAACAAACAATTAAATGTTAATGCATTCTGTAACATCTCTTGGAATTTTCCTAGAGAATGATTGAATGCAAGACAAATAAATCAAAAATAACTTGGAAATGCTGAAATCAACAAAAGCACAAGACGAGAAATCTCACCTGACCAACCCACTGTCTGAGGCCTGTAATATGCTCCCTAACTTGCTCAGGAGTGAAAAGTTCAGTTAAAGATACCCCCTTTATTTTTGGCTTCCCAGTCTTGGTTCCAGCACCTTCTGAAGGTTGAGTAGCATTTTCTAGTTTGACTGCATCAGGTTCTTTTTCAACCTTAATGCTCTCCTGTGTACTCAAACGTTTAGGCTCACTATGTACGGTAGCCTCAACAGCAGCTCTTTGGCTGCTCTTATCATCCACGTTATCTTTCTTAATCTCACTACTACCAGGACTTCCTTGCGCAGAACTAACAGGAACTTCTGACTTCACCTGCATCAGCATACAAGTATCCTCATGCTTCATATCTTGGCACTGGACATCCTGGGATGCATGGCAGTCATCAATTACCGAAGGTGGCGCACCAGAGCCTTCACTCTCAGGTTTGAAAGATTGAAAGGATTGTTCTATCTTCAAGCGTTTCATAGTTGGTTGTACATCCTCAGAAAATTCAACAACAGTTGAAGTTTTGGACATCAATGTTGCTGAATTATCTGCTGTCTCAGAGGATTTGCTGTACATGTCAGAATCTGAGGCTGGTCGAGTGCGTGCCTTCACTTGTGCTTCTATAAATTTTTTGACTGGAACACAAACAGGGCAACTAGCATCTCTGCAGTGCTTGAAGTGTTGAATCAAAATTTTTGTATGTTGGCACCTAGGATGGGCGCATGGAGATAAATTGCATCTGCTCATATGTCTCAACAAGTTTTGGGCATTAATACAGTTAAATTCTGGACATTTCCCTTCAGGAGCTGTGCATCGACGAGCATGCCACAGGAATAACAACCACCTTTGTTGGTTTTTAAACTGTCTGTCACGGGTTGGATTTCCAGGCCTATAGGTGGCACTGTTTAAGTTTTGGGGCTCAGACGTATTTCTTTGGGGAACTATTGGACCCATAATAGATTCTTTAGAAGATAAATTATTTGGTTGAGCTTCATCTTGCCCAGAAATTCTTTGACGGAAATCTTGTTGAACGCGATGGTCATGTGACATGTTTTCAGGGTTGCAAGTGTTGTCTTGTGATTGAGGATGCCATTGACTCTGCAGTACCGCATCTGATTGTGGTCCAATAGGAAGGCAATTAAAATCACTCTGGGACTCCGAAACAAATTGATGTGGATGCAAGATTTGTTGCATTTGCTGGGAACTTTGAGTTGTTGAAGGGCAGATATCATGTTGTCCAGGTGGAAGAGACAAACTTTGCACACTCCTAGAACGATCTTCAACAGTATTTTGCAGGAATTGGTTCTGCAACTCATACATTGGTAACTGATCAGAGGGCTGTGAAAGTAGAACTTCATTCTGGTGCTCCACTCCAGACTCACACTTCACTTGAGTGCTGTGATCAGACGACAATTGAGAGTGATCAGAAGCGCTATTGTTTATCAGATGCTGCTGCTGCAGATCCCGCTGTTTGTGTAGGCGTTGCTGTTGAACAAATGACTGCTGTTGAAACTGATTATTCTGTTGTTGGAATTGTTGCTGATGATGTGAATGAAGCACACTCTCTCTTGATGCTAGTGGGGACTGGAAATTCATCTTTTCAGATTGATCAAGTAACTGGGGCTTCAAGTGTGCACTCTGTTGAGTTCCATGTAAATTTGACTGATTACTTGTGGAAGTCAAGTTTGTTTTTGGCATAGATTGCATGCTCACAGGACCTAGATTCTGAGCATTCATAACTGATCCAACAGATGTTACAGCTCCATAGAAGTTTCCAGATCCATAATAATCACCAGTACTCACCTCATATCCATCACCTGAAAGATATTTCCAATTAGATTAACTTTACTGGTTCAAGCATCCAATCATCAAAAGCCCAAGCAAACATAGAAGACAGAAAAATGGGAGAGATTACCCTGCATCAGCTGTCGCTGATGTTGATCAAAATGTTGTAATGGTTTTGGAGAGCTAGTATAGGGAGCAGTCATGTAGCTCTCGGAGGTACCAGGTTCATTCACAAGCTGAAAATTGTTTGCAATCATTCCCATCCCACCGTTCAAAGCTCCATTAGAGAAACCATAAGATTTTTGCGGCAAACCAGATCGGATGTTACTACCCATCTGGCTACCCAGGTTCTGCAGTATACGACTGTTCTGACCACCAGCATACGTCTTCTGTTGCAACGGTTGTGATAGCATAATAGATTCAACAGAAGAAAACCCACCAGCATTGTTAGAAGATTCCATACTTACATAAGCAGGGTTAGTATTGTTATTATTAAATCCAGGAGTTGGAATCATTTGGCTCGTCATCCTTTGAACACCCATGGATGACATACTCCCACCAGAACTAATGGAATAATTGGATTGTGATTGCTGATAGCCATTGGACTGGTTTCCTGTAAACACGGAATTTCAATCACATGCCAATAAGATATATGAGTGAACACAAAGTCTGTTATTGAGGCTTTAATTTACCGTCAGAGGTACTGAAGGCACCACTCTGAATACCATTAGTTGGTAACAGGCCTCCTGTATTAACAGTTGTTGGTGCTATGCTATCACAAGCTGTGGAAGAATTCATCATCGTATTAACTGAAGAAGCCATCAGATTGGAATTGCCACTGTGTGACATACCCGGAGTTGGTATCATAGTACCAATCGAAGAGGATGGATTAACAAGTTGTAGATTTCGTTGGTTATTGTTATTCGCAGGTGCACGCTTGAGCAGAGCGCTCAGACGACTCTCTAAAGTATTCATATTTATATAATCCTCCTACAAGAAAAATTTGTATTGATTGAAACCATAGAGAATCTGTCTAGACGTACCTAATGATAATTCTTATAATCAACTGATCAAACAAAATACGATATAATTATTTGAGAGTCAAGAAACCATAGACTTGAAGGCAAGCTATATGGGCACAAAAAGAACCTTTGTCTGAGCAGCTTTAAACAGACCATCCTCCAGGCGTTTAGCTATGTCCTTATACTTCTGTTTCTGTGGTTCACCAACTGGGTGAGCCTGCCGCTGCAGTATAATTCCAAAGCTATACAATATGTAAAACAATAAGTCAATGGCAAGATCCATGATCAAAATATACAGTAGGTAAATACATGTTTATCAACATGCATTATATGTGTATATTTGCAATTGACTATTTAGGAAAAATTGGAACCCAATTTTTTGAAAGATAATACAAATTTGCAAGGGAAATTTAAAAATTAACCAACAAGTGCAATGTCAAAAAAAGGTGACTTTTAGAAGGATCTTCAGCCATGACAACCAAATTAAATACTTGAAATCAAAAAAATTATTGTAAAAAAATTAGTTTCATTACAATCTTAACACAAATTTTGTGAGAAAGTTAATTTAATGAAAACCAGTGAAAAACTTGCCCCCACTTTACCCTTTGTCTAGCTTCAACCCTAATGAAAATTTTGTGAGAAAGTTAATTTAATGAAAACCAGGGAAAATTTTCTCCCACTGAACCCTTTGTCAAGCTTTGCCCCTAATGATTCTAATGTGCCTCAAACAGAAGTCGCCACATCTAAGTTTTATTGCCTGGAATTTTCGAACTTGCAAGTACAAAAGGAATCACAGATTGAACAAGGTGAAAACAATTCTAATAACTAGCAGAACAGGCAGAGTAGATTCATGGAATTCCTTAACCAAAACATCTTCATCTCAGAATTGACATAAAGAGAATAATGTGGTGTGATGAATCGATTTCAGGCTTAGAAATGCCACCCAATGTGTGACTTTTAAGCAGATCAAACATCTTGTTTCTGGAATAAAATGCCAGCAAGAAAATCTTATTAAACTGCAACTAAAATGAAGAAATAGATTTGAAGTCTTTAGTTTCAATGACTAAAATAAAAAAACTCTTACATTTGATCTCGCATAAAAATACGAGCTCTATGAAGCTCAGGGTCCATGCCAAAGATAGAATTAGGAGCCGCACCTCCACCCCCAGAAGCTAAATTCTGCATCTGGGGAGTAGGAAGGTTATTTCCATTTTGCTGGGACAGCTGATTAGGGACTTGCCCTGAGATCTGCCCAGACATTTGCGCCTGCACATTCATCTCCTTTTATACTCAAAGCTATAAGCCAGCCATGCTGCTTTAGGACTAACTGCAAGAGTTAATTTTTGACATCCAAAAAAATGAGACTTGAAGGGAAAGTTAAGGTTCCAAAAAATGTACATAGTTAGCAAAACTAAATTGAAGATAGAGAAGAAAGGCCAAAAGTTAACATAAAAACACAGGTGAAATTGATATGAACACAGGCATAGATGGATATTAAAGAGGACAGAGGAATTTACATAAGAATTAAACCTAGGATTTGGCAGCTAGCAACAGAGAGAAATGGATAACGCATTAACAACTTATGTTCTCATGATGTAAGCTTACAGAACATTGATAAGTGAAGCAAATTGGGAACAATTGGAGACAAGTGGATAAATCAAAGAGAAATGGGTCAAACGAATCAAAATTGGGGATTTTGGGGGAAGCACAGAAGAATGAAATAAGAAAATCAGCTAAAGAAAGACATGAATTGAAGAACGGGATTATTTGGCGAAGCAAGAGCAAGATGCAAATAAATAATGGAAACCTAATTATGCGATGAAACCAGGGAGATAAAACTAAGCAACCCTAGTACTTAGGTTAGGTTAGTATAATTAGTCGAATCAGGGAATTTTCGAAAGGGGAAAACCCTAGCAAACCTGAAGGGATGAGGTAGTGACGACCAAAAGCTTCCAATTGGGATCCCCGTGTAGAAAAGGTGATGAGGATGATCTTCGGCGACGCGCGGGCGAAAGATAGAAAACAGATATAGAGAATTGGTCGGTGACTGTCCAATCACACGTGCGATATCACACGCTCTTTCTCTTAGGACGAACAAGAAGATGAGGAAGATAGACGATGTGGGGATGTTCGCAATCGAAGACTGATGTTATTAATTCACCCTTAATTATTCTTAACAATAATCTATAATGAGAGCAACTCGATGGATTCGGGGTTGAATTTCTTTCCTTTTAGGGATTGTTTTTCGAGGGTTTCGAGTTGGGGTTGGGGATTAACTTCATCGCAGAACCGATACACGTGGTGTGGTGCCTTTTAATTTAATTTTATCTTTTTTCTTTTATTTTTAAATTTAAAAAGGAAAATTAGGGGGAAAAAAAAAGGGGACGTAAACCATCAAACTGATCAAAGGGAAAGACAAAAATTTTAAAAAAACTAAAAATACAAATGAATCTCTATTATTCAAATTTATTTTATAACATCAAAATATTATAAAAAGCTTTAATAAAGTTATTATTAAAATTTGATCATCTACTAGGTTAATACAAATTCCACAATTATTTATATTAAAATTATTTTAATATCACGAAAATATTTTAGTTAATTTAGAACAATAATCGTATTTTTATAATAAGTTAAATTATATTTTAAAAAAGAGTTGATTTTTTTGATAATATATGTACATTGAGTGTGTGTAAATATGATCTTCAATGCATAATAAGTGCATTGAAATAAGATAAACAACTTAAATTAACATATGACCCAATTTTATATAAATATTTTTAAATAATGTACCATATTTAAATTTCCTAAAGAGTCTTATTCTAACAATATGAATGCGATATTATTTTAATTATAACCATTTATTGTTTTAATTAACGTGGTAAAGTTAGTTTAAAATTATGATTCACATTAATTTTGTATTTTTTACATATTTGATTTTTATCAAAATTTTATACCACTATATATCTAATAAAGATTAGATTTATTAATATAAAAAAATTTATTTAAAATATAAAAAATAATTTTCTATGAATATAAACATTAACACTTTTATTTTAAATATTTTATTAATAATAAATAATACTTTGAACATGTGAATAAAATTCTTAATTATAAAGAGTATTCTTTCTATTAAAAAATCAAGCCATATTTTAAAATAAGAAACAAGATTCTTTAAAAGCATAATTTTGAAGGATAAGACCATTAGATAAACCATCTTATTACCAATTATATTACATGCTTATATAACTAAATTAAATATTATTGTGTTACATTTTACTAAATCTCAAAAAGAAAATTGCAATAAGAATAATTGACAAATAACATGAAGCAATACAACTCCATCTACAAATTTTGTTTATAATGTCTTTTTAACCTCTTAAATTTAACTTTAATTTAGTATAATTTAACTTATAGTTGTTTATTAAATCACCCCAAAAATCAAATTGCACCTACCTAAATAATTATTTGAATCCATTAGAATAAAGATTAAGTGTGATTACAAAACACACCATCCTTAACAATATAAAAAAGCATCATATCTCCCTTATAATCTGAAAGGCAAAGTTTTTAAAACTTACAAAAGCAAAGGAAATATTAATTTATTGTGATAGTTCAACCAAATATAAGAAGAAACTATCATTAATTGACCTATAAAACAAAAATTATGACATCATTATCCTTTTTAAGTTATATTTTTCTTTTAAAAGAAAAAAATCATATTCCATTCTTTAATTTATATTAAAAGTTCACTTATCCATTTGAGTTTCTTGTTTATTATTATTGACTAACACTTAATTTTAAATAACCTTAAGAATATATAGGCACATGCGTATAAAACAT
>JAOTJB010000008.1:22716645-22727088 GCA_027123815.1 Erythroxylum minutifolium | reverse complement strand
CTAATAATATAATTAAAATATTCATGGGGAGGGGTTTTCTTGTAAATTTATGTGTGTGTTTTGTTTCCGTCTCCGTCTCCGTTTTCTTGTCCTCTGGTTTTGAAAGGAACAAAAATTTTATGTCTCTGTCTCCGGAGTCGGGACAGAAATTAGTGGGGACAGCAAGCAAACAGGTCGGGGACAGAAATTTTCTATCCCTGTCATCTGTCCCCGCCCCCGGGGACAGGAACCATACGCAGGGTATTAGACTCCAATAAACTCACGGGACCTAACTTATTGAATTGGCTACAGAATTTAAGAATTGTTCTCAAATTTAAGAAACTAGGATATGTCCTATATGAACCACTTTTTGATCCCCCCATTGTCGATGCATCTGATGAGGATCAAAAAGCTTAAAAGAAGCTACTAGATGATAATGAGTTAGCTAGCTATGTAATGCTGGCCTCTATGTCACCAAAACTATAAAAGCAGCATGAGGCTATGGATGCTCATACCATAGTCTACCATATAAGGGAACTGTTTGATGAGCAAGCTTGGTCTAAAAGGTTCGAGACCTCGAGGTTGCTTTTCCGCTTTAAGATAGCTGAGGGATCATCTCCAGTGAAGTATGTGCTGAAGATGTATGGATACATTGAGAGGTTAGCCAGTTTGGGTTTCTTAATGGATCATGAATTAAGTATAGACTTAACTCTAACTGGTTTGACTGATAGTTATTCACAGTTTGTGCTTAACTATCGGATAAACCAAATATTCACAATGATGCCTGAACTGATTAATCTACTCAAAACAGCTAAGCAAACTATCAAAAAAGACAGTAAGGTTATGATGTTAATAGACTCTCCTTTTGGTTCTCGAAAGAAGAAACACAAGAAGAAGAAGAAGTCTAAGAAACTAGTGGAAGGAGTAGCCAAGAAGAAGATAAAGGAGACACCACCAAAGGGGATTGCTTTCATTGCAATAAGGAAGGATATTGGAAAAGGAATTGCAAAGCTTATTCGGAGTCGTTGAAGCAGAAAAAGGAATAGATGCCCCACTGTCTACTTCAGGTATATTATTATCATTAAGGTTAACACTATTTCTGATCATAAAATTTATGTATTAGATACCGGATATGGCTCACATATATGTTTTGATATGTAGGATCTCAAGGATAGTAGACTGTTCAAGAAAGGAGAGATGGACCTACATATGGGAAATGGAGCATGAGTTGTTGTATTAGTCGTAAGAACATATGTTTTGTACCTTTCTAGTGGGCTAGAGCAAATTTTGGATAATTGCTATTATATACCAGTTGTGACAAAGAACATTGTATCTGTTTCATATCTTAATAAGGTGGGATTTCATTTAACTTTTTCAAGCAACAGTTGTTTAATTAAGTTGAATGAAACGTTGTATGGTACTGCTACATTGTGCAATGGTATTTACATATTGGATATGTGTAATCCAATTTTAAATATCAATGATAATAAAAGACAAAAACGAGATAACTTAAAATCATCTTACTTGTAGCATTGTTAACTTGGCCATATAAGTGAGAAATACATGACTAAACTACACAAGAATGGTAGCTTAGGGTCATTTGATTATGAATCATATGACACATGTGAATCTTGCTTGTTAGGCAAAATGACTAAATCACCTTTTAAAGGAAAGAGTGGACAAGTGAATGGATTATTAGACCTAATACATTTGATGTATGTGGTCCGATGTCCATGCATGCTAGAGGTGATTTTATGTACTTCATTACCTTTATCGATGATTATTCACGATATGGGTATGTGTATCTAATGAGATACAACTCTAAAACATTTGAAATGTTCAAACAATTTAGACATGAAGTAGAGAAACAACTCTGTAGAAGTATCAAGACACTTCGATCAAATCGAGGTGGTGAACACTTAAACGAGGAGTTTCTAACTTATCTTAGGATAATGGGATTGTATCCCAATGGACTCCACCTTACACACCGCAACATAATGGTGTGACTAAAAGGAGAAACCGAACCTTATTGGACATGGTAAGGTTAATGATGGGCTTAGCAAATCTACTAAAATCCTTTTGAGGTCATGCAATCAAGACTACTGCTTATGTGATAAACAGAGTCCCTTCAAAAGCAATTGATCTTACTCCTTATAAGATATGGACTAACAAAAAGCCCTATCTTTCTCATATGAAAGTTTAGGATTGTCCGGCTTACATAAAGCGAATTCAATCAGATAAGCATGAAGTGAAATCTGATAAATGTCTGCTTATAGGATATCCTAAAGAAACAATTGGATATCAGTTCTATAATGCGTTAGATCAAAAGGTTTTTGTCTCAAAGCATGTTGTCTTTTTAGAGAAATAGTTTCTTCTAAAAGAAGACAGTGGGAGCAAAGTTGAACTTGTTGAAGTTCATGATGCTCAAACAAATGCAGATCAATTGCCTGAACCCGAAATTGTTGTTTACGAAGATGAGGCAACATTTAAACCTTCTGACACATAAAATATTTGTAGGTCAAGTAGGATCCACAATATTCCAGAGAGATATGAATTTCTCATAAGTGAACAAAATGATGTATTGCTCATAGAGGACAATGAGCCTACAACCTATGAAGAGGCTATAAAGAGTTTAGAATCTAAAAAATGGCTTCAAGCTATGAAGTCTGAAATGGATTCCATGTTTGAAAACTAAATGTGGACTTTGGTTAACCCACCTGAAGGGATAAAACTCATAGGGTACAAGTTTAATGCATGCTCAATGACTTTCTTAGGTATGTTTCCTTAATCACAATTCATAATCATTCAAACATTATCACTTAGATATATCTTGTTTATACTTAGGTTTATACCTCAATTAACTTATTTAATCTAAATTCATCAATCAATGATCAAACTAGTTCATTTCAAGCCTAAATTCATCATCGACAAGTATCTTATCATTAGTTGTTTCAAACATTACTTAAAAGACAACATTTCATGTCCAAGCCTTGCCTATGATCGTGGTGGACCTTATCACGATCGTGACAGAACCTTATGCATTAGGTCACGATTGTGGGGACTCTGCGACGATCGTGACAGAACCTAAATAATCAGGTCACGATCGTGCCTTGCATGATTTCTTCCAATTTTGCACGAATGTTTCACACTTAAACACATCATTTACACTTTCAATTTTTCATAATTATGCTCATTTATGCATCCTCATTTAGGCCTAAATTATACTCCAATTCTAGCTCATAATTTATTCATTTGATAGCTCATAAATCATGGTCTTTCATGCATCAAAAATCAAACTAGAACTATCATACATTATCATGCATACAGTACGAATTCTTTTTCAATTCAAGAACACAATACTAACATCTTCCTTTAGTATAAAATCATCTTTATTATACTTCAAATCCAGACCTGATTCATCCATGAATCAACCTATATAATCCACAATTTTCCTAAACCAAGAACAAGCATAAAACTTTTAAGTTTATCCAACAAATCTCCAGCATATATCATCACCAACATCACATGCATTTCATTCCAATTCAAGTATAATTCTCATACTATTAAACATGTCATAAATATAAGTTTACAACTTACTTATTTGGCTTTCAATTTCACCATAACACTTCAGATTCAACTAGCCCTCCAATCATGCAAGATTCATCACAAACTTAGGGTGAAAACAGGTTGATTTTAGATAACAATATGAAGATCACTTTTAACTGGCTTCTTAGCTATTTTGTGAGGAATTAAAATGTGGACTTCGTGTAGTAATTTGGGCTAGGGTTTAAATAACATATAGAGAGAAAATAGGAGCAGTTTTGGTGGAGAAGGAAAGGGAAAGCCAATAGAAACTACCCTTGCTGAAACCTTCTTCTCTAAGTGGTAGGTGTCTTCACATAAATCTAGCCATATGTATTAAGGCATGTATGCCATGTATCATATACTGCCATTTATCCACATATTAAGTTGCCATATGTCACCAATTAATTAGTCCACATATTACTCTAAGATTGGTCTATTTGCCAATTAATTACTAATCCATTTGTCACCCATTTTTTTGGATAAAGGTAAATTTGTATTAATCAAAAAATTTGTCACTCATTTAACTATGCCAAATGTCACTCAATTATAGGCTTAAAAATCCTAATTTTTTATGTATCAAATTATCCGACCATTTGACATTTTTCCTAATCCAAATGTACATATTAATTCAACAATCTCCCAATTAATCACAATTAATTCTAAATTACCAATTGTAATCCAATCATACCAAAATTCTAAGACATAACAATTCACAATTAATATCATAGTCATTTTAAAAATTTTCATATCTGGGGACATGTCAATTGACTGCATTTGTTATCTTTGTAATGTGTACAAATATCAATATTCGCATGTGTATGCTATGTAAATGACATGCTCTCAATGCTAATACTCATTCATAATGTTTTAGGGTTCTAACTCTAAGCATGTTCCAAAAATCGGATATTACATAAAGCATGTCATACGCTTTTTCCAGATCCACCTTAATTGCCATAAAACCCTTTCTCCCAGTGTTTCACCTCATAGAATGAATAACTTCTTAGGAAAGGATGATATTATCTGTTATTTATTGTCCAGGCACAAAACTCATCTGCATTAATCCTATAATCGAAGGAGGCACACCTTTTAGTCTATTAACAATCACTTTAGAAATTTTCTTGTAACTAACATTTACATAGACTGATAGGATGAAAAAAATTTTATAAAATCAACATTCTCCTTTTTCAAGATGAGCATGAGTAAAGTTTTGTTCAAATCTTTTGGAATTTTTTTAGTTCTAAAAATCTCCCGCACGAAGTGACAAATAGATTGACCTACCACAATCCAACATTTTTGGAAGAATATGGGACTTATTCCATCTAGTCCTCGAGCCTTCATCGGCTTCATGCTGAAAATAACACTCCTTATTTCCTCATCTACACTCCCCACCAAATTCTCCATCGCCCTATCATCACTATTAGGAAAAAGACTAACCCTTCCTTCTTTAATGGATACGTCTGTATTAAAAGTAACTAAATTGATAAAATACTCAACAATATGTAAATTCCTTTTGAATTTAGGAGATGTCATTTTTTTTAATTTAGGAGTTTTCTCCAAGGCTAAAACATTAATAGTCTTAATATGGTCAATAAAAATTGTAACAACTTAAAAAATATTTTCTTAATTTTTGGAATACTCTGATTCATGTTTACCATGAAATGTTAAACTTTGTTTAAAGTAAGCTCTATTGCAATTAAGTTCAGGTATTAAATAACTTTGATAATCTTTTTGCATTTGTTCAAATTGCTTAACAAATGATGTTTCAATATGTTTCTTTTGATTCTTCAAGTCTAACATATTCTCATTAATTTATATATCACTCGGTATATTTTATGAAAAATTCTAACTTCAACAAGGAATTTTTTCAAATATGATAGAAATAAAATAATATTTTGATAAAGTAAAATATAGATATTTTCTTATAAAAATAAAATTCTTCAAAAATTGCAATTCCTCTGTAATTTATACTAAATTAACTAAATCTAAATCTTACCCATATTTCGATGAATAAGGAAATTTATACTAAGATAAATATGAATTTTATAGATATTATTGACATAAGGAATACAAATGAACAAATAAGGCCTAATAGTTAATAATAAAATTATTATAAAACATATGGATAGACAAATAGGGCTCAATTAGACTCAATTAATTTGTTAATTGAGTTAGATTACCTTTAATTTGATTTTCATTGTATTTCTTTTGGTTTAAGATTTGAGTAGGTTTTTCTTATTCGTTTTATTCTTTATATAGGTAAATTAAACTTAATATAGGTTTAATTATGTCTAAACAGATTTAATTTTAGGAATTAAGGGTGATTGAGGTAAGTTAGACTTAATGGGAGAGATTTAGAAAGTTTTATAGGTTAATTAGGTCAAATTAAGGAATAATTATCTCCATTTAATGAATATAAAGTTAGTTATAGACAATTTGTATTTAATTATATAATTTATAGACAATTTGTATTTAATTATATAATTTAATTTTTTTTGACATTATATAGCACACCTTTATAACATTTATAGCACAACAATACCGTTTCAGATTTTAGGTTTATTTTATAGCACACATCCATAGTATTTATGGCACACCTCCATAATTTAATCTTTTTTTGGCGAAATTTGCCTCTCTCTCTCTCTCTTTCATTCATCGAATTTATAGTACACATCCTTCCTTTCAGATTTTGTCAAAAAGTTTCTTTTGAACTCTAATATTTACATCAACATGCAGATTCAACCTTAATGTTTTGGTCATACAAAAAAAATTCTAATATTTCAAAACCATCTAATTATAAACTCCCAGCTAATGGAACTCTTAACCCTATCAAGGTTACATCTATTAAGTACTATGTCAATGTTGACATGATATTTTCATTTTATTCTTTTATAGGACCCACTTTATAGACTAAACATAGCAAAGGAGGGCTCCACTTCCATTATAAACCCTATTTTCATATTTTTTTATCTAATTTGAAATTTCTATTTCATATTTATCCTGGTAAAGGAATTAGATTTATGAGTTCTATTTCTCAAATTGTCTAGAATTTTTTCAATCAAAATGAAGAGGTACTTCTATAACAGGTTAAAGCCCTCCAAGCTTTTATGGATAGTCATGTATAGAAAGCATCATAAGAAGGATATTGCTTAAGAGACAATAAAGAAAAAAAGTTGCCAAAAAGTCATACTCTAGGTTCATAATCAATGCCACCTTTAAGGTTATATAAAAGAGGAGAATTGAGAAGCTGAAAGTTCGTGATGCTGCTAAGGAAGCTACTCTTTAATACTTTATGGGAAGGAAACATAAATATGGAAGGAATGAAACATTGAGCAAGATTGTAGAAAAAATTAAATAATCTCATGACTTCTTTTCCTTCATTAATTCATCTTTTATGTTAGTAAGCCTATAATAATCTTGATTATTGACATTTTTTTGCTGTGCCTTACCTATAAGCTAAAAATTATTTTTTGAAAATAAAAAAATAAATTCGATTAATAAAATGTTTCTAAAGGAGTTACAACATAAAGGACTACAAGAATACCAGTGCAACATGAGACTAACAATGCTAGGCACTAGAGTGAAACAAGTGATAGATACAAGCTAATAATAAATAGCAACTTGTTTTAAGTAAAAACCAAAAATCACAAAACCAACAACAATAATCAAAAACAAGATCTCACATCCCTACCATTCCTCTCCTGAGGGATACATGATAGAAGAGCTCCCTAATGAATTCCTTTTCTTTTAACTAAGTCTCCATCTAGAAGCCATTGGAAGTACGATTAAGATAGTATTAATATTTGATTTAATGATACCTTAAATCCATTCTAGTGTTTTGCAATAGAAGGCACTCCTATATAGTACTTTGCCATTGAAGATATGCTTATTCCTTTCCTTCCATAAAGCATAAATGGTAGCATAAAAAGATATCTTAAACATAAAGAAATCTTAGTCATTCAAGTGTTACTTATGATATGATCAAGAGACCTATGCTTCCTGAGCTTCTGCATTATAAGTATAAGTATTTAATTGTTGGATAGAGCTCTACAAAAATTTAGAGAATTTACATTTAAAGAAGAGGTGATATTTATTTTTATTTTCATTATAGCAAAGTTGACAAATAGGAGGGATAGGATAAGAACTTTTAATCCTATCAAGAGTGATGAGTTTATTTTTAATGGCAAGCCACGCTATGATAAAGAGTTTAGGGGAGACATTATTGATCCATACTAAATTTTTTTACTGGATTTCAAGAGTAAGATTCCCATAGACTTGGTAACCTGACTTATTGTGGAATAAGCCCAAAGAGTGTCTCATCCAATAGATAGAATCTTGCTTTAAATGATTGGGAAGGTAACCTAGCTATTTGTCTTATTAGTTCTTCTATAAAAAATTTAAGAAGATCAATTTGGGAATGCCCAACAGTTGAAGTCATGTTATTTCAAATTTCAATTAGGGTTTATGTTATGAATGGGACCATATCTGCGATATATAGTCCATGTGATAAAGTTAAGTCCTATACAAAGAATAAAATAAAAAAAGATTGTCAAATCAAATTTAACATGACACTAATTGATGAAACCCTAATAAAGTTGGGAGTTTTGTCAATCAAAGGTTTAATTACAATTGAAATATTGGGGATCTTTGTACACTTTAAAATGTTATGTCTAACTTGTATCTCAGTACAAACATCAAGCTTCAATAAGGAATTTTTGCCTTTGGATTTTCTAAGAACCTTAACTCACCTTCCTCTTACCCTCTTGTTACCTTAATCCTTTCTCTCATTATACTTTATCTTTTACTTTGATGAACACCTGCCAAGTTTTCATAAGAGACATGACAATTTTTTAAAATTTTATTCTTTGTGTGGGATCCAGCTAGGTCGTTATCACAACATAAACTGTAATTAAAAAATTTTGAATTTGAATCCTTATTTTGAGGTTTATTCCTATAGAGGCATCAAATTTATGGGTTTTGATTATCAATTTTATTGAAGTTTTTTACCAATTCAAAATAAAGAGGTACTTTTGTAACAAATTAAAGCCCTTTAAACTTATATGGATAATTACAATATAAGAAGACTATTGTCAAAAAGATAGTAAAGAAGAAAAAATGTGCCACCAAAAAGCCATACTCTAAGTCCGTAAAAATGTGCCACCAAAAAGCCATACTTTAAGTCCATAGACGATGCCACCTTTGAGGTTATCCATAATAGGAGAACTAAACAACTAAAAGTTTTTTATGCTACCGAGGAATTTGTTCTTTGATATTTCATGAGAAGGAAATAAAAATACAAGAGGAATGAAAAAAATGGTAACATAAAAATAGAGGAAGAATGAACAAAAGATAAGAAAGAGGAGAGGGAAGCACAAAAAACAACCAAAATAGAGGCAAAGTCCATAAGCAAAAGGTAAGGAATGCAAAATAAAAGAAGAGAGGGGAGGGAGGGAAGGAGGGAGGGAGTATACAATGACTTTGATTAAGATTATAGAAAAACTCAATTATCCCATAGCTTCTTTTCCTTCATCAATTCATCGGGAGTCCTAAACAATCTAAATGACCCTAACTTCCACCATGAATTCCGTCATTTTAGACGATCTAAATAGATTAGATTTGTACGACTTAGGTTCGATTGGACTTCAGATTGAACTTATACCATGGTCTAGGGTTGAGTCAGACTAGATCAATGATGGGATCGGATCATTAGCATCCCTAAATGAGACCCATCTTTGCCATATGTAGTCCAAATGCGAGAGATGGCTCCCACATAAAGATTGAAACTAAAACTTTTAACACACCAACATTGACTTGACATTTAACTAATGAAACTCTAACAGGTTAAAGGTTCAAGGTTCTATCGATCAAATATTTAAATTAAATTTGAAATATTGGGGTTCCTTTAGTACATTATAAAAATGTTACGATATGACTTTTATTTGGTTGTAAATGTCAGAGTTCAAAAGGAACTTTTGACCTTTGAAATTTCTAAGAACCTTAATTCACCTTTCTTTCATCGTTTTATTGCCCTAATTGGTTCTCTCATTTATGCTCCCCTTTTTACTTTGATGAGACCCAATAAATTTTTACAAGAAATTTTATGGTTGACATGGCAATTCTTTTAAATTCCATTATATGTGTATAACTCACCTCTTTAACACGTGATGGAGATGGGTTTCACTCGCATCATCAATCTTATTTTCAAATTTTCTATACTAAAAAATCCTTATTTTCATATTTATCTTAAGAGAGACATTAATTTTATGGGTTTTGATTCTTAACTTTTTGGAGTTTTTTTCCACTTTAAAATAAAGAGGTAATGTTATAACAGGTTGAAGCCCTTTAAGTTTACATAGATGGCCATATATAGGAGGCAACATAAGAAGGATATTATCGATAAAACAATAAAGAAGAGAAAACGTGCCACCAAGAAGCCATACGTCAAGTCCATAGTTAATGCCGCCTTTGAGGTTATCTAAAAGAAGAGAATTGAGAAGCCAAAACTTTGCAGTGTCACCGAGGAAGTTACTCTTCGATCAATCACGAATAAGGAAACAAAATATAGAAGCAATAAAAAAGGATAATATATATATAGACATGCACGCACGCACGCACGCACACACACATATATATAGGGAGGGGGAGAGAGAGAGAATGAGTGAACAAAAGATAAGAAAAAGGAGATGGAAGCTCAAAAAATCAACCAACAAAGAAACAAAGTCCATCAGCAAAATGTAAAGAATGAAAAAATGAAATAGGGAGAGAGAAAGAGAGAGAGTAGGCAAAGACCATGAATAAGATTATAGAAAAACTCAATAATCCCATGAATTCTTTTCCTTCATTAATTCATCTTTTATGCCATTAATCTTGAGTAATTCCATC
>JAOTJB010000008.1:22641132-22655495 GCA_027123815.1 Erythroxylum minutifolium | reverse complement strand
CATATACAAGGCGACTTGTCAGTATCGTAAAGGCATAAGGCGCCTTACACAATGAACAAGGCGACTTACCCTTACAAGGTTACTAACACTACCCAGTTAAAATCAACTTCAAAGATGTTAGGGGATATGGAGCTTAATAATGATAAGGGAAACCCCCTTCCTTTTAAGTTACTAAAAGGGAATAAAGCAGAAAACAAAAGGGTAAGGTCCTCAGAGTCTTTCAAAAACATGATCATTTCCTTAATACAAGGGGGTTGAATTGCTCGAAGAAACAACAAGCTATTAAATATTACATTCGGGATAAAAATCCCTCCTAATTGACTTGTTGAAACAAAAATTAAGAAGCCAACTTTCACCAAAGGTCCTTTGTTCTTATGGAACATAATGAAGGTTCCTCTAATCATGCATCTCATCACTTGGGAAGAATTATTATAGTTTACAATCTAAATGGCCTCCAAGTTATCTTTAGTAAAAAAACTGACTAAATGTTACACCTACTCCCCTATATTCCAAGAAACAATCCATATCACCTTTATTTATGCTTCTATTTTTTCCTCTTAGAGAACTAGTTTATGGAAGGAGCTTGAATAACTAGCTAAAGTCATTAAAGAGCCCCGGAGAGCTTTAGGAAAATTTAACTGCATATTATATTCCTTTGAAGTTAAGAGTTTGTGAAGACAAATTTGGAATGTTGATAAAGAACTTAGAGCTTTCCCATTCAACATAAGATTGATAGATCTCTCCTTTAACGGAAACCTATTCACATGGTCTAATAAATAGGAAGGCAAGAACAATATACAGGAAAAGCTAGAAAAGGGGCTCGTCAATTCCCAATGGATGGAAAAATTCCCTAACAACTTTTGATTCTTTAATAATCTAGGGATATTAGAATACTTTTCACTTGAAATAAATTTAGTAGTGCACACAAGGAAACTGAGAACTCCTTTCGGATTCTTCAAGTTCCTCACCAAATCGAAGGTTTATGAAAATATGGTATATAAGGGGCTGAACACTTTAATATAAGGGTTTAAATCATATAAACTCATTTCTAGGATTAAGATAATAAAACAGGAGCTTTAGAAGTTCCATAAAGCTCAATTCAAAGATAAAGTTTCCAATGAAATTGATAGAACCATAAAAGATCTATAAGCAGTAAAAATTGAACTTTATATTGATCCTCACAATGAAAAATTGAGGCAGAAGAACAAAACTAGTTTATATATTGGCCTCCCTTAAAGCATACAACCCCTTTATCAAATAGAAAGCTAGAGTCTTATAGTTTACGGAAGGGGACTTAAACACTGCCTACTTCTATAAAGCCATCCAATTTAGGAGAAATTCCAGTAAGATATTAGATATTTTAGAGGAAGAGGCAATCCTTATTTTGATCATGATAAACTAAAATCTTTAGCCTACAATTACTTTAAGTCCTCCCTTGGGTCAAATTTTATCTCCTAAAGCTTTTCTTCCAGTCTCTCCATCTTCATCTCTCCCTTACTCAACTAAGCCTAAATCAATCACCTCATCAAACCAGTCTCTAACCTTGAAATTAAACAGGCCATATTTAGTGTTGATCCTAACAAGGCCCCAAGTCTTGATGTTTTCAATGTTTTGGAATTTATTTGAACCTCACATTTCCAAGGAAATTAAGGAATTCTTTTCCTTTGGGTTTATGCTCAGGGAGATAAACAAGACCTTTCTTTTTCTAATACCAATCCATCTTCCTTTTAAGACTTTAGACCAATTTTCTGCTACAAGGTCCTATACAAAATCAACTCTAAATTTTGGCATGTAGATTTATACCACTTTTGAATGAAATTATTAATATCTCACAATCTTCTTTTAACCTAGGTTGTAGCATTGGAGACAACCTTTTAATTGCATAAGAAGTCTTCAAGGAGTATCACACAAGAAATCTTTCACTCTATGGAAGCTTTTGGTTTTCCCCTTTTTTGTTAAGTGGTCTAACCAATGCATATCTACATCTTCTTATAATGTGCTCATAAGTGGGGAGGCTTCTCAAATATTCTAGGGTGCCAAAGGGACAAGAGAAGAAGACCTCCTTTCCCCTTATCTATTCATTTTGGAAATTGCAGTATTTGCAAAGATGATTGGCTATAACATTTCTGAAGGGAAACCTTTCAAATATCACCACAAATGCAAAAAAGGAACTCTATAACCTATCTTTTGCAAATTATCTATTACTTTTAAGTGGGATAGACTAAGATCCGCTGCATCTACTACTAGAATGTTTGGAAAATTTCTTACATATTTCTAGACTCCTTATTAACATAAAACAAAAGTTAGATTTTTATCTCCTCAGTGCCTAACTCTCTTGAACATTCATTGTTAAAGATTTATAGCATCCAATAGAGTAAGGCCTCTTGTAATTATCTTGGCTTACCTATTTCCTTTACTAGACTAACCTATAATGATTATAAGCCACTCGTTGATGTTGTTCTACAAAAGATTAGTAGTTGGAAGAGAAAGGCCCTTTCTTATGCATGGAGAATCTAGCTCATACCTTCAGTCCTAAGTAGTATGCAGATCTTCTGAAGTCCTCATGTTTCTGTTCTAATCAAAATCATTAAAGATATCAAGAGAACTCTAAAAAATTCTGTGGAGTGGGGAAGGCTCAAGCAAAGGTTTTCCTAAAGTTAAGTGGAAGGAAGTTTTCCTACCTAAATCCTAAGAAGGTATAGGGATCAAGTTAATCAGAAGTACCAACAAAGCTTTATTGGCAAATAATGGCATTTGGAAATGAAGCAAATTGTGGGTGATGGTAAACAAACTAGCCTATGGTTTGACAATTAGACAGATTTTGTCCCTCTCCATTTACACTCATCCTTTCCTACAATTCAATTGTGTTTCCCACTAAATTCCAGAGTAAAACTATTAATCAACCAAAATCAATGGGTTAGACCCCCTAAATAATTAAGCAATATATCTCATTTGCTAAGATATCTCACATATGTAACCAAAAATCACAAATCCATCTATCTCAAAAATCCCTCCAACACCTTCACTAATTCATCCTACTTGTCCCTATTCAATCTACCCATTCAAGAGGTTAATTGACATAAGCTTATTTAGTTCATGATTTGTGTCCCTAAGTTTTTCATAATTATATGGACGACCATTAAGAATAGACTCTTAACCCTATAAAAGATTCCATGGAGTAGCTCATTAACCTACACTCTTTGTAACTTTAATCCTGAAAGTATTAACCACCTCTTATTTTCCTGTCCTTTCTTTAAAACTATATAGAAGAGGATCTAGGTAAACTCAAGCTTAATCACTAGCCTAAATCATTAAACATCACTATACTTTGGGCCTCAAAGGAAAGATTCCTAAACACTAATGATTTTAAATTATTCAAACTAAGCTTGAGATGTGGAATCTATAACATTTGGACAAAGAGGAATAGTAGAAGATTCTAAAACTCAAAACTGGAAGCCAACACATTATTTAGGCTAATCTTTCACAACCTTAGATTATTGAATATATATATATAGATTGTAACCCGAGTTACAAAGAAAATTGGAACCTCCCATGATTGACTATTTATGGTGTGGTTCAAACTGGGAGCACTCAAATCTCTGGGTATATGATTCCGGTTACAAAGATAAAGTTATTTCTTATTAGGACTCTATATTCATACCAAAGGTAAATTACATGGAAAGGGAGATTTATGTGCTTTTTTTTTGGGTAAATTCCACCCCTCCTTTAATCTCAAATCCACATAAGGAGAATAGACCAGCTGATCAAAGGATATTGAAGAAACTGCTCAAAAAGCCTATTGTAAAATAACAATTAACTATAAGATAGGGTGGTACTTATCTGGTAAAGTGGAATGAGGATCTCATGATTGAACTACACTGAGGTAGAACAATTGCTTGAACTATCTTGGATGGAGTTCGAAGGAGAAGACAACCCCCTTCTTGTTTGCATCTCAACATGCAATGAGAAGGGACTAGTACAAGGAGAACCCACGCTGAAATCTGAAGAAATTAGTGTTTTGTAGCCTATAAATGATATATGAAGAATTTGATGTCCCGTAAGGATTAGACTAAACGTTAGTCCATTGGATTTGCGAAGTTGATCCTCCTGCTGACAGATGTTGTAGGGCCAAACTCAAACTTTTATTTTTTGTTATGATTGGTTGTGTGGTATTTGTTAAATTCTAAAAATTTACATCCAAGAAGGTGAAAGAATTAGTGTTCAATAATTAAAATTACCATTTGTAATTTCTTAAAATTTTCTTCTGATGTTATTTGATCCAAAATCTTGGAATTTTGAAATCTCTGGTTGTAAAACTTTGAGATTACACATAGCATCTCTTGGTCCCAATTCATTTCTATTAATTATTGTAATATTACTTGATGATAGTTGACAAGATTTTGGAATCTCTAGCTGTAAAACTTTCAACTTACACATAGCATCTCTTGGTCCCAATTCATTTCTATTAATTATTGTAATATTACTTGATGATAGTTGATAGCTTTATCTATATCCCAAAAGTAAGATAGCAGAGAGGAGGAGAGACTAGCAACTGACAATGAGTGTACATTGATGAATAATTTGCCTTGCGCAGTATTGAGTTGCAATCTTACTGAAATAGAGGCCTGGTTTCTGAATTTCCTAGTATTGTTATGGAAGGAATATATATAGGACAATGAATGTGGCAGTTGACTGGTCCACTTCTCATCTCGTCCCATCCATTATAACTAAATGTAAATGTAACTGCGACATAATTTATAACTCATTTCGACTTTCTGTTTAAAGTCTAGAAGTTGATGGTTTCTTATTCAAGGATCATATTTAATAAGAAAATATTGTGACTGTAAGCAAATATATCTCTTAGAGAATCACTTAGATTACATGAGATTATGATTTTTCATTGCAGCAACAGGGAGACGTCTAGTTATGACAGAAACAGTAAATCAGGTGTAGAAAGAAAACGGAGAGCGAGCACATCATACGCTGTACATCAAGCTAAAATCTTCATCACCCTTCTCACCCTGCTTGTAACTAGAAAGGTAAGTGGGGCTGCCAAGAAGAGGAACCACGTCAAGTTGGTTTTCTTTCTTTTTCTCTCCATTCTCCTCGGGAGAGAATCTGCGTAGTATCTGCAAAACATCCTTCATTGAAGGTCTTGTTGACGGTAATGTGCTTGTGCAGATCAGTCCCAGCTTGAACAAAGCAGTCATTTGTTCCAAGTTACACGGTTCCCTAACCTCCTCGTCGAAGCAATTAGCCACAGATTTTCCCTCTGAGCTATGCCGCCACGCCCATTCTGCGAGGCAAGTATGTTCATCTCCAAAATGCGGTTCCCTTCCTGTCACCAGTTCCAGGAGTACAACTCCAAAGCTGTAAACATCAACCTTCTCATTCACTTTTGTTGTGTAAGCATGCTCTGCACCAAGAAATGTACAACTTTTGTCAAAACTAAAGCTCTTTTCCTTTGGTAATAGTGGACATATCATTATACCAATGCTCTTACCTGGAGCAATATAGCCGAAGGACCCCGCTATTGCAGACATTGTATGCGATTCTCCCTGCTTCGCCAACATCTTTGCCAATCCAAAATCTGCTATCTTTGCCTTGAACTCAGAATCCAATAAGATGTTACTGGACTTCACGTCTCGATGAATTATCGGTGGTGAGCAGTCATGGTGCATGTAGCATAGGCCTTGTGCAGCTCCAATGGCAATCTGCAACCTTGTGGGCCAGCTCAAAGCAACATGATGGACCGAATTAGTGCCTGAAGATGATCTTCTTCTCTTATAATGGAGCCACCTATCAAGGCTGTGATTCTCCATGTATTCGTATACAAGAAGCTTGGAGTCCTCACTGGAAATACAGCATAATAATTTCACTATGTTTGAGTGCTTAATCGACCCCAGTATTTGCACCTCTGCCAAAAATTCCTTTTGCAGCTTGTGGTCCAGTTTCCTGCTATTCCAAATTCTCTTAACAGCAACAAATTCATCATCACGGTTAATGGCAATGCGATATACCTTCCCTGATCCTCCGCTGCCAATCATATTACTTTCTGCCAAGCTCGCCAATATGTTTGCTTCGTTGAAATCCAATCTCTGAAATGAAGTAAGCTTCCATGTAGCAAGATCCCTCTTTTGTCTCTTTTTCCTGTAGTCTCTAACCACAAATAAAGTGAATATAACAGTAACTACGAATACCGTTATCGCAATAACTAGAATTGTTGCAAGAAACTTTGAGGAAACTCTGCTTGAGCTGTGAAATCCAGAGTTGCAGTTTGGAAGGTTTAGAACTGAATTTGCAGCACAGAGTTCAGAATTATTCAGGAAGCTGTTTTCATAAGCAAGATTATTAAATGCATCTGGGATTCTGCCATACAGTTGATTGGAGGACAAATTAAGGGCATTTAGCTTCAAGTTGCCAAGCACAGTTGGAATTTCGCCAGAGAAATGGTTTAGCGACAAGTCCAAGAAAAGCAGGTCAGGCAAAGAGCCAAACGCCACTGGGATATCGCCAGATAGGCCATTTTTTGAAAGGTTCAAAGTACTCAGCGATGTCCATGAGACGACTCTGGTTGGAAGTTGACCTGAAAGTCTATTTCCATCAAGCAAAAGAGTAGTGAGACGAGACAAATTTGTAATCTCCACAGGGATTTCACCGGAGAACATATTATTGCTCGCCTCAAAAACGATTAAGTTTACCCAGCTGGAGACACCAGTAGGAATTGGACCAGAAAAGTTGTTGTTACTCATTTCCAATCTCGACAAATTCCAAGCCACTGTGCTTGGCAGTGTTCCCGAAAATGAGTTGTCACTTAACAACAAATATGTCATATTGGTGGCAGTCCAAATACCAGAAGGTATCTCACCAGAAAAGCTATTGTTGTAAAGCTGAACTGTACGCAGAGTAGAACAATTTGCCAGGGTCTGAGGCACCTGTCCGCTAAGCTTGTTAGCAAAAGCAACTACGCCTTGCAAAACACCTCCGGCACAAAGATTTTGTGGCAGTTGACCGGTAAATTGGTTTGTTGAGACCTCAAAAGCCTCCAGCTTTGAATGGAGTCCCATTTCTGGTGGCAGAATTCCACTCAAGTTGTTGGTGAAAACACGGAAAATCTTCAGGGAAGGAATAAGGCCTAAGCTTGGATGTATTTCACCTGATAACTGGTTAGAAAACAAATTCAAAAGCCGCAGTTTCTGTAGCTTGCCGAAGCCCTCTGGTATAGAATCAGTCAAATTGTTCATTGAAAGATCAATCTCAGTCAAGTTCATAGCTTCTACTGGCTGAGAGATGTTGCCAGACAATTTATTGTGGTAGAGATACAAATAAGTTAAATTCTTCAATGAGAACAAGCCTCTAGGAATAGTACCTTCCAAATGGTTCATGGACAAATCCAAGTGCTCAAGACTTGAAAGATTGCTAAAACTTTCTGGTATTTTACCAATCAAATTGGCGCCTTTGATCCACATGAGCGTCAACTTTCTCAAGCCACCAAACTCCGGTGGAATTGGCGAGGGAACGAATGCATTGTATGCCATGCTTAACTGCTCAAGATTGTCCAAGCCACCAATCTCCTTAGGGAAGGTCCCATTGAACTGATTTTGATACAGGAACAACGTTTTAAGTAGTGATAATTTACCTATAGCAGGTGGGATATCACCAGTGAAGTTATTAGCCCCAAGGTCTATATACTCAAGACTTGAAAGCTTGGGGATATCATCCGGGATTGGACCAACGAAATAGTTTTGAGACAGGTCCAGTGTTTTGAGCTTTGTACAATTGTACAGAACTGTAGGAAACCCTCCTGGAATAAAGTTCCAGGCCAAGTCCAGCAGGGTCAGGTTTTTGAGGTCACAGATGGTGCTCGGAATAGTTACAGTAATATTCTTGTCGCTGAGTAACAATTGGGTGACAGCTCCATTGATGCAACGAACCTCTGGCCAATCACAAGGGGAGGAAGAGGTGTTCCATGCCAGGAGAGATGGTGGATTTCCAAGTTGTTCCCTGAGGTTCAAGAGGATGGATTGCTCATTGTTGCCGTTAGGATTTTGATTCTGGGAGAAAACTTCAAAAGGTCTGTGTGCTAGTATTACAATAACTAAAAGTGGGATAGAGTTTTTCATGTTTGAGATGAGTTTAGCTCCGGCAGAGTTTGATACTTTACTGGTAAGATTTTAGCTCGGAGGAAAGAGGCAGTAGGCATAGCAGTTGATTCGGCCACTATTATATGACATTGGAGAAGACTTTTTGTAATCGTGACAGGACTAGTATTAATAGAATAAAATAAAATATAGCATTGTTCCATCGATTATAAGAAGTGCTGATTATATAATAAAATGAAATAATATAAGAAAAAAAGAGTTTCATATTACATCTCGTAATATTCTAAATAATAAAAATAGGTTAATTCTGATTGGGGAAGTTTATGATAGAACATAAAATCATAAAAAATATTTTACTGTATTATATTATGAATCTTCTTTCTAAACAATATTTTATTATATTACATTATGAACTTTTATATCTCTTTCAAAAATTAATTTTCTAATATTACATCCATTTACATTTTATTTCATTATAAACTATTTTATTCCATTATAAACCATTTAAAATCTTACATCTAACTAAACATAATCTTACAATTACCGACGGAGCTTTGCTGTTCTGTTACCTAATGGAGTATACCTTTTTTAAGACATTTATAGGCCGTTTGATTCACCTGTAAAAATAGATAAAGAATAGAATAATGATTCTTTAAGAATATAATAGTATAGTATTATTTAGTTTAATTTATTTCTAAAAATTTCTAATGATGATGTAATGCATTTGAAAATATAAATTTAGAATAACAAAGGAATAATTAAAAGAAAGATCAAAATATCTATTAGTTTCCAAAACTACATTATTATTATTATTATTATGTGGATTCTTTAAGAATATTTTTATTTAACAATTCCTTATTTTTATTCTGAACTCACTTGCACTAGATAAAAATAGGGAATGATGAGTTTACTTATTCTTTAAACTTAAGAAATAAATAAACTATTTGATTATATATTCTGTATATTTTTTAAACCAAGCAAAAAAATAAAATATATCAAAAATGAAATAGCAATTATACTCAACCAAGTACCCCTCCAGGGTCTAGTTGGTGGTAATTGTATGTCCATTTTCTCTTTTTAAATAAATATAATGCGGGGGTGCACATTGCACTATCGGTCTTTCTCTTGTTTAGTTATGCAGTAGCCTAGCAATTACCAAACCTCAAAAATAGACTTGTTAGTTAAAGAAGCTAGATGAGTGACACTTGAACGAATATAATCTTTTTCTATCATTTATGGAGGATTAGATATAGTTTTTTGTTCAGGTGAGTTAAACGAGGATTTCCTATTCAAAACCGTCGGTAAAAAAGAAAAAGAGAACTTTTAGGATGCCGCTTGCGATGTGACCATTGACCTAACAAAAAGAAAAAACGTGAAATGAAAATTAGACGACAGTGATTGTAGGTATTATGAGGACTAGAGAAGACTTTGCTTTCATGTCGTGTACTGGGGTTGATATACATAAAGATATAAAACGTCGGCGTTTGATACGTTCTAGAAGAAGAGATTTACCATCTTGTTTGAAGCCTCTTCTCGGCCTTTTGTTGCTAGAAACTACAGTTCACAATTGCGCAAGTGTGGGAGGCAAATCTGTGATTTTGAAGACTTTGGAGGGTAGAACCATTGGGGGTCATAGGGATCTGCTTTTGGTTTTGGGTCAAAACAATTATGAGTGAAGCGATGACAAGGACAAGGAGAGGGATGGAGACAACACGGACGGACGGACAAGTTGAATCTATCTGGTGCCGAAGACCACTCCACTCCACTTGACCAAACTGCTTCTATAGAGAAAAGTAAAAAGAAAAAACGATTGGCTGTTCAATGTTGACCATTCCATTCTGATGACAAAGCATCATTGCTCAGTCAACCTTCCAAAACCTTACATTATCCTTTTGTCACTAGGGGCGGCTGTTGTATCACGTGTACTTTTCAATTAACCGAATATTCATTTCTCAAAATTTAATCCAAGGCAATATAATTGTACCACGGTACGTAGATGTGGGAAATAAGCCTTATACTTGCTGCCGACCACGGTATTTTAGTTACATCATTATAGAATTTGCTTATTTAATATGCTGATAAACTGATAGATCGTTAGATGTGCAATGTTTTTTTTGAAAAGTTAAATTGTATTGAAGAAATAAAATAATTACAAGGAATCAGTGGCAGAGCTAGGAATTTCTTAAAGTTGGGGCTGATTCGACAGTGATAGATTGGCGGCGAAGACTTCTGGCAAATTCAATATTAATTTAACATAAGGAATTTAATAATAATAATAATAATAACAAAAACAACAACAATAATAATTGATTGAAAATTTTAACCCTTATAGAGGTAAAATTTGTTTTTGAGGTCTTCATGGAAGTTGTAGGTCTAGAAATTCTTTTCAACACAGTCTTTGAATGATCTTAATCCGATATTTGTAGTGAAAGTTATGCCCTTTTTACCAAAATAGGTGGAGAAAAGAGAAAAAAGAAAAGAGAAAAGTCGCGATCGCGACTTGTAGCAATAGAGACTTTCGTGAAATTTCCAAAAGTCGCGATTGCGACTTTCCTCTAATTTCTCCAAAGTCGCGATCGTGACTTTCGTGAAATTTCCCCAAAGACTGTTGATGTTGTTGCAGGAATGTAAATGCAGAAAATTAAAGATATCAGATTTTAATTGGTTCGATAGCACACAGCTATCTACGTCCAAGGATCGAAACTCACACACCGAGTTTTTACTAGTATCTTGCTAGTGAGTTACGCTAGTGGAGAAGATCCCTACAGGTTCTACACGTGGAATATAACCTACGGTGACATCTACCCACTTGGAGTGAAGCAACAGGTGACCTGAATATCACGTATTTCTTACTTATCTCTCTGTTTTCCCGTAGTTTTGTTTTGTTTACTTGAATCCTGATAAAAAAGCCACTGTCGTAGGGGATATTGATAAACCGGCAATTTCCAGGGCCTCAGGTTGAGTTGGTGACAAATGACAACACATGTTGTTAAGTTGCTATCCCAAGCTCATCTAGTGTTTTTCTCTCTCTTTTTTTTAATGTCATCGTCAAAGAAAGAAGATTAGGTGATAAATGAGTTTTAGTTGTTCATCAATTTACACCTTTAGCACATGCAGTGCTACTTACAGGGGTTTGGCAGCCAGGGACAAGCCCCCGCTAGCGCGGGGGCTTGGCCCTATATGGCTCCGCCCCTGCAAGGAATAGTCTTTGTCCAAGAAACAATAATCAAGCTCCTGCTAAAGCATACGACACTGCATAACCAAAGACTAAAAAACGACTTCGTTAATACTTCATCAAAACGCGACATCTCTTCCTATTAGGGTAAAAACATTTATCGCTTTCTCCTTCGCCTCCAAAAAGTTTCAAATTAGGGTAGACGATCCGAGTTCACTGCACATGTGGCTTCTGTAATCCGCTTTCAGGTAATAAGCTCAAAACCTTTGGTTTCTTCTTCTTCCCTTCCTTGAACAATAAAGCCTCATATTAGTGTTGCAAGAGGTCCTTCGCGATTCTTGAAAGTGGATGGCTATGATCTGTTCTATCCTCCGTCTCCAGTTGTGGATGATGAAGAACTATTGAAAGAAGCAACTTCGCAAAGTAATCTTCTGCTGGAATTTCTAAGTAGTTCTACACCTTTCTTTTGGTTTTTTTTGTATTGCTTAACAAAACCCCAGATTAAATCATTTGAGCCTTCTCTAATATTGTGCCTTTCTCTCCGATGGTGTTGATGAGCCTCCAGTATCCCTCTACACGCGAAAAGTTGATTCGTCCAGACTGGTATGAGGAGTCAAACGGCACAGACGGAAGAGGCAGACACTACTTGGGTACTACTATTCATCTTCATTCTTTTTTATTTTTTGTTTGCTGTTGTCCCTACTCTATTAGTTTATCCTCCATGAAAATACTAGAGTAGGGCATAACTCTTCTGATTTAGTTGAATAAAGGATTTTCTTTCTGATTCCTCCAATCAGAGAGTTGAATATCTCCTGTCTTGTACGATGCTTGTTTTAAAATCTCCTTTTGTTTCTCTCTCGCCATATCTCCTTAATGAAGGAGGCGAAGGAGATGATTTAAATATACTCAGTTGACTTAGGCATATGGGTCAGCTTCAGAAGCCACTTTATAGCTTCTGTGAAAGTTGTACCTACATTAGAGATAGAATTGAGTGCCTTTATCCGCTCCCATATATCCTGCGAGAAGGGGCATTTAAAAAAGAGATGATCCCTTGATTCTGACTCTATCTAGTATAGGACACAGTCAGAATTGGTTGACATAAAATGGATTCTATCCATAGTACTCAACCGATTAAGCACTGCTAGCCATGATATGATAGAATAGCTTGGCATTAGTGCTTTGTGCTAAAAAATAGGAAACCAAGCATGTCTTGTATTATGTCGAGACTGCCATTTCCTGAACTTCACAATGCTAATGATGTTAGGAGGTAGGGTGAGACAATAGTAGGCATCCTCTCTTTGAAGGTTGGGTAGATAGTTAAGAGTCAAATTCTGTAATTCAGTTGGGAAGTTCCATTGATCTCCTGTTAGGATATATTTGGCCTTCTCAGTGATAGAGACATCATGCCATATATGAATAGCCTGAGGATGTCAAATTAGAGGTCCCTGTTTTGTCCAATTGTCAAACTAGAAAAATGCCTTCTCTCTATTCCCAGTCTTGTAATAGACTAAAGGTTTAATCATAGATCGAAGCTTCAATACCTGAGTCAATGGCCATGAAAAAGAAGGCTTGATAGGGGTAGACCAAATACTATATCCCTTCAGGATATAGCTATGTAACCATCGAATCCATAGAGACTTCTTTTCTAGGAGGATATTCCAAAGGTTCTTGGCTAAGGCTACTTTGTTAAAGGAGGCAATTTAAGTCAATCCAAGACCCCCTTCGTTTTTCCTTTTACACACTTCTTTCCATTTAACCTTGGCAAAGTGACTGTTTGAAGTGAGGTTTTGCCGTATGAATCTTCGAAATAGTTTTTCAATGGATTTGATCGCACCTTTTGCTAGAGAGATATTAGAGGACCAATATATGCAGGGAATTTAGGACTGCTTTGATTAGTTGTAGCCTCCCTCCAAAAGAGAGCACTATATTAGACCACATTCCTAATCTTCTCTATATTTTATCAATCAAAAGCTGACATTCAGAAAATTGAATTTTTTTGGTGGTAATAGGAAGTCCTAAATAAGTCAGTGGGTCTGGTTTTCTACTCATTCCTGTTAGTAGGGAGATTGTGTTCTCCATTGTGTTGGCCCCTTCTACTAAAACAAATTGACTTTTATTAAGATTAATCTCCAAACCTGATCAATCCCTAAATACTGACAAGGTTTCCATAAGTAGCTCAATAGACTTGCCATGAGCTTTAGATGAAAGCAATAGATCATCAGCAAAACATAGATTGACCAACCTAACCTTCTTACATTTAGTATAGAATCTAAAAGACTTACAGTTTCCCACTCTCTATTGGATTAGCTGGCTGAGAACCTCCATACAGATAATAAATAGATATAGGGAGATAGGATCACCTTGTCTTAAGCCCTTAGCTCTTCTGAAAACATCTGTTGGATAGCCATTAACTAGAATGGAATAGGAAGGAGTGGTTATGCATGCCTTAATCCACTTGACAAACACCTCTCAGAATCCCATTAATTTTAGTGTCTGTAGAATGAATTCCCATTCAACATGATCAAAGGCTTTCTTAAAGTCTACTTTGATGGTACAATTCGGTGGGGCTGTGCTTCGTTTGATACCCTTTCATCAACTCCTAAACAATAGCAAAGTTATCACCAATTCTTCTATCATGTAGGAAAGCACTCTGATTGTTAGAAATAAAAAAATCTAGAACCAACTTCAGTCTATTTGCTAAGATTTTAGAAATAATCTTATAAAGAAAGTTCGTGCATGCAATAGGCCTATAATCATCCAAAGAAGAGGAGCAAGAGGTTTTAGGAATCAAACATATGTAGGTTTTGTTAATCTCCTTCAGTAGAGTTCCCCTAGAAAAGAATTCCAGCACTACTTGCTTAACTATGAGTCCAATATTTGGCCATATTTTTTGATAAAAATAGCCATTAAAACTATCAGGGCTTGGGGACTTATTCGGATTCATCTGAAATAGACCTCCTCAATTTCTTTTTTTGTCACTAGAGTGATGAGGGTTGTAGCCTGTTCCTGAGTTATTGATCATAACATCGTTAATCCTTTGACTAAGCCATTTCCTCAAGCAAAATTTGATTTTTGTTACTCGTCTA
>JAOTJB010000008.1:22574422-22588831 GCA_027123815.1 Erythroxylum minutifolium | reverse complement strand
CGCAAAACTCACTATTCACAAATGCATGAGCATGAGATGTGTTGTCCTAATTTCTCTGATTGATCTCTCATATACCCATTTCCTTGATCCGACCTGTTATACGGAAACGGGATGTTACAAGGATGATGTAAATGAGCAGCAGGATAATCTCTTCCATGTAAGGTGTTCAATTAAAGATCTGGTATTTAATATGATTATAGATAGAGAGAGCTATCCAAATATAGTTAATGTGGAGTTAGTTGAATTTGAGGTTATTGACTATTAAAAACCCTAAGCTGTATAGTCTACAATGGTTTAATGAGGGAGGGAAGGTCAAGGTAACAAATTAAGTTCTAGTTTTTTCACAATTAGGAGATACAAAGATAAGATGCAATATTTTGTGTGGTAGATGTATAATTAATCATATTTATACCCCCATATTTGACATATTTTTGCTTAATATTTTATACTTTTATTGTATATTCAATAGTTAATTCAGTGTGTTTACAAACTGCAATTGCCTTCATAGATTTAAAGGAGAAGAGTTTAAAAGAAAATAAGGCATAAAATGGAGATTTGAAGCACAGAAGGGATGCACAGTCGTGCATGTCTTTCAAGCCATGCAGATTAGCAATTTTTAGAGATTTTGGTTATGCACGTTTTGATATACGGCCATGCATCAGCCTGTGCATCGGCCAAAACCTTAGGGCTTACTATAAAAAGACGTTTTATGAGGCAACTTAGAGGAGGAGACATATAAAGATGTTCTGAATATACAATTAACTAAATAACACAATCCTATCCTAAACATGCACTAATCATTCAATTTAACAACTAATCACGTACTAAACTACCCACAAAAATATTATGCAACCTACCACTATAAGGTTGTAGAGGGGAATATCAGTTTAAGCTATAAAAGAGACTATAAGAAAAAGGGTGACAACAATATAGGTAGTATTAAGATAATAATACCACCTCTTATAGGATGGAAGAACTTAATGCCTATTTACAGTGAGAAAAATGTGTAAAGTTAATATTTGATTATTACAACTTTTGGAAAAGAAAAAGGTTAAATTAACAACAGTAAAGTTTAGTAATTATTTCTTTGATTGGTGGAATAAACAAATCCTTATTGAGAAGGAACTAAGTGTAGCTTATTAGAGCATAGGAAGAGATTAAATTGGTGATAAGGAAACATCTTGTGCCAAGTTTTCTTTTGTAGGAATCTCTATCAAAGCTTACAAATATTAATTCAATTTTTCATGAGTGTGGAGGAGTGCCTTAAAGGACATAGCAGTTGTCACATTTAGGGTGAATATAGAGAAAGATTGGGAAGTAACAATGACTCATTTCATTAATGAGATAAACCCAAATATTACTAATATTTTCGAGCTACACTATTATATGCAGTTTGAGGATGCAATTCATAAAGATATGAAGTAGAAAGAAAGTCAAAAAGAGGCCTATCCGTTATTTTGGTGTTTTTAATGCTTATTATTCATTATGGAGAAAACCATGGAGTAAAAAGGATGGAAAAAAATGCTCTAAAGCTAAAATATGAAGCAACCAAACCAAAAGTCAGGCACCAAATAGAGGGGAAGACTTAATCTTATGATTCTTCAACAAATAGGAATTGAGATATCAAATGTTTTAAATATTTAGGGAGAGAAAATATGCATTGCTATGTCTCAATAGGAGAGTGATGACGTTAAGGGAGGATGGAGAGTATAGGTTTGAGAATGAAGAGAAGGCAGATGATGATATGCTTATTTTGAAGGATGTTATTGATGATAACTACATTAAGAAGCCTAAAGAAGGAAGGATGCTAGAGTCTTGGAATCTTTCTATTGATCATATATAAACTTTAGTAGATCATTAATTAATTAATTAATTAATCCATATAATTACATAGGATTTTTAAAAAAATTAACTGCCTAATCTATTGAAATTATTAATTTAGGCTATTAACTTGTATACTAAACTTATCAATTTACCAAGAATGAATTTATAAAAGAAGATTTAAATATATGAAACTAAACACAAGCAGGCACAAACGTTCCGGGCGCAGCACATGAGCGTCAGTATGGCTATGCTGCACCTCGAAAGCTTTGAAACGTATTGACATATAGGGTTTCTGAATTCCGAATCCTGTGGAGTATTGAAATCCCTGACAAAATAAATAAGGGGAAAAAGCTTTTACTTTTTCCGTCCCCCTTTTGGGTTAATTCATGGAACGTCTCCGTCCTAGACCAAGATTGGTGTTTTCGGGGTTCTTAAAGGCTGAGGTATGCTCTTTTTTGACAAAGCTTTGTAATTTTGTTCTCCTCTGGGTATCTTCTGTTTCTTCATTTCTTTAGCGATCGGATGATATGCTTTTCAAATTGTTTAAAGCCTCGCCTGTGTTTGTCAAATTTATTGGGCTGTGTTCATTTCACTTCCTTGTTTAACCATGGGCAAATTTAAGTCATTGAATTGGTGTTCATTTTCTCTCGCGCTTGCCCGAGCTATCTCGGAACTTAACTGATTTTCTTATAAAGAATAGCTATGTCGAAGCTTTATTGATTTCTTATGAAGAATATACGGTGTTTTAATTGTTAATGTGAGGTAGCCATCTTGTTTTAGATATTCGAACTACTAAATCGTTCAAACTTTTGAGCTTTTTCTATCAGTAATGTGTACCTTCTGATTATGGGGAAACGGGAGTTCATTCTTTATTATGAACTGAAACATCTGTGAAGCATCTATCATATTGCTTATGCTTTGTTATTTGCTGTATGTTGCCTCCAGAATTTTTTTGAGTTTTGGTCCCTCTACTTGTTCTTTTGGATTATATTGGTCAAATCTTTCAACTACTAATGTTGCTTCCTATTTCTTGTTTGGGCGTGCTGTGTGATTTTGTTAGTCTCGCATGCAATGGTACAATAAAATGTTTCCTGATTCAATTATTTATGCAGGTTGAAAAGATGGAGAAAATGCTAAACGAATCAGAGAAACCATTGAACAAGGAGTTTTATCAGAAAATTGCCAGAAGCTTTAAGTGAGTTAGCTTCTATTTTATTGTAGTTTTTGAATCCTGATAATGTTAGGTCACTCTTAATAGGATGCTTGACAACCAACCTTCCCGCACCCGATCACCAGAAAAGAAATAAAGAGATGATGTACATGAGTCTCCTGTCCCCTGCAGCTAAAAGGAAGTTTATTGAAGATTTATGGTTTTGTCGCAGTCTGACCTCATGTTGTATGCTGTCCTGTTATTGATTTTATTACTTGACAGATTCCTTTCTTTCTTGTTTTCACTTTTGTATTCTGATATGTAATTACGTCTAATAGTCACCATTCAAAAGTTACTTGGTGTCTTCAAGATGACATTACATTCAATTTTGTCCATAGTGCCAACAGAACCTTTTTATTTCTCCAATTAGGGTAATCTTGTAGCAGAACCTTTTCATTTCTCCAACTAGGGTAATCTTGTAGTGTTTCTTGGTTACTGATGCGTGTTGTACCTAATTCTTCTCTCTTTTGCTTATGTTCTTGCAGTTCTTCTTCTGGTCGTGCTGGAAAACCAATTGTTAGATGGACTGAGGTTCTGCGTTGTTACACGTTTCTATCTTTCTGCTATTTGTTCATGCTACACTTGTTACCAACTTTCTCATGCAGTAATGACTATGACCTGTCGGTTGTGTGTATCTCACTTTACAATGATTTTTAGGTACAAAGCTGGTTCCAGAAAAGTTCACATTGTTTCCCAGCCAAGGTTGTTACTTCAACTGATACCTCAAAAGATGAATTTTCACTTCCTGAGGCTAGCCCTTCAAATGAGGCAAGACAAAGCTCTCAAGTGAACAAAGGTGATTTTAAAGCTTCCCTTGCTCCCTGAGGGAATGTCCAGAAACAAATGAAATTTAATTAGTTACATGCCATAGTTTCTTGCTTCTGATACTTCACGTTTAAATTGTCATGCAATGATTATTTGTACGCACCAGAGCTGTCTTTTCTATCACTAGGGTTCATCTTCCTTTAATTGTTTGTTCTGGTTATGAAAAAGTCTGCATTAACATCTTTAAGAGAGGAAATGATTCTCGAGTTTGAATATTTGATGGAAGGTGATCAAAAGAAATGCAAATCTCCATGGATATATTTAAGTGTACTGTAATCAATAACTGTTTACTTCACTGGAACCACTTGACATGCAGTTGGGATCAAACTCAAGGGAAGCAAACTCACTTGAGGGGTTAGATACCCCTAAATTTATTGTTATTCACTTGGATGTCCTTGTAGTTTTTACTGAATGCAGATGCATTTTAGACACTGATTTAATAATCAATGACAAAATTGAGGAATTTCCATGTTAATATGGTTGAGAATATTGAGGTAGATGAGCAACAAAAGAGAATTTTTGTAAAGTCTTTTCTCCTTGGAGTTCCTTTGCCTATACGTCTTCACAGTTTTTATAAATGAATTTAGTCTCAGTAAAGCAACCAATTCTTTCCACTCTTTGTTGAACTTCTGTGTGTGGTGTTAGCAGTGCCTGGTGTTGGCAGCCAATCCTTTCCATTATTTGTTGAACTTCTGTGCCTGTTGTTGGTTCTCTATAAAACCTTCAATATGATAATGATTTCATTTCCAATAACAATGGTGTTTGTTCTAAAGCAGAAGAAAAGGTACCAGATCTGTCTGAGTTGGAATTTGAGGCCAGATCATCAAAAGATGGGGCATGGTTAGTACAAATTCTGTCTATTGATAGCTATTTTGATTTGTGTATCTCTACACAAAATATGCCTAGATGGGTAAAGCCTCAAGGGCCTTTTTTTGAGGCGATAAAATGTTGTCAAGGATCAAAAGGACCTTCTTGGACCTTGAGTGTAATGTCCATTTCAATGCCTATATCTTCAAAAACTATGATCCCTAGTGCTTATTGGGGGTGGTCAATTTTACTTTGGTATATACTTAACAAGCAGTTCACCTTAATTTTGATCTTTTATGGGAAGTTTGCCTCAGTGAATTGATTTCAGTATTTACTGATTACATTTTGGCAGGTATGACGTAGATATGTTTATCTCTCATAGGTTTCTTGCATCAGGAGAAGCTGTAAGTGCATATTTGGATCGTAATATGGTGCTTTTTATATTCAGTAGAGATATTTTGCATGTGAACATTGATGCAACTATGCTACTTCAAAAGTAGAACAAAAATTGAGTTCTTTGTCTGCCAAAACAAATACGGCAAGCGTTATAGGTCTTTATGGACCATGAAAATTGGTTTCAGGGGTACTGTAGGCTTAATTCATTGGATACGAGAGTATCATACAATTCTTTCAACAAATTATGTGATGAAAAATATCATTTGTTAAAGGAAGTTCGTGTTAGATTTGTGGGATTTGGAGCTGAAGAAGATGAGTGGGTGAATGTGAAAAATGCAGTACGAGAACGCTCTATACCTCTTGAGCATTCAGAATGTCATAAAGTACAGGTTGGAGATCTTGTATGCTGCTTCCAGGTGATTTCAATCGATTATACACGAGTTTTCACCAATCGTCTGTTTACTTTCTCCGCTGAGAATTAATGGTTATACCGCTTTGAAATAGGAAAGGAGGGATCAAGCAATCTATTATGATGCACATGTCAAAGAAATCCAAAGGAGAATGCATGACATAAGGGGTTGCAGGTGTCTTTTCTTGATTGAATATGATCATGATAATACCGAGGCAGGTGCCAGTAATTCTGCTTTTCATCTTGATAGTTGCATTACATGGAAATTAATGTTGTAGATTTCTTATTTTTGCCAGGAGCAAGTTCGATTGAGAAGATTGTGTTCCAGACCGACTTATTAACTTTACCAAGTCCAGATGTTTCTCGGCAGTTTAGACTTAAAAAAGAGTATATATGTGTACTGAAGTTGAACGTCTGTACCCATATAAACAGATATCTACATGCCCTAGTATAATTAAATGTCCGTGCTCATATTGTATCATTCATCTATTATTCTTTGATGCTAAATCCCCAATTATTTGCCCACATGAATTCTTTTTCTCTTTATCCCATTTTACAGCATTCTCTATTGTGAGGGCTTCAAATCAGCAAAGCCTCCAAATGCTGACACACTTGCGCACTTAATTATAGTAGATCGCTCTAGCTTCTGTTTAGCATCTTATGGGACGGATTGGAAATGAGTTCTGTCGTAGCCTTTGCTTCTTCATTCTCAAGTACTGAAATTATTTTGTGCCTAATAAAAATCCACAATCAAATTTGGGGCTGCTTGCTCTTTCAATAGTTAGTCAACGTATTAGAACTTACCGTCGAAACTGACAGATCTGTAGAAATTTATTTGCACAAAGTGTATATCCACCTATATCCCAGTTAGCAATCACCAGGGCTCTAAATGGATGATATTGGATCACATTCGATTGAGAACTCTCCTTGTATTTTAAGTTATTTGTGTATCCACTCTAATAACACTGTTCTGTACCATCTCATGAATAATGTTCGGGGCAAATATAAATTTACTCAGAGAATTAAAAAAAAAGTGTTTGGCTTAAATTCTGACTTCTTGATAATCAATTTTTCTTTTGTGACGATTGAATGCAACAGTTGAATACGGTACAAACCAAGCCGCCTTCCGGATCAACCGGATCAACGATCTCCAAGTTTACAGTTGTATCCACCTTTTTGACACACATTATAAATATGTAGGTTATAAATAGTTTAATCAGGAGGTAATAGCAAAACTATCCTCATTGCCTTAGGGCTTCTGCACATGCTAATCATTAGCAGAGCGAAAATACAATTTAACAGTCTTAAGTATTCTTAACAATGAAAAACAACGATACTTATCTTCTGCACTTCGAGTATACAGCCGATCCGTACGAATTCAAACCATAACGTAACACAGGATGCCAAGTTCCTTAGTTAAATCCATAACACAGTTTCTGATGCACAATTTCTGTAATAGAAAAGGCTAATGATAGGTTACTTGTTAACACAAGATTTCAACAAATTTCTCCATGCTGAAAGCTCTATATGCGTGTAGGGGAAGAGAGGGAGTGATGGTGATGAAGAGCTGCGTACCATAAGTATGAAGATTAAAGCCTTTGGAAGATGAAAGAAACAAATGAAGACGTTGACCCCCGTAAGCATGGACGAACTGCCACAACAGAAGATGCAATAAGTAAGATGCTTCTGAAAATGGTTCGTAAAACCAAATAGCAGATAATTCACTTACCAATAGGAAATTAAGCGAAGAGGATGCTATTTATAGGAAAACTTGATCCAACTCTGGTTTCTACTTGGTTGCACAAGAGGGACTGAAGTTAGTCCCAGCACTTGTGCAGAACATCAACGAGTTCTGAAACTGTTCCGCAAATTTGGACAAAACAAGATGTATTGCCCACAATTTTTCTGCTTTGAAAATCTTCTTGTGTGAAAACAACAATAATTTCACCACACTACATAACAAACAAAATAAATGAAGTATTCAAAGGAAACTCAAGCAACTGTAACATTAATTGTTATAAAAAATTATTGACTGGATAGAAAGTATAAAAGTCGATGGCCGAAATAAGAAAAATTGACTAGCAAATAACATAGGAAATGCACGATTGAAATGGTCATGCACCCAAGATGAATGCAAATGGTGATGCGCAAAAAGAACAATAAGAAGCCAAATACTTGATGTATTAGGTTTGTGCCCATGTAGAGCAGAAAGCATAAGAAGAATAACATAAGATTGGCAAACCCATTCTGTTGAAGATATGATGGAGGAGAAAAAGAGGGTAAGGTATTTGCAAACCCAAGAACAGGAACAACCAAACCGATCATTTTTACATAGAAAATGCACCAGTTTGTTTATTCACAGGAGCAGTTCTTATAAGTATCATTCATAGCATAAAAGTGCATATTTGTGGAAGAAAAATTACAAAGTACTCACTAAAGTGTACAAATTAAGCACATCCGGACATCAAACAAGTACGGAAAGAAAGATCACAAGGATCATTTTCAATAAGTCAAGGAGAAGCCGCAAAGCAAAGTTTAAGTACAGACTGTGGCCACTGAAGTCCACTGCAAAATCATGATAAGACGGTCTCCAAAATTATCACCAGTGATGAAACTTAACCTGTGCACACACCTTCAACTAGGTGATCACTTTGTAACTATACAAGCTTCTTTAGGAACAAATAATTAATCCCATCCTAGATGATATGTAATTTCTATCATTGACTGGGAAAAATATTGACACAATTGAAAGACTGTGCACAAGTTTTTGTAAGAGATATTGTGTGATCGCGGCAGTAAAGTAGAATTTTGCATACATAGACTCCATAATGCAGAGATAAGTCGTTCTTATTTCTGCAGATCTTTGCTTCTTGGGCTTTTCTTCTATGTCATAAAAAGGCATGATCATGAAATGCCAAAATCCTTTGTGGCTCATGAGACAGTTCTACCATAGCAAACTGATGCAATATAGAGATTCTTTGCCCATTTCTCCTGAAAAGATGAAAAGTAGATTGACAGTTAAAAAGTCTTTAATCATGTAAGTCAATAAAATAAACAAATTATTGATATGAATATGAATACAACAAAACAATAATAAGAATGAACTCAAAAACTAACCTTGACATGTGTACTAGGAAAAGCAGATGTTCGGAGTGTCTCCTGAGTTTCATCAGCAGGTTTTCTTCTTGGCACACTAAGAACAAAAGCACCTTGGTCCCATGTTGCAGCTGTTGAAGTAATACGGTAGCCATTATCCCATCTACGATGAATCCCTTCACTAGGATACAGAAAATCCAACTCTACAACCTATCATTGTGGGGCATAACAGAAAAATATTAGAAGAAAATTTCCCAACTAAAAGCAGAGATCTGGAGAATTTAGTCAGACCTGATCTGAGAACGCTGCACCACGGGACATAACGATTGCCCATCTACTTCCAGCAGTGGCCATAGCAGTGACATAGAAACCCTCTCTCCACTTCTTGTTGATCCACTTGAAAGGAAATGAATCACTAACCTTATATGATTGCTGTAAATACTGGGTGCCTATAGTCATTGAAGGTAAAGTTAAAAGAAATTTGAAATTTTTTACTTAGTAAGATTATAAAGATACATGGACTAACCCTTGGACATAACAACCAATGAGCTCCCGTTATTAGCTCCAGCAATTGCACTTATGTAGTAATTCTTCTCCCACTGTTCCATTATCCATTCCTTTAAAAATAAAGGATCAGTCAAGAGATTAGAAAAAGGCATTTAAGTTGAAATTCTAAGTGGCACAAAATGTCATGCAGATATGCAAAGCATATTAACCAACTCAGACTATTATGTAATAATGCTCAGGAATGTCCCTTAACCAACCTTGTGGAGGAAGTATGGAGAAAGCTCATAAACTTGGGTGGTAAACCCAGTGCCCGCATCCATGATTAAGGCCCATAGGTTTGAGCAAGAAGCCACACTACTAATAAACAATCCATCTTCATTTCCTTTCTCTATGTGCTGGGGCAGTCTAACATCTGCAACATTATAATGATACCTACAACAGGAGATGAGGACATCAGACTTGTTTTTACCTTCACAAAAATTGAATTAACTTGATGGTAATTATCAGACACACACCTCTGCTTCATTGGTCGACGTGCGTTGTATACACTGATCCATTGTGTGGCAGGCATTCCCATCCTTACCTTTTTCTTTGGTTGTTCATCATCTTCTTCTTCCATTGTCAACCGTCCCCTCTTATGACCAACCTGATATATGAGCTTCAGAATACAAAGATAACAGGTTAAAATGACATCCCCAATACAATAGAGAAATTTAAGGATAATTAATCAACAATAATATGTCCATTCAAAAGACAAGAGGTACCTTCTGAGCACCATCCGTGTTTATAGGTCTGATATCTGGATTCGGACCAACAATCCCATCAAAAAGAGAGATATATTTTGCATAGTTAGGCTCTTCATCAAACTTCAAATTCACAACATACTCAACAAACTGTCTAAAAGGCTGAGGACAAAAGCAACATAAAGTTTCAGGGGAGGTGGCCATCTTCTTTTTGCAAACAAGGAAACCTTTGTTTTCCCCCTACAGAAACAGCTGCGTTAGTAAAATAATAAGGCCTATATGTGCATAAACCTTTTAAGAGTAAATAATCAGCAAACCTGATATCCTTGCCATGGAAGCCGGCCACGAAGAAGAAAAATAAGGGTGTATGCAAGAGATTCCAAGTCATCTCTCCTACTACCAGTTCTACCAAGATGAGCATGAACACTGGCATATCGAACTGTTCCCCTGAAGTATGGTCATGAATAAGCAACAATAAAGTTCATTGTCCCAACACAGCGGGGCCTATTGACAACAGAAAACTATTTACTCAACCTGAAAACATCTGGACGTTGATCATATTCGACATGCAGTCCAGTTGCATTATCACGCCACCTAGTTGCTGTAAGATTAAATGTTAATAAAAAGAGTAAATATCACTATCTTTCACTCCAGAGATACCACTTAGTTCCAAAAACAAAAAAAAGAGTAGATTAAACTACTTACCCAAACCAAGGTCTACAAGAAACAACTTTTTCTCATCCAGGGTTCCTGGAGGGCCAAGCAAGAAGTTCTCAGGTTTCACATCTCCATGCACATATCTGCCGGAGAAGAGTAAAGCAACCTAATTATATTGATTTTCCTTTTCAGGGCATACCACATCAAAAGAAACAAGGTATCTCACTCAATCACAAATAACTTGTGAAGATTTTCCATAGAACAGATAGAGATAGATATGCCAATGATTGGAATAAGAACACCAAAAATCTGTCAATTTAGGCTCTTAGATTTTAGCATTGAAGATGTAAAAGAGTAGGCTTAGGAATCTGGCCTGCATATCTGCAAACAACTAGGATCTTAGTAGGGTTGGAACAAACAAACTGATAGTATCACAACAATGGATTCCTAGATATCATTTCTTTAGATTCAGAATCACTAGTAGAAAAAAAAAAAAAGCCTTCAAACTTCTGACATAAGAGTTGCAGAATTCTATAGAACTAGCTCATCTTAATCCTAACCTAATCGAGAATCATTTAAAATCCCCATACTAATTCAACTTCTATTAACGCATAAACCTCAGTAAAATGTACTATAAAGGAAAATAACTCCTAAACTATTATGAAAAATAGCAGAGAGACATTAACTAAAAAATCTTAACGCTTAAGCTAAACTCATTCTCTGTCAAGGTTGTTGAATAAAAATGTTACAGGAAGACTACAATGATGTTGCCGACAGTCACATGTTAATAGCCTCATACATGACAGCTTTAGGATCAAAAGTAGATGTGTAATAAATGCATTAGGAATGTCCAAAGTGCTCTCTATCCATAGAGCAAGGAAGCAAGTACTAAATTGTACTAAAATAAGAATGATAAACGTTCACTTCAACAATGTCCCCACTGTACGCAAATAACATGGAACAGTAAAGTGGGAATAATTGTATAATACCCTCTAGAGTGCATCTTCTCCAATATAGAGATAGCTTCAATAGCAATGCATGCAACCATTTCAATAGACATCCTGAAAGTTGAACAGGAAGACAAGGTTAAAGAATGAATAGAAATGAATCAACGTATTTCACTCAAACAGGTTCATTCATGGTAGTAAACAAATGATAATTGAATTAAAGCTTCCAAAGGAACTTACGTATGCGAATTGTTGTTCCAAACATCCCATAAACTTGGCCCAAGCATGTCCATGACCTGAATGCAACAAGGATTCGTTGTGGTAATAGAGATGTAGGATGAACAGAGACCATTTTAACAGTTTGAGGAAATAAACATAAATTGTAAAATTGACGGTTACTGGAAATTTAATTGAGCTGAAATTTAGGATTTTAGGACTAGAATTCAACAAATTAACAATAGGTATAGATCATAATCACTCCTAAAGTCTTTATCAAAACTAGGAATCACACCTAGGTTTTGAAACAAATAAAAACATAGGAACAACACCGATAGGATTTTAGAAATCACTTATAGAGTTTAAGAATCACTCCTAATTGCCTGAGAAACAGTCTTAAAGAAAAAAGGTTTCGCGCTTAAACCCTAAACTAATAAGAGAAATCAAAATAGAAACACTTTCCTTTCCTAGTAAGGAAACTAGATTAATATGTTTATTCTGCATCAAAATAGCCTACTAAATGAGTAGCCTATAAAGTTAACAACTGCAAAATAAGAAAGCTTATGTGAAGCTCAAACAGCATACCATAACATAGTAGTCACCCTGCCGACCTTTGTAATGAACTCGTGGCACACCATGGCTGCCTCCAAGGGCACTATACACGCAACAGGTATAAAAAAATGTCATAAGACGGCTTTACATTTGCTTCATATTATGACAATTAAACATTGGAAGGCGAAGGATCAAACTCACTTGTAAACTTGCCATTCATAAGGAGGTCCATAATTGCATCCTTTGCTGCTTCTATGCTCAAATTTCAAGGCTACCTAAGGGTTGTATAAACACATGAAACAATATAATTGGCATTACATATGACAAGCAACATAAACCAAGCAGCTATTAAGAAACAATGCGGGTGTACCTCCAGAGCTCCAGAGGCTGTTCTTTCACTTGTACTAGTTGGACCAATACGGCGACCAACATATACCTGTCCAAACCCTCCTTTACCTAACTTCCTTTCTATTCTGTACATTGGTGAGCCCCCAACTGATACCTGTTATCAACAATTACAATTTTTTTTTGAAAAAATGAGAAATGATTTTGATAATCCAAACGAATAAGAGCAAGCAGTACACAAAGAAAAGACCTTTTCGGGGAGAGGAGCCGTGCTGCCCTCGTCCTCGGCTCCAGGGCACTTGTCGGCGCTGCGGCCGCCACTATCGTATTCATCCATCGTCTTCTTCTTTCAAAACCCTAGACTCGTCTTCTTCGTTAAACGGCGTCGTAGCAGGATCCAAATAGCGATCACTTTTCTTTCCGTCTTCTCACAAGTGAGGTTATCTGCAGCCTGATTTCTGTGTTGGGCTACGCAGCTAAGGCATCTTAGGACAGGCGATGGTGCATGGATGGTGGAGAGATTTCATGGAGGTTCTAGAATCATCTTGTAAGATTTTGGAATTAATTTTGACAAAAAGGTAAAAAGAAAAGCAAAACTAGCGGAAATGAAAGAGCAATTAAAAAAGAAATGTTAAAGAGAAGGGGAGAGGAAATTAAAGCGAAAGACTATGGGAGATCTGTTATGTGGAGGTAAACGAAAAGAAAGGGGATTCTTCTAATACACATCCAATGGACTGTCCGTTTTATTGATCTTTCGTTTTCCTTGTTTTCTTTTTTTTTTTCCTATCAATCCTTTTCTTTAATTCCGTTCTTCTTTGTTGTGGATATCATATTATTATGGATTTTAGTTTTAAATATCATTTTATCCCAAATTTAGTGATTGTTAACACATTGGGCTTTTAGAGTTTCCAGCTAAAACCATAAATCAAACCCACGCCAACAGCTCAACATAAATCCAGTTTAAAAGACAAGCCCAAAATGTGTCCAAACTCAGAGCTTTAGTCAATTAAAGTCAATCTGTTCAACTTCAATCAATTCCAAAGGCAAATTCGATCTTAATCAATTCAATCACAGGCGGAAAGTCAACTTGGGTCCACCACCTTAATCAAACCAATTTAGTCCATTTCAATCAATTTCAAACAAACCAGCGTTTAGAATACCGTATTATTCTAGTCGGTATCGGTCAGAACGTACCGTACCGACCGAGAAATAGAACGATATAGGCAACCATCAGTACCGGTCTAAAATACCAGTCGATACTGGCGGTTTTTGTTCGGTACTGGTAGGTACCGACAATACCGGCCTATACCATAAACTTCCAAAACTCCAAGAACTTACTTGCAAATTTCAGAATTTTAACCCTAAAATCCCCAACCCTTAGCCCCCGGCTGTCCTTCAGACACTCTTCTCTCATTTTTGTGCCGCCTCCTCTCCTCCTCTGTCCTCTCCTTACGTCGTCGCCCACCTCTTCTCTTCTCGCTGTCATCGTTGTGTCTAACCGCCGCCGCACTGCTCTGGCCCTTGCCTCCTTCGCTCATCGATTGAAGAAGACGCTTCCTCGTTCCTCTATGCGGACCCGAAGACACCACCACCTTCTCCGCCCAAAGCCACCGCACCATAGCACCGGTACACTGCACCGAAGCCACCGGAGACGCATCTGAAGCCACCTGAGATGCGTCTAGACTCTGACTCGTGACAAAACCCGAAGACCCGCTGAAGACTCGAAGTTGGTTTTTTTATTTTTTTCTGATTTCGAAAATTTCATGCTTAATTAAAATTTTTATTATGTTGGATTGGATCATCATCATTTGAATGTTGGATCATTGTGATGGTTTTGGTTGGATGATGCACGGTGTTGGAGACTTGGAGTTGGTT
>JAOTJB010000008.1:22561285-22574322 GCA_027123815.1 Erythroxylum minutifolium | reverse complement strand
GCAAGAGGAAGCTTGATTTATCATTCAAAAAATGGTAAATAAATAAAGACAGGAGAAAAAAGGGTTAGTTAAATAACTAAACTACCCCTAGAGGATTTAGTAGTGATCTAACCATGGATTTTGAAGTCATAGGTAAACAAAGGGAATTGGGGAAGAAGAATAGAACAAGGCAACTATCTAAAGGACGAAGATAAAATGTGAACAAAAGGGAAACAAAAGCAAGCAATGGAATAGTGAGATTAAAGGGATGCAATGGGAAAATAAGGTGAGGGATCTAGGAAAGAACCAAACTATAACATAAATTAGGAGCTAAATAGATTAGTCTAGTTTCATGCAAGGAGGCCATTGAACAAGACACAATAAAACAAGTCAACAATGGAAATGGGAAGATTTAGAAAGAAGTCGAACTTTCTTTTACTATAAGCCATTGTGAGAAAAATAGGGCTGCTTGAATACAACTTGTACTAATTTTGTTATTAGTACGGTATGATACTAGTTCTTGTTAATATCAAATACATTTTCAAATTATTATTAAAATTATGAAATAGAATCTTAATTTATTTGTAATTAAAATTTAGTCTTAAGTTATGATTCAAGTTTAAAAGCGTATTTCAAATATCAGTTCAGTAACTCTATAAAATTCTCAAAAGAAATTCTTATAATTTTTAATTTTTGAGTAATTCTCTTCTCTTATACTCTAATTAAAAAATAATAGCAAAATATATTAAGCATAAACATCACATATGGACAAATCAAAGTACTACTACATAATGATCTAACCCACTTCTTAAACTTGAATCAAACTAATTAAAATAGACTCAAAGAAATAATTTATTATAATAATCTTAAATTATAAATTTAATTCAAATATAATTATTTTTATTCATGTTTAAAAGATAAGTTGAGCTACCATATTTGATTAGTTCACTTATGATATTCATACTACATATGTTTTGTTGTTATTTGTAAATGATTTTTAGAAGAAGTAATTTTTCTAGATAATTAAAAACTAAAAGGAGTTTTCTTATGAATTTTAAATAATAATTTTTTCTAAATTTTTTAACTATAAAGAAAGTTTATATCTTTTACCCTAGAATAAAGTAAAGCTGGCTAAAATACATGAAGGTAATAGAATCATAAGATAACAAGGCACTGAAAACTCATAAGACACTAAAACTAGTAATGAAAGTAAGAACTAATCATTTATTGATGTTAACAAATAAATTATGTAAATAAAATTTTATTTACAATATCTTATTTTAAAAATATTTATATAATGTCGATAAAAATTGACTAAATTATTAATATTTGATTATTGATATTTTAATATATTAATAAATTTAGCAATCTCAAATTAGTATGTTTTATTAATAACATATTATAAATGAATTGTTTTTAATTTTTAAAATAAACTTAAAGATAATAATTTTGCTCATGCTCATCAAAATTCCTATTATTATTTCACATTTCATACATTCATTTAAATCATACTTGCTTATCAATGCCCCTTGCTTTGTAAATAATCTACACAGTTTGAAGAGTTGTAAAATGGCTAAGGATGCTTACCACTAAGTTTAGCCTTATTTATGATCAAGAAGAGAACTAACAAATAAAAGAAGAGACAAAGTTGAGAACTTAAATATGGAAAGTGTTAAGGAAATTTAATTTCGAATTTAAATGAGATACCGATATCATTTGGAATTGGGACATAATAAAAGATATTGTACTAAGAAGGAATAACCATAAGATATGTAGGAAGTGATTTCATACCTTTCACTTTATTCAAATAAAGGGAAATGGTTTAATAGCCTTAATGATATAAATTCTTTGTTATCTTATGTAGGATAAAAGGGGTAGTTCTATAGTCATGATAACATATATATGAGTAAGCTAACAATTACATCTCCAAACTCACTTTAAACTCAAATACCATCTTAAGTTCCAACTCATGGATAAAGACTAGTTTTAGTGCACAATCACACTCTTATGCATAAACTAACCCTGTCAAGAGAAGAGGGAGACTTACAATATTTGGGACTAGTTTCTTAAACACTATCCTATATTTTGAGAAAAGAGAAAAACATTACAATTTTAGTTCAAGTATTTTTGTTTTATTTACTTTATTATCTTATACTTTATTAGTATTTATTTTGATGCAATATAAACTTCTTTAAGTTATGTAGTAACATAAGGCAAACGTAGTAATAATTTATATATTTAGGTGTTTTATTAAAAATTTAATATTTCACTCAAAATTGACTATATACCTTACACATTCAATCAAACTTTCACTATGTATTTTAGATAATGCAAAGTTAATTTAAAGTCTTTGACGAGGAAGGTAATGAAGAGAATCAAATAACAACAAGCAACAGACCTATTACATCCACACATATTATCTAGCATTTTGTCATTTATATTGGATCATATTTAAACTACATATTTAGATGTTTAATCCTATTATACCTTAAATAATGGTAAAATATAATTAAAATTTAGTAGTTTGCCATTTATCTTTTTGTGAGGTCAAATGCTAAAGATTGTTAATGCTTTTATCTTATCATGTTTAACATTTTTGTACTCTAGATTAATATTGTCTAACTTTTTGTTTAATGACAACATAATCTATTGATGTATGTTTAAGTTCCTTATTCATTATTAAACTAAAGTTTTACCACTTCATTTACTAAATTTGCAAATAGATGCTGCTTTAGAAATACCTATATACCCTTATTTTTGAGAAAAAGGAAATATAAACTTAAAAAATAAGAATTATAAAAGATCGTAACGTAAAATTCATTCCTAATTAGTATATTTAAACACATTACAACTCTAAAGGATACATTTTAAGAGCATTGTCTTTGAATTGTAGGACCCCTAATTACTTAAGACAAATAAACCACTTCTTAAGAAAAAGTTAATTATGAAAATAAAATCATGCATAATATGCAACTAAGTGCAATAAAAAGAACAAATATCTGTTGGTTTATGCCTTATAGCTAATTGGTTAGTTGTAGTTTTAATGACATAATTATTTAAACGTATTTTTTATCTTACACATATTCAGATGTATATGATAAAGTCTATAGGATAAATGCATATTGCAAATGAAATTATGATGATATCATAATTGTGAGATTCATATTGCATTTATATATTATCCTTAAATTGTTCCTAGTCATTGCTTTATTAAGAACATACATTAATAGACTATAAAAAGAACTAGCAAATATTATGTTTCTTTCTTATGAAAGAAGAGGTCGATCTTATAAGCTGTAAGTATAGATATACTTAAACCAAAATGTGGGTGCTTTTTAAAGAACAAGTTTATTGAATTGACCCCATATGAGAATTTCATATGGAACATTACTTGTATGTCTATGAAAATTCTTATTGTGATGATTGCATTAATGATCATTTGACTTGAGATCTCTAAATTATTTTATATAGGGATTGTTATGTTTTGATACTACTTATAACCTATTTTAACCTATTTTAGTCAATGATAGATCAATTGGTAATTATTAGATATAGCATAAATTATATTGAGGTAGCTAAGTGATCAATATAAGATTCATCACCCTAAAGTAATTAGGGAGAATGTTCCATTGTTCTCAATTATTATTGATTCAAGAAATCCTTAGCTAATGTAGACTGACACTTTGAGAATATTTTTCAAATTTGATTTTTTGGATCAATTACTAATGACAGAGAACTAATACGATTGGATTCAGATAGAGTAGATATTAATTCTATGCTCTAGATCTAATCAAAACATTGTAAGATAAAAGGGTTTAATTATACATAAAATTATATACGAAAAGTTAGTCAAAACTACTTTGTCATTCATAAATATTTGGGTAGTAATGATGCATTGCTAGACAACAACCTTAATCTATATTATAAATTGATTAATTAAAGAGCCAGAGATGAATAAAAGGGGTTTTATTTATCTAATCCTAAATATGGTTTAGGGTTATAATTATATCTATTGCTAATATATTTAGGAACCTAATGTGTTTTGAAGAGAGAAAAAAATGTTTTAATCAAGTTAGACTTAATTGTAAAGTTTGGAAAACTTTAGAGTTTGGAAAATTTATTTCTAATTAGGTTAGAAATAACTTTCTAATAAGATTAAATTGTCATACTTACAAAATTTTGAAAAAGGAAAATTTCAAAATTATATTAAGTAAGAAGTGTAGTTTATTAAAACAAATTTCCATTAATTTTATTAAAGGAGTCAAGATAATTTAAAATAGTTCTTAATTGAATTTAAAAATTATTTGAAAATTAAATTAAATTTATATTTAGAGTAGGAGTTTAATTCAATCAGGAACCAATAAATTTAATCTAATTTAAGTATAGAAAGAGCTGGAACTATTATTTTAGATTATAAAATATCAATAACTAGAATAAAGCAATTCTTGATATTTATGCATATAATTTAATTATACGTGCATAAATTCCAAACTTTAATTATATATTTGATAGATGCATGTTGTATTGCATATTTTATACGTATGATATTGTAATAGCCTGGACCACCCGCTCACAGATATTGTCCGTTTTGAGCCTTGACCCAGCTAAGCTTTCACGGTTTTGCTTTTCTCACCCTTGGGAAAACGTGTCTATGGGGGAGAGGTTTTCATAGTCTTATAAGGCCTACTTCGTTCCCCTCTCCAATTGATATGGGAATCTAACATTCCACCCCCTTGGAAGCCCAGCGTCCTTGCTGACATATCGATCCGGGTGCTGGTTCTGACACCATTTGTAACAGCTCGGACCACCCACTCACAGATATTGTCTGCTTTGGGCCTTGACCCAGCCAAGCCCTGATGATTTTGCTCTTCCCACACCTTGGAAAAACGAATTTATGAGGGAGAGGTTTCTATAGCCTTATAAGGCCTACTTCGTTCCCCTCTCTAATCGATATGGGAATCTATCATTTCACCCCCTTGGAGGCCTAGTGCCCTTGCTGACATACCGATTCGGGTACTAGCTCTGATACCATCTGTAATAACCTGAACCACCTGCTCACAGATATTGTCTACTTTGGGCCTTGGCTCAGCCAAGCCCTCATGATTTTGCTCTTCCCGTCTAACGAGAAAACATGTCTATAAGGAGAGGTTTTTGTAGCCTTATAAGGCGTGCTTCATTCCCCTCTCCGATCGATATAGGAATCTAGCATTCCACCCCCTTGGAGGCTCAACGTCCTTGTTGGCATATCGATTCGGGTACTGACTCTGATATCGTTTATAATAGCCCAGACCACTCGCTCACAGATATTGTCCGTTTTAGACCTTGGCCTAGCCAAGCCCTCACCGTTTTACTCATCCTGTCTGCAGGGAAAACACGTCTATGAGGGAGAGGTTTTCATAGCCTTATAAGACCTACTTTGTTCCCCTCTCTAATCGATATGGGAATCTAACATTCCACCCCTCTTGGAGGCCCAACGTCCTCGCTGGCACACAGGCCTGGATCCATCCCCTTGAAGGCCTAGCATTCTTGCTGACATATCGATCTGAGTACTGGCTCTGATATCATTTGTAACAGCTCGGACCACCCACTTACAGATATTGTTCGCTTTGGACCTTGTCCCAGCCAAGCCCTCACGATTTTGCTCTTCCCACCCTTAGGAAAACACTCTATAAGGGAGAGGTTTTCATAGCCTTATAAGGCCTACTTCGTTCCCCTCTCCAATCAATATGGGAATCTATCATTCCTCTCCTTTGGAGGCCCAGTGTCCTTGCTAGCCTACAGGCCTAGATCCACCACCCTTGGAGGCCTAGTGTCCTTACTGGCACACAGGCCTGGATGCACCCCCTTGGAGGCCCAGCGTTCTTATTGACATATCGATCCGGGTACTGGCTCTGATACCATTTGTAACAGACTGAACCATCCACTCACAGATATTGTGCACTTTGGGCCTTGGCCCAACCAAGCCCTTATGGTTTTACTCTTCCCACCCTTGGGAAAACACGTCTATGGGGGAGAGGTTTCTATAGCCTTATAAGGTCTACTTCGTTCTACTCTCCAATCGGTATTGGAATCTAACACTCTAATGGTATTAGAGCCAGTACTCGGATTGATATGTCAGCAAGGACACTGGGCCTCCAAGGGGGTGGATCCAGGCCTGTGTGCCAGCGATGATGCTGGGCTTCCAAGAGGGTTTTGGATCCAGGCCTTGTGGGCCAGTGAGGATGGTAGGCCTCCAAGGGGGTGGAATGTTAGATTCCCATATTGATTGGAGAGGGGAACGAAATAGGCCTTATAAGGCTATGGAAACCTCTCCTTTATAGATGTGTTTTCTCGAGCGATTGTGCGAGAAGAGCAAAACACTCGAACCATCTACTCATAGATATTGTCTGCTTTGGGCCTTAGCCTAGCAAGCCCACACAGTTTTGCTCTTCCCACCCTTGGAAAAATGCGTTTATGAGGGAGAGGTTTCCATAATCTTATAAGGCTTACTTCGTTTCCTTCTCCAATCGATATGGGAATCTAACATTCCAAAGAGGGTGGATTCAGTGTTAGATTCCCATATGGATTGGAGGGGGGAACGAAGTAGGCCTTATAAGGCTATAGAAACCTCTCCCTCATAGACGTGTTTTCCCTAGGGTGGGAAGAGTAAAATCATGAGGGCTTGGTTGGGCCAAGGCCCAAAGCGGACAATATCTGTGAGCGGGTGGTTCGGACTGTTACAAATGGTATTAGAGCTAGTACCCGAATCGATATGTCAGTAAGAATGCTGGGCCTCCAAGGGGGTGGATCTAGGCCTGTGTGCTAGCAAGGAAGTTGGGTCTCCAAAGGGGGTGGATCCAGGCCTATAGGCCAACAAGGACACTGGGCCTCTAAGAGGGTGGAATGATAGATTCCCATATCGATTGGAGAGGGGAACAAAGTAGGCTTTATAAGGATATGAAAACCTCTCCCTCATAGACACGTTTTTCCAAGGGTGGAAAGAGCAAAACCGTGAAGGCTTAGCTGGGCGAAGACCCTAAGTGGACAATATCTGTGAGCGGGTGGTCTGGGCTATTACAAATGGTATCAGAGCCAGCACTCGGATCGATATGTCAGTAAGAACGTTGGGCCTCTAAGGGGGTGGATCTAGGCCTGTGTGCCAGCAAGGACGCTGGGCCTCCAAGGGCAGTGAATCCAAGCCTGTGGGCCAACGAGGACGTTGGGCCTCCAAGGGGGATGGAATGTTAGATTCCCATATTGATTAGAGAGGGGAACGAAGTAGGCCTTATAAGGCTATGGAAACCTCTCCCTCATAGAGATATTTTCCCGTTGGACAAGAAAAGCAAAATTGTGAGGGCTTGGCTAGGCCAAGGCCCAAAGCGGATAGTGAGCGGGTGGTCTAGGCTATTACATAAGCTATGTACTCCATCGACTGTTGCAATTAAGTTGCCAATGTCTGCACTGTGCTCCAAAGCTCTTGGACTTCTTGGTTGTGGACCGCCTACTAGATATTGCTGTATTGGACGTAAAGGATTGCGAATAACATGTGTTCGCAAATGAACCTAAGCCGAATATCATTCCACGATGGTCCCTACCACCCACTGCATGAAGATAGGCTTGAGTCTCATCAACATCTTCAAACTGCTGAGACTATCATTGAATGCTTTCATGTATTTGATCCTATCAGAAGGCAATGTTTATATTAGTAAGTGATAATTTTTAAGCATTAATATGAAACCATAAATTTCACATACATTTAATTCTCTACATTGGAAGTTGATGAATGTCACACCGTCATGCTTCTTGGTGTGAGTGTGCAAAAGCAGCTGATGGGATATAGACCTCATGCCCATAGACTTTTCCAGTGAACTAGAATTTATAAAATTTTTAACAGAGATTCCTCTATTTTTATGATATTTACTCCCTATTGAACAAGGAAAATAACTCAACAATACAACCATATATGGCACCAGATATTTATAACATTATCATTCTCCATAATACACATATTTTCATTCCAAATTTCACACATCAAATTCAATTGGAATACAACAAAGTAAAGAAATTAGAATATAATTGTAAAGTCTAGATACTTACAAGTCTTTCTTTATGCTTGTGGTGGGTAATAGATCCTTCCATATGTACAGGAAGACTCTCTCCCCCTGTCCTCCATATCTATTAGTAGAATTATGCTTTGAAATAGACCTTGTCTCAGGTGATGTCCAATACTGCTGCCATCGACTCTATATTTGTTCAGAAATATAAGGCGGTCATACACCAGCCTTGTGTATCACACCAACAAAGTCCCAATAATGTGTATGTACTCGTCTCTCCCATACTTTATAAATGACCGTGTCAAACCACTTGTATGTAAAGATTTTTATTTGCATCCATATTGTTTGTTATAAATTGAGTTCCCCCTTCAAAACCATTTAAGTTCACTGACGATTGTACTTCATTACCCCTTGAGCTACTACAAATCAATAGTTCCCCATGTCGTGTCCACTCAAAATAATTTAGGACAAACTCTTTTCTCAACAAATTTACTCCAACAATAGGACAGAAACAAATGTGTTTGCACTTTTTATATAGACATATGATCTTTGGGCCATCCATATATACAGGTTAAGAACATGCATAATGAATAAGATCTTCAACTCCCTCAACAAACTTAGGATTAATGAAACCATTAGGTGTTAATCGTCTGTACATCCAAAATCTATCAACATTAGTTATTTCTGCAAAACTATTAATTTCAAATAGTGATTTCATAGTTAGTATCCTTTATGTTCCCCAGAGTTTATAGAACATCTAAACTTTACACAACATCCCCTAAGTATTAAACAATTAAATTAATCACCTACAACTGATTTCAAAACTATAGTACGCGACATTTTTTACACATGTGAATCAAGAAAATAAGTTCTCGCTGTGACTCCTAGGCTTATGGAATTTTTCACTGATAAGCCTCATAGGAGCTGCATCATAGGTTTCCAGCCTATATACCGTCCTGGGGGTTTATTATGTAAAGAATTTGTCTTGCCTATAAAATGTGTTAATTCCTTGTGTTAATACTAAGTTTGCATTAATCACATCGAAGTTAAAAGTATTAATAGATTGAACTAATAACCTACAACTGATTTCAAAACTATGGTACGTAGCATTGTTTACACCTGTGAATCAAGAAAACAAGTTCTCATTGTGACTCTTAAGCTCGTGGAATTTTTCACTGATAAGCCTCAGGGAGCTACAGGTTTCTAGCTTATATATCGTCCTAGGAGTTTATTATTTAAAGAATTTGTCTTGTCTATAAAACATATTAATTCCTTGTGTTAATACTAAGTTTGTATTAATCACATCAAAGTTGAAATATTAATCAATCAAATTAATGCTACAATTGATTTCAAAACTATGGTACGTGACATTATTTACACCTGTGAATCAAGAAAAAAGTTCTGGCTGTGACTCCTAGGCTCGTGAAATTTTTCACCGATAAGCCTCACAGGAGCTGCATCACAGGTTTCCAGTCTATATACTATCCTAGGGGTTTATTATGTAAAGAATTTGTCTTGTCTATAAAACGTATTAATTCTTTATGTTAATACTATGTTTGCATTAATCACATCGAAATTGAAGTATTAATAGATCGAATTAATGACCTATAATTGATTTCAAAACTATGGTACGTGATATTATTTACACCTGTGAATCAAAAAAACAAGTTCTCGTTGTGACTCCTAGGTTCATGGAATTTTTCACCGATAAGCCTCATGGGAGCTGCATCATGGGTTTCCAGCCTATATACCGTCCTAAGGGTTTATTATGTAAAGAATTTGTCTTTTCTATAAAACATATTAATTCCTTGTGTGCATACTAAGTTTGCATTAATCATATCGAAGTTGAAGTATTAATCGATTGAATTAATCACCTACAATTAATTTCAAAGCTATGGTACGTGGCATTATTTACACCTATGAATCAAGAAAACAAATTCTCGCTGTGACTCCTAGGCTTGTGAAAAATTTCACAGATAAGGCTCATGAGAGCTACATTCCATGGGTTTATTATGCCTTAAATCATCTATAAGATCTCAAACTCATTCCATATACAATAAATGTTTATGTAATCATACTTATACTCATCAATGATTTAATCACAACCCAAATATAAATAGTTAGACTATTAAAAAAGAACATAAAAACTCATCAATGACTATGCCATTGGACCTAGCACACATATATCCTAGGAAATATTAGATGAAACTCATACAAAATTGAAGAAATAATACTAGGCAATTTCCTTGACTTTCTTAATGGAACAAGCTTTGCTCCAATTGCCAATGCAATGGGAGGCCCAAATATAAATCCCCGAGCTTCTATCCCTGACCATATAATATGAAAAGAAATAACATCTTGAAGTTGAATCAATGAGCATATCTATGACCCAGATCATATGTAAAAATTCTTGCAGCAAAGCATTAAATAGAAGTTCATAATCACCAAATCCATAAATTTCACACTTATAAGTTTTAAGTTTAGCACTACATATATGACTTCAAGAATTCTGCAAACTATACCTAAGTAACAAATTTAATTATAAAAGGGAATTTTTACATCTAGAGAAATAAATAAAAAGGAGAATGGTTCCTTAAGAAAAAGTTAAACATGGTGCTATTAAATCAACAACAACTACAGATTTATCCATAGAGAAAAAGCTGCAATTAAAAACCATTACTATTTGATCACTTACATTTTAAAACATGTTTAACATCCAAAAGAAGCATTATCTATTCATATTTAACAACTACATGGTGAATGATGGAGGTTTTGAGGAAGCTATCACCAAAGGAGTAAGAAGTAACTTGCAAGCCACTAAACGATACTCTTGCATAAGGAAACTACAAATAATAAAATTTGAGCTAAAGAAACTCAATGGAAAGAAGGCTATAGACACACAAATGGAGGTAAAGAAAATAAAAAAGTTAGGACTAATTCAAAGACATCTCAATAATTCTTTAGGAGAATTAAGACTTTAAGAGTAGGGTAAGCTAGCAAATTTAGATACAATCAAATAGCTAAGTTTCATCACTCTCTCACCAAGTAAAGATTAAGTAACCAATAAGTGTAAAGAAGAGACAAGAATCCAAGTTTCAACTAAAAGACTATGGCATCTAGGAAAAATATTAATAGAATTCTTTCTCCTTAAGATTAGAATGGCTCTTGGGTGCATTTATAAGAAGATATTAAATGAGATATTATCATATTCTTCACCAACACTCTAGAGACAATTGCTAATGTACACTCTACTATTAAATTAATGAGGAACATCATTGTTAATCCAATCACTAAACATAATACACCCCTCTTAGTTGATGTATTTATTCTCTTAGTGCACAAATCATATTTCACCTTATAGTTCTCATACAATATTTAAAATTGAATCTATAATAGTTAATTATAAACTCAATAGTTAAGAATAAAGAAAATACATTCAACCAACAAATAATTTGATCATGCATTAATAATTAATAATCCATTACAAACTATATCCTTAAACCTAACTAGGATTTTTAGCCGCTAAACGTAACTAAATCAAAACACAAACAAATGAATGTTAACATGAGGGAAAGAATGAAGAAAAGAATTAGAGAAATTGTTAAGATCTCCTCTAATCTTCCTCCCAATCCTCTTTTGATGGTAAGAGAAAATAAAACCATTAAAACTCTAGTAATCCTCAAAAATCAACCTCTGATGCCTTTGCAAAGTTGTTCATCTTGTTAGCTTCAAAATGATTCCTAAATCACCTCTTAATTGGACAACTATGGAAAAAATTGTGCATAATTTCAAGATTTCTCCTTAAATATGCATAATTTCAAGATTTCTCCTTAAAACCATCACTTATAGGACAATGAACTACATATATGAAAATATAATATCATCTATATAAAAACATCCTATTAAAGATGTCAAATTAATTACCTCATATTTAACTATATGCTTTTTCTTAAGTAATCAACAATAACAAACCTAGCTACCTAACCTCAACTAAAACAAAAAATACTTCCACTTTTATAGGTTTGCAATGACATTTAGCCTACTCTATAAGAATTTAAACCCTTAGGTGTCTCTAGAGAAAAAATTATAGTCTCCTAAGGGTTTACTTAAATGCTACTAATAAAAATTGATCAAAAATTATTATTAACTTTAAAATTAACAATACACGATGTACAAATTTAAGTCTATCAAATTACAAAATTAAAACATATAATATTTCTTAAGTAGATCACCAAGCAAATAAAACAAAGTAAACATTATTATGCCTCCTTCATTAAGTTTAAACACTATAATTTGACATTTTTGCACAAGATATCACCCATTTGTAAATACTTTCTTACACTGAATATAACACATTCCCCTTTTTTTCGCTCTTTTATCCACCATTTAAGTCAAAAAAAGATAAAAGAAGCAATATCCTTTAACCCTACACTTTATCTAAAGAACTGAAATCATTTTTTCAAAGAACAGACATTTTATCAAACACCTTACTAGCATCAAAAATTCATCCCAACATCATAACCAAAATCACGTCTTATCCCTTCTATCATTAACATTTATACCTTCAAATTGTTTTCCAATCATATAATACACAAATAAACGAAAGTAATGAAATACTCAGATTAACTTTCATCTAATATACTGTTAAAGTAATGCTCTAAAGGTAATCACCTTTAGCACTTTTGTACAAACTTTATTTTGATTAATAAAGCAAAAGGCATTTTTTCACTGATTTGATATTCGTTTATATATGAATTGATATTGATCTTACATCGAATTAATGAAGTCTATGATACAAAACATAGCATGAAGGAAATCATGATGAGATCATGATAGTAAGATTCCTATTATATGATAATGAGATTCCTATCATGTGTAATTATGTTAGTAAATAAATAATCCTTAGTCATAGGGTTAATAAGACAGGACATTATTAATCAAAACAGACTAGCACATATTATACTCCTTGATTTGATCAAGCAGTGGATCTCATAAACTATAAGCATGAGATGTTTAGAGTTAATA
>JAOTJB010000008.1:22539701-22552032 GCA_027123815.1 Erythroxylum minutifolium | reverse complement strand
AATATTAAAATTAATTTAAATAATTTTTATTTTTATTTAATGTATAATTATTATTAGTAATATGATATTTATTTTATTTTAAAAAATAAAAATAATAATAATAATAAAAGGTTAAACTAATCAAACAAATTTAAAAATATTTGAAAAAAGAAAGGGGGGAAGGAAGCAGACGAGGGCGGGAGCAAAATTTTGAAAAAATTTTGTTTTTTTATTTAAATTTAAAAATTTTACAATTTAGTCTCTAAAATTTTTAATTTTTCTAGTATTGGCTGGTATTTAACCGATATTTATAATACCGGCTGGTACTGGTCGGTATCCTCTTCAAATAATAGGACTAAAGTACCATTATCCACAAACTAAATCAGAATTAACACAGGCTTTTTTCTTTAGCCATAAAAATATATGGATTAACCTATTTTTCAACTCCTATAGGACACTAATGATGTTCCTATTATTTGAAACTCTTTTTGGGGACTCTTTAAGTTACTTAAGACTCTTTAATCAATTCTTATACTTGTGAAGTCGATTCTTGCGTGTTTTTATCCTCTTATAAACGTATTACTGACACATGAATTAAAAGAAGTTTCCAATCACTTGAATCTCCTGTAAAAAAAGTTGCGCAAACACTTCAAAATTTTTTTCAGTTTTTTCAATCTGAATTTTATTTAGAGTGCCCGCTATCAATTTTGAATGGTTATAAATAATTAAGACACTTTTGAATAATTTCTCACAATCATAATTATATATTTAGAGGCTACACTTAAAATTCTTTGAGTAATGTTTTTTGATATATTATAAGTTTATCGGCAAGCTAAAGCAACATATACTTAGCAAAATAAAAACTTTTTCAAACAAAAAATGGATACGTCGAAACGTTCTAAATTTGGAAGGAGAGACTTGGACTCGTTTGACCAAGATAGCCACATGGCTAAAAAAGTTCATATACGCCCGTTATAAGAAAAATGTCGTTTTGCGACGGAAATTACCGACAGAAAACATCAACATCCCGTCGGTAAATAAGTTTAGCGACGGACTTTACCTACGGACAAAGGCATCGTAGAAACGACCGTAGCTAATAATTGCCGACTGAATAACATTGTCAGTCGGTAAATATATTCCGTCGACAAATGTACCAACAGGTTGCTCCTTTCCATCGGTAAGTTTGTTAAAATGTTACTGATGGTTACGTTTCATCGGTGATATTGCCGACGATGGTATAGTCTTCCGTCGGTAAATTTAGCGAAGGAACTTGTTATTCCGTCTATGATTACCAACGGTTGGTCGTGTGTTATCGGTAAATACAATTTTTTTTTACCGACAGAACAACGATCTTCCGTCAATAAATCAACCAAAAAAATTTTTTTAAAAAATATAAGTCAATATTTTTTATTTGATGATGTTATGACTGATGCATAATTTCAACAATTATGAATTTAATAGTATATATTTAATTTGTTTAGACAGAAATTTGATTGAAGATATAAAGTTAAAAATATCTTAATTGATAATAAAAACATTACATTGTACATAATACGTATTTGTAATTTAAATTAAATGACCAAAAGTACATTATTAATTTGGAGACGGAGGATGCTCTGATTGGTTCGATGAGATGCTACCGCTACCCTTTAACTCATCCACCTCATTACGGAGCTGAGCTATGTATTGCATTGACTGTTGCAACTGATCCATCGATTGTTGCAACTGAGTTGTTAATGTTTGCACTGTGCTCCGAAGCTCTTGCACTTCATTAGTTATGGACCGCCTACTAGATGTTGTCGTACCAGACATGGAGGATTGCGAATAACATGTGTTCACAAAATGAACCTAAGTCGAATATCCTCACACGACGGTCCCTACCACCTACTGCATAAAGATAAGTTTCAATTTCATCAAAATTTTCAGACTACTGAGACTATCATTGAATGCTTTCTTGTATTTGGTCCTATCAGAAGGTAGTGTTTATATTAGTAAGTGATAATTATGAAGCATTACTATTAAACCATAAATATCACATACATTTAATTCTCTATAACGGCTGTTGACGAATGTTACACCCTCATGTTTCTTAGTGTGAGTGTGCAAAAAGAGCTCATGCCCGTAGACTTTTCCCGCATAAGAATAAAATGTTCTAAGTGTACTAGAATTTATAAAAATTTCAGCAGAGTTTTCTCTATTTTAATGATATCTACTCCCTGTTGAATAAAAAAAATAACTCAAGAACACAGCCATATATGGTACCAGACATTTATAACATTATCATTCTCAACAAGAAACATTTATTTTTATTCCAAAATTTACACATCAAATTCAATTGAAATACAGCAAAGAAAAGAAATGAGAATATAAATGTCAAGTGTAGATACTTACAAGTCTCTATGTATACTCGTGGTGGGTAATAGATCCTCCCGTAGTACGGGAAGACTCTCCCCCCCCCCCCGATCCTCTACGTCTGTTGGCCGAATTATGCTCTGAAACGGACATTGACTCAGGTGATGTCCAATACTGCTACTAACGACTCCATATTTCTTCATAAATGTAAGGTGATTGTACACCGGCCCTGTGTATTGTAGCAACAAAATCTCGATAACGTGTACGTGCTCATCTCTCCCATACTCTATAGATGATCGCGTCAAATTGAGAATACCAAAAAAATCTTTCTAAAAAAAAGAAAAAACATTCCATAAATACTTATAATGTAATAATATTTGTCTAATTAATGTATAAAACTGTTAATTAAAAAAGAAAATAATAATTTTTGTTGTACCTCAAACTTGTGATAGTAAAATTCCTTTGTCGCCTGAGAGATATTCTTCGATACATAACCCTCAGGATCAATCTTTTCTTTAAATTTTGATGTCATGTTTCTTGAGCACGGTCCAGATAGAAAGAACATAATATAAAAAAAAAATAAATTTATACCATTTTTTAAATTTAAACCTATAACTTAATTATAAACATATAATGTTTCATGTATTTTCACTTATATATTATTGACAATTATGATGTAAGTTCTTCCATCGGGTCCCTCAACTCCAGGCTGGCTGTCGCCTCTTTCATCCACATTATTTACCCCTGATATCTCTGTCGATATAGAGGTAGTGAATGATGTAGGGTGGTGGATGGTGTAGTAGCAAGTATGGAAGTTGATGCCTCATCTGCAAATGTAGTAGGTGGAAGGGAAGGAGGTGATTCAGCTTCAGCTACTACATTATGAGATGCTTCAGCTGTACAATAAGTACCTCCAAATCGTAGTCTGAATCTTGGTCGTATCATATCCTGTCTTCCCTTTGGTGGCATATTTCAACCTGAAATTAATATTTGATTAAATTTTGTAGAAATATTACAATTTGATTTCAATATTTTATACAATATATTGAAAAGGAAATAAGTGATTTGTTGAATATAATATTCAATTACAAACACAAATTAATCGCTGTCGTCACTTAATTGTAAATCAAAATCATCTTCTTGTTCTAAAGAATTTGAATCAAACTCAGGCTCTTCTTTAGATCTTTGGCCTTCCTCATCCTTTTCAGATAAAATTTCAATATATTCATTACATGGATCGTTCAAAGTTTCATTATCCTTATATACGACAGATGTATTTATTTCATAAGCATCTTCTTGAAACGCTTCACTTTCAATTCTTTGTTCTCCTTTTCCACGTGATTAAAAAACACCCCTAGGTTTAACTTTGTAAATAGCCAACCAATCTAACTTATCTTGTTGTAAGTTGGGAAAAGGGACATAATATAGTTGGATCACTTGCATTGCCAACACAAAAGGTTCAAAATGTCAAAATCTTCTTCACTTGTTGATTTTAACTAGATTGTATCAACTATGCACTTTTGTACCAACATTTGGAGTTAGATCAAAACAGTCACATTTAAATATCACACTTCTCTTTATTGGCAATGTAGGGTACTCAATTTCAAGTTTCTCAATAAATTTGCCCTAGTAATCCATCAATTCTCCCTGTATGCAAACTCCACTATTTATTGTTGCCATGCTATAATCATGATATTCTGTATGATATTTGTATCCATTAATGAAATACACTGGATATGATTTAACAGTTCGCAAAGGTCCTTTCATAAGATCAGATATGAACTTATTCTCTATTGGATTTTCTAAGGCGTACAGAAAAGAAAATATCATATTAAACAGCATAATGTCATTTGAACACTTAAATCCTATAATTCAATCATTTCAATATTTGTAAGTGAAAACTTACATATTGCTCGAACCATCGAAGAAAATGTCTTCCAAATATTTTATTGATATCATCCTGTGATTTGTCAGATATGAGCTCGCGTAACAATTCCTCGTATAATCTAAAAACATTATTATGTATTTTCGTTAAAATAATCACTTGATACTTACTGCACGAAAGGTTGAACCTTTTGACAGTTTAATAAAATGTAACCATGGGTAGTCTCAATTTCTTCCTTTGTTAACATTTTTCTTGTTGAACATCCATATATTCGTCTAAGATATGTGATAATGGATAAGTTACCATCAGCATCACTAGTTCCTCCCCCATCATCATTACGATGAACTTTTCTTTCTCTTGTGTGAATATATGACTCAAAATAATGTGAAAAAATGTACTAGCCTCCTCCACTAAATAAGCATTACATATCAAACCTTTAACTCTAGCCTTGTTCTTCACATTTTTCTTTAAGTGATGCAAATACCTATATGAGTGAATAGGGTTAGTTCAATTTATTTATTAAAACATGCTATGACTTCAATTACAATCATTTTTGTTGAATTACCTCTCAAATGGATATATCCAATGATATTGAACTAAATGGATAGGTAAATGCTATGGCTAGTTGAGTCTCATGTGCTAAATGGACAGGTAGGTGCTCCATACAGTCAAAGAAGCTTGGAGGAAATATCCCTTCTAACTTACACAAAATTATTGGAATTTCACTTTCTAATTTTTTTCCATTTTAGCCAATTTGATTTCAGATGATGTTAAGCTTTTGGAAAACAAACTTAATTTTGTTATTACTTCCCAAACCTTATTTGGTAGCAACTCCCAAAATGCAATTGGAATTAGCCTTTACATAAACACATGCCAATCATGACTTTTCATCCTAAATAATTTATACTTCCTCATGTTAATACACCTTGCCAAATTTGAAACATAACCATCATGAAACTTTAAAATTTTCAAACATTCACACAATATTTCTTTCTGGTTTTTGTCCAAAGTTTATTATGCTTTTAGATATTTACCAGTGTGAAGATCTTTATGTAACTCATTCCTTCTATAAAAAAGTTTCAAATCAACTCATGATTTTGCATTGTCTTTTGTCCTCCTTTCAATGTTCATTACGGTATTGAACAAATTTTCAAAAATATTTTTTTCAATATGAATCACATCTAGATTTTGACATATTAAATTAGTTTTCCAATATCCCAAAAGATGCTTCATTTTCTCTAGCCAAAGTTTCTACTAATGCTTGTATTAATTTCATCAACTTCAAATTCTATCACTTTCAGCAAGCCTAATTCGTCAATCTCCTGCAATATCTCTTCACCAGCTTTGTGAGGGGGAGGAGGTGTTTTAGCCATCCTATTCTTAATGAATTTTTGTTTATTGTGTCTAAATGGATGATTTGGAGGAAGAAATTTTTTTTGGTTTCAAACCAATATATTTTGCCCCCGTTTGGAAGATAAAACGCATCAGAATCATTGCCATAATAAGGACAAGTCAATTTCCCTGCTGTGCTCTAGCCAGAAAATATGGCATATGCCAAAAATTCACTAATGGTCCACATCAAAGCTGCTCTCAACACAAAATTTTGTTTCATAGACACATCATATGTCTCAACACCATATGCCCAAAGATGTTGCAATTCAGTTATCAATGGTTGTAAGAAGAGATCAATTTTTTACTTTGGATTTGTAGGCCCTGACACAATTACTATCAAGAACATATATGCCTCTTTTATACACATCTATGGAGGCAAATTATAAGGAGTAATTATGATTGGCCATGATGAATATTGTTTCTCGGATTACCCAAAAGGTTGAAATCCATCCGATGACAATCCCAACCTAACATTTCAACTTTCAGCTGCAAACTCATAATAAGTGCCTTCTATGCCAGTTCATCTTATTAATGACTCATTATTTCATCTTCCTGTTCGTGTTCCATATGCCATCTCATGTGAGATGTAATAACATCAGAAGCACATAGTCTTTAAAGTCTCGAAATTAGCAAGAAAGAATACATCCGCTTCCAGGGTACTAATTTATGTTTCATATAATGCTTTCACAGAATTTGCACTTTTGCAATTCCACATCATCTCCCCAATACAACAGACATCCCAATTTATAACAATTAATCTTTTCAACAGGCAAACCAAGACCCCTAATAAGTTTTTTCATATTGTAAAAACTATCAACCATTGTATGATCAGGAGGTAATGATTCATTATACCATTCAAGAATTTTATCAAAACTGCGATCAGAAATATGTCCTTCAGACTTTATGTTCAATATTTGAGCAATTGAAGAAAATTGAGCCATTGTCTTACAATTTGGCCATAGTTCTTAGTCAGTTGAGTGTAGTACATCAAAAAATTATTTTGAATGTAGGTTTGGTTCTTCTTCAAGATTTTCTATATTTTCCTGAAAGGTATTACTGGCTGCATCATAAATTATTTGCATGTAAGGATTTTCATTTGCATCCATATTATTTATACTAAATCCAATCCCCCCTTCAAACTCATTTAAGTTCATTGACAATTGTACTTTATTACCCCTTGAGGTGCTACAAATCAATGGTTTCTTATGTCGTGTCCATTCAAAATAATTTGAGACAAACCCTTTTCTCAACAAATGCCTATTAACTTCATCAATAGGAAGGAAACGAATGTGTTTGTACTTTTTACATGGACATCTGATCTTTAGGCCATCCATATATGCAGGTTGAGAACATGTATAATAAATAAAAGCTTTAACTCCCTCAACAAACTCAGGATTAATGTAACCATTAGGTGTTAATCGTCTATACATCAAAGATCTATCAACATTACTCATTTTGACAAAATTGTTAATTTCAAACAGTGATTCCATAGTTAGTATCCTTTATGTTCCCCAAAGTTTACAGAGCATCTAAACTTTACACAACATCCCCTAAGTGTTAACCAATTAAATTAATGACCTACAATTGATTTCAAAAATATGGTACATGGCATTGTTTACACATGTGAATTAAGAAAATAAGTTCTCACTGTGACTGTTAGGCTCGTGAAAATTTTCACCGATAAGCCTCACGGGAGCGAGATCACGAGTTTCCAGCCTATATACCATCCTAGGGTTTATTTTGTAAAGAATTTGTCTTGTCTATAAAACGTATTAATTCCTTGTGTTAATACTAAGTTTGCATTAATCACATCGAAGTTGAAGTATTAATCGATTGAATTAATGACGTATAATTAATTTCAAAACTATGGTACGTGGTATTGTTTACAGCTGTGAATAAAAAAAAATAAATTCTCGCTGTGACTCCTAGGCTTGTGAAATTTTTCACCGATAAGCCTCACAGGAGCTACATCACTGATTTTCAGCCTATATATCATCATAGGGGTTTATTATGTAAAGAATTTATCTTGTCTATAAACTGTATTAATTCCTTATGTTAATACTAAGTTTGCATTATAATCACATCATAGTTGAAGTATTAATCGATCAAAATAATGACCTACAATTGATTTCAAAATTATGGTGCATAGCATTATTTACAGCTGCGATTTAAGAAAATAAATTCTCTTTGTGACTCCTAGGCTTGTGGAATTTTTCACCGATAAGCCTCACGGGAGCTTCATCACGAGTTTCCATCCTATATACCGTCCTAGGAATTTATTATGTAAAGAATTTGTCTTGTCTATAAAACATATTAATTCCTTGTGTTAATCTTAAGTTTGGGTTAATCACACTGAAGTTGAAGTATTAATCGATCGAATTAATGACCTACAATTAATTTCAAAATTATAGTACGTGGCATTGTTTACAGCTGTGAATTAAGAAAATAAGTTCTCGATGTGACTCATAGGCTCGTAGAATTTTTCACCAATAAGCCTCACGGGAACTGCATCACAGGTTTCCAGCCTATATACCATCCTAGGGGTTTATTTTGTAAATATTTTGTCTTGTCTATAAAACATAATAATTCCTTGTGTTAGCACTAAGTTTGCATTAATCATATCAAAGTTGAAGTATTAATTGATCGAATTACTGACCTACAATTGATTTCAAAACTATGGTACGTGGCATTGTTTACACCAGTGAATCAATAAAACAAGTTCTTGCTATGACTTCTAGGCTCGTGGAATTTTTCACCGATAAGCCTCACAGGAGCTGCATCATGGATTTCCACCTATATACCATCGTAGGGGTTTATTATGTAAAGAATTTGTCTTGTCTATAAAATGTATTAATTCCTTATGTTAATACTAAGTTTGCATTAATCTCATCGAAGTTGAAGTATTAATCGATCGAATTAATGACCTACAATTGATTTCAAAACTATGATATATGGCATTGCTTACACCTGTGAATAAAGAAAACAAGTTCTCGCTGTGACTCCTAGGCTCGTGGAATTTTTCACCGATAAGCCTCAGGGGAGCTGCATCACGGGTTTCCAGCCTATATACTATCCTAGGGGTTTATTATGCCTCAAATCATCCATAACATCTCAAAATCATTCCACATATAATAAATGCTTATGTAATCATACATCTACTCATCAATGATTCAAACATAACTCAAATATAAATAGTTAGACTATTAAAGAAGAACATAAAAACTCATCAATGACTATACCATTGGACCTAGCACAGATATATCCCAGGACATATTATATGAAACTAATACAAAATTGAAGAAATAAATACCAGGCAATTTCTTTGGTTTTCTTAATGGAACAAGCTTTGCTTCAATTGCCAATACGATGGAAGACCCAAATATAAATCCCTGAGCTTCTATTCCTAAAAAAGGAATTTAAATCATATAATATGAAACGAACTAACATCTTGAAGTTGAATCAATGAGCATATCTATGACCCAGATCGTATGTAAAAATTCTTGTGCCAAAGCACTAAACAGAAGTTCATAATCATTAAATCCCACAAATTTCACACCTATAAGTTTTGAGTTAAGCACTACACATATGACTTCAAGAATTGTGCAGACTATACCTAAGTAACAAATTTAATCATGAAAGGGAATTTTTGCACCTAGAGAAATAAACAAAAAGGACAATGGTTCCTTAGGAAAAAGTTAAACATGGTGCTATTAAATCAACAACTACTACAGCTTTATCCACAGAGAAAAAGCTGCAATTAAAAATCATTACTATCTAATCACTAACATTTTAAAACATATTTAACATCCAAAAGAAGTATTATCTTTTCATATTTAACAACTACATGGTGAATGATTTAGGTTTTCAGGAAGCTATCACCAAAGGAGTAAGAAGTAACTTGCAAGCCACTAAACAATACTCTTACATAAGGAAACTGCAAATAATAAAATTTGAGCTAAAGAAACTCAATGGAAAGGAGGCTATAGACACATAAATGAAGGTAAAAAGGAGGCTATAGGCACATAAATAGAGGTAAAGGAAATAAAAAAAAGTTGGGACTAATTCAAACACATCCTAATAATTCTCTAGGAGATTTAAGACTTTACATGTAAGGGAAGCTAGCAATTTTAGATACAATCATGCAACTAAGTTTCATCACTTTCTCACCAAATAAAGATAAAGGAACCAATAAGTGTAAAAAAGAGACAAGAATACAACTTTCAACTAAAAGACTATGACATCTAGGAAAAACATTAATAGAATTCTTTCTTCTCAAGGCTAGCGTGGCTCTTTGGTGCATTTATAAGAAGATATTAACTGAGATATTGTCATATTCTTCACCAACACTCTAGAGACAATTGCTAAGGCACACTTTTCTATTAAATTAAGGAGGAACATCATTATTAATCCAATCACTAAACATGATACACCCCTCTTAGTTGATGTATGTATTCTCTTAGTGCACAAATCATATTTCATTTTGTAGTTCTCATACAATATTTAAGATTGAATCTATAATGGTTAATTATAAACTCAATAGTTAAGAATAAAGAGAATACATTCAACCAACAAATAATTTGATCATGCATTAATAATCAATAATCCATTACAAACTATATCCCTAAACCTAACTAGGATTTTTAGCCGCTAAACATAACTAAATCAAAACACAAACAAATTAATGTTAACATAAGGGAAAGAATGAAGAAAAGAATTAGAGAAATTGTTAAGATCTCCTCTAATCTTGCTTCCAATCCTCTTTTGATGCTAAGAAAAATTAAAACCATGAAAACTCCAGTAAGGTGGTTGTCAAACACGCTCCAAAAATATCCTAAGTTAATAAAGTATTTATGGTTATACAAATAGTTTTAAGTTGCTTGTACCAGTGATTTAATACATCTAAAGGATATTATTTTGCTTCGAACACCAATGTTGGTTAGCTTTTGAAACTTCTTGCATAAGTATTATAATAAGTACAATGCCTGACATCAAGTTAAACTCTCACATCGGTTAAATTTTGTTTCTCAACATTTTCCATCCAATATTAGATCAATGCCTTACACCATGTTTTAACCTAAAATAGTTAGGTACTAATACTTTAGTTTGTAAACCTCATAAAAGATAAGCACATGTCTCCTTTGCAGTCTAACTCCTGTTACACTTTTTCTACCAACTTATCCAATTGTCAACATCTTCGAAAATCAACCTCTGATGCCTTTTACATAGTTGTTCATCTTGTTAGCTTCTAAATGATTCCTAAATCACCTCTTGATTAGACAACTATGAAAAAAATTGTGCATAATTTCAAGGTTTCTCCTTAAAATTATCACTTATAAGACAATAAACTACATATATGAAAATATAATATCATCTATATAAAAACATTCTATAAAAGATGCCAAATTACAACTAATTTAACCCTTAATAACATGTAAAATATTAACTTATCAAAATATCTCAACTTAACTTTATACTTTTTCTTAAGCAATCAACAATAACAAACCTTAGTCACTAACCCAAACTCAACTAAAATAAAAAATACTTCCACTTTTATAGGTATGCAGTGACATTTAGCATACTCCATAAGGATTTAAACCCTTAGGTGTCTTTAAAGAAAAAATTATAGTCTCCTAAGGGGTTTACTTAAAGGCTACCAATAAACATTAATCAAAACTAATTATTAACTTTAAAATTAACAATAAAAGATATACAATTTTAAGTCTATCAAATTACAAAATTAAAAAATATAATATTTCTTAAGTAGATTACTATACAAACAAAACTAAATAAACAATATTCTGCCTCCTTTATTAAGTTTAAACACTATAATTTGACATTTTCTCACAAGATATCACTCATTTGTATAAGTGTTTGAAATTTTGATAAGGTACTCTCATCATCTTCTTATGAATTGAACTTATCATAACCTTGAAAATCATTTAATCTCCAATTTTTAAATAGACATATAAAGCCAAAAATTATAAGGACTTTGAGTAGGATTGTAATGAGTCCAAAAGGGATAAATGAGTTAAATAAACGTTTTGTAATTAATAGAGCAAGAGCAAATAAGGTAAAAGAGTATATACACACACATTACGTCACCAACTCCTTATATCTTTGCAATAACCCCTTTTTCCTTCATTATTTTCAAGCATAGGAAGCATGCCAGTCAAAATTTTTTGTAAAGCTTTCTTTTTATTCATTATTTGTATTTTGAATTTCTTTCTTTCATTTATATTTTTTCAATTCGCACAAATTCTCCTTTTTTTACATTACCTTATTCATATATATAACTATCTCCCTCACACTAATCTCTTTGTATACCATATGTAATAACCATGACAAATCACAAATAAAAGCTCGATTAATCATGAATTATAGAGTAATTACTTATTTTTCTTTTAGGCTCAAGGTTCTTTAGAAAAGGTTATAAAAAGGCTAAAATTTCACATAAGGATCAACTGGGTTCACTAATGAATTAATATACAAAAAGGATAGGCAAGTTGAATCAAACTCTATTGTAAGTTTCTTTGTCACTTTAATGCTAGTCTACATCTTACATGTAATCTCAAAAAGATGAAATTCAAGTTCTAGAATTTCAAAATCAATGAACATTCGAAATAAAAGAAATATTACATGAAGTCCCAGTTTCTCACTTAAGTCAAATTCAAGCATCTTCACTTAACAAAGTCAGTTTCCTACCATTTATAAAGTCAAGATTTA
>JAOTJB010000008.1:22517091-22527317 GCA_027123815.1 Erythroxylum minutifolium | reverse complement strand
GAAGAAATACATTAACTATCTAGGTCATCCCAAAATCTAGAAACCCAGCTGACTAACCTGTGCGCCATGACCTCTCGCCAATCTGATCTACACAGTCAGAGAAGTCCCTCTAGAGCTAGGAGTCTACTCTCTCGGTCCCGAAAAATATGTTGCAATTTTGGGTGAGATTGCGAACTCAGTGAGGTAACTATCATCGATGGTTCACTCAATTCATTCAACACGTTAGGCATAGTACACTTATTCATACACTAAACATATCAAAAATATTTCATAATTTCACAGCATCAGTAGTATCACACAAGCTCAGATTTATCATACACAAATATGAGGCATTAAGCCTTTCACTCATCAGTATAAGGCTTTAAGCCTTTCACACGAAAAAACACATTAAACAAATGCAAATGAAATGCTTATGTGACACTTTTCAGTTTATTACGGTGTTATGACCGAGCGCCTGAAACTGTCCCAAAATGGGCGCATTAATCGGTGAGCCTGAGGCTCTGTAGCACTGTGGAGCTCGAGGCTCCAAATCAAACGTTGAGCTTAAAGCTCTAGCGGTGACTGCTCTGGTCACAACTGTCATTAATCTGATCATGCATTCATGAATGAAATGCAAATAACACTATTAAGCATGTATGCCTAATTCTCAACAATTCACAAGAAACACCCATTCACAATTAATCACATAAATTACATCAGTCATGATCACAATTGATCATGATCACAATCACATTAAAACACACAAGTCACAAATGACACTTCTATGTCATAACTCCCCATATGCATTCATCGGACCTCCTGTCCAGAATCCACAGTCATAAACAAACCCAATTCCCACCATTATTCTCCACATTTCATAAAGAACGCAAAGAGCACAAAGAAACACATAGATTGAGGAACCGTCTAGGTCACTTACCAATAGCTTCCGAACTAATGCCGGGAAGTCTCAGCAACGTCTGTATGATGACGTTCCAACTGTGCCTCTATAACAAATCAAGTATACACACATTATCATTTGAGCACTAAAAAAATTATGTAATAATGCACATGTAAGAATTAAATGAGTACTATGCATGTTCATGACGACCCCAGTGTCAATCAAAAATTAATCCGAAAATTAATCCGTTAATTGGTCCACTCAATTAGGGTTTAATCCCATTTCTCCTATAATCACAGAAAAATCCTAAATTTGGTATGGAGAGGTAGAGGACTATTTTAGAAAGCCGACGCTTCGAAAATCGGTTAACGTTTTGGTTACTAATTTTCTATTCTTTATATTATGGTTTTAAACAAAAATATATACCGAGGTTCAAGTGTTAAGTGATGTGACTCGCCACCCTCGCGAGGCACGGATTCAGATATCACTATCGATATCGGGTTTGGGTCCAGCGGAAGTGGGGTGGTACATTAGTTCAGTATTCTGCAAGTTATATCCAAAATACTACAAACTGTTCTCATACCACGACAACACATAATTCTCAGCTTCAAGCCCAATTTAGAATCCTTAGAGATAGAATTAGAATTCTATTCCTCATGTAAATTGTAGCCATATGTCTCCAGTTTAATTTAAATTAAAAATTATGCCATTTGGATATGTACAAATCAATATATGGTTGAAATACAGATGTATGTTTAGTGAAAATACTCCATCTAACCTATTCCAACATACTTCATCATCAACCTTACATACGATTCATCTCCAATTAATCATCATCTATGTTATGCTAACATATAACATAATAGGGCAATCAATCACTTACCTGTCCAACCAAAGTCTCCTCAATTATCAAGCCTCTCAAGCATTCCAATATGCTCCAAGAGTAAGATGGAATACAAAGGATTTCCAATCATAAGATGTAGACTACTAAAGTTGACAAAACTCAAGGTTTTGGGAGGTGGTGTGAGGAAATCAATGGTGAGGGATTGAAAGAGAAAACATAAGACCAAAAACATGAAGAAAGATGATCTTTCTAATGAAAAATTCGTGGGGCACAAATGTGTGGTGGAGAGGTGGGACACTTGTCAAATGGAGAGCTATACTATGTGTCTTTTTCACATGCTTCCAATTGTCACCTAATGCTTGGTCCACTTGCCATTTGGTTTCCTAGGCCAATTTTCATTCATATAATCATGCCATTTCTCATCCAATTAGCTAAGCCACATGTCACTCATTCCATTGGTCCATGTGTTACCATTTTATTGGTACATATGTTATCCTTCTATTGGTCCATATGTTATTATTCTGTTGGTCCATTTGCCACTTACTTTAGGCTCCACATGTAACTTATGTAAGCCTCTATATGTCACTACTTATAAGGCTACACATGTCACCAATTGTAAGGCTATACATGTCACCAATTATATGGCTACATATGTCATCATTTGTAAAGCTACACATGTCACCATTATATCGCTCCATATGTCATAAGTCTAAGGTGCCATTTGTCATAATGTTAAAGGACCACTTGTCGTAATTATACTCAAGCCACTTGTCATCCATTTAACTGAGCCATTTGTCACTTATTCCTAATGCCACATGTCACCATTTCATAGGCCTAACCTACCCAAATGTCCATGTATCATTTTTGTCTTGCTCCTTAACATTTTTCTTAGACTAGATGCACATATCACCTCATCAATTACTCAATTGTAATAATAAATTCGCAATTCACTAATTATAATCCATTAATTCATGTTATTGGTAAATCAAAATGCAAAACATTAGGAATGCACATTCATGTCACATTCATTTTCGTTCCATACCCTAGAATATGTCAATTGAGTGCATATACTATCTTGCAATGTTTTTTAAATCATGATTCATATATGTATACAAATATTATATATGTGAATGAAATGCACCTCGTAAATTCTTAAATGAAATAACTCACGTGACTCAATCTAATAATTTAATCTCTTAACAATTTTAGGAGGCGGGATATTACAGTTGATGAGCTAAGCAAGGTTCACTAAAGCTCTATCTAATGTCTCCCTTAAGAAGTATCTTCCCTCTTATTTGTTACTCCAAGTAAATCTATACCCCTCATATCTTAAATCTTTAAGACCTAATTCATCCACATACTCCTTAAAATCATGAGTGAAGTTCTTTATGATAGAGTGACCTTCAACTTTAGATCTATATAGATCAAAATTGAAGTCTCCACAAACTAGCCATGGATAGAGGTCATCAACTTGGATTTGAATCAAACCCTACTAAAGTATCTTCGTTTGAAATTTGAGATTAGATCCATACATAATGAAAGTATATAGCTTACAATTATCATGTAAGAAATGAACTAGTATATGCATTACTTGGTCATAAAATCATAGTTTTTCCACTTTAACAAAAGTAGAGTGATAAGCCAAAATAATTCTCCCATAGTAATGTTGGTGGTTTGATAGAAAATTCCAATTGCTTCCCAAAATATTCAATTTATTCATATTTTTCAAGTCTAATTTTAGTTTCCAAAAGTCCCAAAAGCCATAGATGTTCCATATTAACCAAATCCCTTAAAGCTTAAATTTTATTAACACAATTTAAACCATTAACATTCCATATTATAAGATTCATCTTGATATGGATTTACCTTTGAAGCTCTTGCTCCCGTTGCCTCTTCTTGATTTTCTTCTTTTGACATTTTGGAAGCAAGTATCCCTTAAAACCATTATGGAATTACTAAGTAGCTCCATATACACTTCATTAAGAGGAGAGTTAAGCAACTTTTCTATCATGATATTACTATCAATTCCACCTTGCTCCTTATAATTGTTCTCATTAGTTTTCTTACTATGCATTTCCATAGCGGGGTTATGAATCCCTTCTTTGAGCTGGTTTCGCTCTATTAAAAGTAGCTTGCTCCTCTAATTAACTCATTATATTAATAACCTAGATTACTTCCTTACTCCCACATTTCACTTCTTCCCTCCCTTCCTTCAGTACGTCATCTACAACGTCTAGCCTCATCAACTCAAAATAATCCCCCTTCTTGAAGATTTTACATATGGGTTTCCATTGTTTTCTTTGCATCTTGAGGGAGGGTTTTTAGTAGTATGTAACTAAGATAGAATCCTTATATAGATTATTGTAATGCCTTAGTCTCATGATAGGGATAAAATCAAGTAGCTATTTAGACAACTCCACATTAATGCACGCTCTTATAAAATCAATCCTCCTCCTCCTCCTTGTCGTATGCACAAAGGCTTTCCAATATAACCATAAAGGATACTCAACCTTTTTGTGGTCTAACATTCTAATGGAACTCCATACATGTTCACCCATATTGGAACATTTTCATATTTGATCATATCTAAATTTATTCCTAGTTTCTATATTTATAAAAAAAGGGAGTTCTCTACGATGTTATGGTCCTTTCTCTAACACTTTTGGAGCCACATTTTAACTAGTGAAGGAGATGACGAATATATTCTCTTTGGAGAGGAGCACCTCAAAAAGGCCTTTGTTTTTTCTAACGTTTGTAAGCCTAAAAGGAAATGAATGGAAAAGGGAGATGGGATTCCACGAAGAATCCAACTAGAGTAGCTTACTATATAGATGCATCAGCCTTGAGGACCTCAATCTCATGTGCTACATTAACTTTTCCATCTTCCTTTTTTATTAGACATAAATGAAAGGAATGATCACTAGGTCACCAAATACCTACTTTTAGCTCTTACTTGTGTTAATGGTGGAGGATGGAGGCTTTTTCATAGAACTAGGAAGGGAACTACTAGGATATAAAGCAAGATGGACATAGTAGAGGGTAAGGCTGGGAACACACTAGTAGTAGGGATAGAGGTTAGGACACTTTTGAAAGAAGACATCCTTAACCTAGAAACATGTGACTTTATACAGGTTAGGGTTAGAAAGTCAGTACCTTAATTGGTAAGGATTGACTTAGGTAGGAACTAAATGAGTTTAGAGACAAAAAGATCCCTAATACTAAAGAGTGGGAGGTAAGAACATAAAGCACGAAAAAGGAGACTTTGAAGGAACTCGAGGAATAAAAAAGAGGTTAGGTTATTAGAGATGATGATAAGGAAATGGAGGAGAAGAGATAAATGAGGGAGAGTGTAAACAACTCACAAAGCAAAAGACATGATAAGAGCACTAAGGAGAGGACTACAAGCTAGATCATTTTCAATAGCTTAAAGGAAGGGAGCAATAAGGAGACAAATAAGAGAGTGAGAGACAAAATGGTGACACAAGTTGAAGGAGCTTCCCATATACATCTTTTTTCTTTAACTATACTTGACCATTACAAAAATAGTTATTATTAACATATGATAATTAATAAAATTAAACAAACAAATAAAATATAAGAAATATGGCCTAATGTTATGGCCCATATTTTCTATAGGTCCATATTTAAGATTTTTCTTAATTTAATAATATATTAAATCTTGATCGTTAATTTAGTACTTGATTGACGTAAAAGATTTAATATTAACAAATATATAAACTAGTCCTCTCTCCATCCTAATTAAGTATACAAACAAAATAAAATACGAAACGAACATATTTGGCTATCCATTAAGCTATCTACTACAAAAAGAGGGTTAAGGGAGAGAAACTAGTTTGTGATTGTTGAAAGCTCTCTCTACATCATGTCAAATTTTGCTCAAGATAAGTGATTTATTCGTTTCATCTATGTGGTTATTATTGTATTCAAGATCTTAATAAGCATGAATGACTTATGTATAATTTATGTGTTGATGTTTGAATATTAAGTATAAAAACTTATATGTGGTATTAGAGCCTCATATTTTGAATAGATAATAATCCTTCGATTATTGATTTGATGATTGTTTCAATTATGAGCTTCCCTAGTCATCTGGTCCACGTATCTCTCTTTCTGTCTTATGTTTTTCAAAACAAAGAATTCATTAGATATTAAAGAAAGAAGATACTATTATACGAGAGAGAGCGCAAAGTAACGATGCTTTAAAAGAACAAGCTACAGCTATGTCAAGATCTTCGTTGATTCATCGGTTATAATTATGATATTTATAAAAATTATGATTTTAAGTTTTTTATAAAGAATAACTTTTCCCTAAAAAAGATTATGGTCGTCGTATACCAAATGACAAGAATGGATAATGGGCATCTTTTCAATTATATGTGGAAAATTACTATGAATATTGAGCATGTCACTGTTTGCTTCACCTTTCATCACTTATGGAGTTGTGTTTTTGAATGGATAATTACAATTTTAATCCGTGAAGTTTTGATGATGGATGAATTGATTTTAAAGTTTTGAGTTCTTAAGTTTTGGTCATATTAATGATATTTTTGACCTATAATCAAAATTTAATTTGAATTTCATTTATGGATTTATTATTATTATTATATGACATTATTATTAAAATTAATTTGTTAGTAACCAAAGTGGCCAAATTAATTTTGAATGTGTTGTCATATAATTTGTGTATTTTATGAAATGTTATTATGAAAAATTTATTAGTTGATAGAAATTAAGGACTTTACCCAAAAGTAAATCAATGTTCTATAACTAATAAATATAAAAGAGAAAATTGATATACTCTTGTCACATATTTATAGTTATCCAAAGATGCTATATGTATTTGATGAAGTTTGTTTAATTTTCTTGTAAAGTTTAAATAGCGTTCTAATAATAATGATAATATGTATTGTTGTGTTTAACTTAAATCGGTTAATTAGTAAGTGTTTATATGTTTGCAGTTATTAGCTTTCACTCTTAAGCTTCTTCTGTTACCTTGTTCACTGGTGTGAATTTTTCTTAATGGAGCGAACAAGTCACTTTCCATTTAGGTGATTTAGATCTTGACTTAGCGTTATTAAAGGATAAGCCTCTTGACTTTAATGATACTAGTACAAAGGTTGAAAAGGCACATCATAAGGCGTGGTCAAGGTCTAATAGGTTATGTTTGAATTTTATACGAATGACAATTGCCATCAACATTAAGTCTACTCTTCCTAACACTAAAAATTAGAATGCTAAAGATTTTCTTAAGCTTGTGGAAGATAAGTTATGTTCTGTTATTAAGGTACTTACAAGGACAATTATGGTCGAACTCACAACCATGAAGTTTGATGGTTCAAAGAATATGTAGCAACGTGTCCTTAATATGACTAATATCGTAACAAGACTTAAGACACTAGGTATGAAAATGGAATACTCCTTCTTAATGAATTTTATCATGAACTCACTTCTTACTGAATATGGACCGTTCCACATCAATTATTGTAACATCCCATTTTTCCATTATTAGGGTTAGAACCCTAGGATGCTTTATTTGTAAGAGTTTATTGAGAATTTAGAAATGAATTTCATGCAGTATATGGCATACACATGTAGGTGAATAATGTTGTCATTCATGAAATAATTGTACATGCATTCATTGACATTTTTCGAGTATGATTGATGTATAAATGTGAATAAAATGTGAATCGTAGATTATTTATGTTGAAAATTTATTTGGTGATAATAGTTATTATATGGGAATTTTTGGAGAATTATGGATTAATTGTTTTGAAAATTGAATTGATGTGTATTAGAATTTGTTTCGCATTTTTTGAGGCATTTGGAATATTTTTGGAAATTTATTAAAAATTTGGAATATTTTGGACTAAGAAAAATATAAAAATAAGAGACAAATAGAAGTGTGACAAATTGACTAGTGAATGTGTGACAATTAGACAAATTACTATGTGACAAGTGGAGCAATATCTAAGTGACATTTGGTAGCTTCACATGATGACAAATGCAAGACATGCATTACAGACATGTGGCAAAGTTAAGTTAAGCCACCTAAGTCACGTTTTTGTTAGGCAAGGAAGAATTTTCTGCAGCTCTCTTTTGGCTTCACCGAAATTCTCCATCATGATCTTCCTTCTTGTTTTCCTTCACCTAAGACACATCTCTCTTCTTACTCATCCATCATTGAAAACACTTCCAAGCCTTCAGTCATTTGGGATTTTACTTATTTCACTCTTTTTGCCTTTGCTTCATCCACCAAAGCTTCTCATTTGCTCTCTCCATTTCTGAAATTTTGCTGAAGAGAGAAGAGAGAGAGAAGCTTAAGTCACGTAAGTTTTATGATATTGTAAATAATTTCTGTTAAGGTTTTAAGGTTTGTTAATGAATGCCTGCGTAAATGGTGTATATTTTCATGCTTGTGGATTGATGCATGCGTGAATGGTGTTGATGCATGTGTGGGTGGTAAAGGAAGAAGCAGATTCGGTGATATGCTTAAAAAGATGAAAGATTGAAGTGAGCTGGATCATAATATATGTAGTATTTTACTAAACATATATTTGTATTTAGGGCATAACTTGATCATTGAATATCTAAATTGGATGGAGTTTGATTTAAAGTAAACTAGAGACATAGGGATATATTTTTCATGAAGAAATCAAAATTGAATTCTATCTCTAAAAGTTTCAAAATTTATCTTGAAGTTGACTTTGGGAGTCTGTCGTGGTTTGGGAACAGTCTGTAGTGTTTTTGGTATAACTTGCATAATACTAAATGAAATTGCATGAAATTAGCTTCATTAGAAACTTAAGGCATAAAAGAAAAATTTTTCAGAAGAATTTTTTGCTAAATCCTTCATATTTCTTGTCAAAATGACCATGAAAGATTGACCCGAAGGTCTATTTTGGGAAGAGCAGGAAGAAGTTGGAACAAAAGGGAGTGCACGATGCTGTTTAACAGTTTTGAACATCCTTCATTCTTTTGGCTATAACTTCTTCTTCCGACCTGCAAATGACTTGACTTTTTAACCAACAAACTCATAACACATTTTTCTTCCTCTCCATAAAAATATATAGCCATCTAAAGTCATTCGGGAAAGATTTGATTGATGAATTTAGGATGAAAATGAGGAAGTAAACTTGAACATTTTCATTGAACATACTTCGGTATTTTGAGTATATCTTGATCTATAAATTTTTAAATTAGTTGATTCTTAATTTAGATTAAAGTAGAGTCATATGGATACAACTTCTTGAAGAAGTATAATTTTAATTCTATCTCTAAGCATTTCAAAATTTGGCTCGAAATTGAGTCTTAACTGAGGCTGTAGTACTACCTGAGACAGAAATCATGTCCTGTTGATATTGAATAAACTGTATTGATAGAAGCCGAATTAGACAAAGGTGTCTTCACAAAAGTTGTAATTTATTCTCTTAGATGTTGAATGGTATAATTTTGGATATGGGAATTGAGAGATAGGAGTTGTACATCGTCGAGGGTATGATCATGTACTAGCCAAAAGTTCAAATGTACATAGTCTGTGGTATTGTGAGCATAACTCATAGAATACTGAATCAAATTGTATGATTTTGGTGTCATTCAAAACTTAAGACATGGGAGAACAATGTTCCAGAAGGAAGTGTTGCAAAATTACTTCACTTTATGGATGATAATAATCATGCAAAGTAGACCCGAGAGTATGTTTTCAGACAAGTCTAGATTGTTAAATTAAGTATTGATATATGAATGAATATTGTGACAAGAATAATGATTAGGAACCCAAAATTTTCATGAACATGCATTATACATATTTAGTATAAATGAATGTGCATAAATAAATTCATATATGTGTAAAATTGTGATATATGCATGCATGATATGTTTTAGAGGAACACATTAGGAGACAACATCCAGATATTGCCTAGACTTCAAGGCAATAAGCGAAAAGGAGCATTTGTGAGTCAACCTAAATGATCTTCCTAGGATTGTTTGATTTATTCTGTTTAACTTTCAATTATTGAACTATTATGATCTGAATATATAGATTTTGCACTTTAATAGTCCGAGGAGTTTAATAGTCAGGAATGTGTTAGAAGTGTTATATTTGCATTTGACATTTGAATGATATATTATGATTACCACGAAATTCTGAATGCTCAACGAAAGTTGAATGCCGGACTAAGGTCTGATGAATATGAGATTCTGTCTGTGCATCATAAGTGAATGCTTTTCATGGCATATTCTGTTATTTGATGCATGCTCAGATAAAGGCGAAGTGATCAGAGTAGCCAATTTGAAAGAGCTATAAGCTCAGTATTCTGCACGTAGAGCTCTGCTCTGTGATTTCTATTCCAACAAAGCACAGTAGGCTAGTATCTATTTCTGTATTTGAAAGGCACTCAGTGACAACAAATAATAACAAATCTGGAGTCTCATATACATCTGCATTTGAACATTTATGATTATGAAATATATGCTTGTGAAATCTTT
>JAOTJB010000008.1:22480390-22492997 GCA_027123815.1 Erythroxylum minutifolium | reverse complement strand
AATCTTACTCCCAAAATCTCTGTACCACCACTATCGACTAATCCTTAACCTAGTTCCACGGGTCAAAAATTGCCTAAAGAATACTTGATCGTTAATGATGATTATTCAAATGAAGAACTGGTTCATTTGGTTAGGCATCCACTAACTAGAGGAAGTCTCCTAATGAAGGATGAGAAAATGCCTATAACTAAAAAAATAAATTATGAGGAAAAACTGAGAAAGAAAAAGCTTCATTAAAAAGGAAAAGGGAAGAAATAAGAAAAGGCAAAGAGTATATGTTTAAAGAAGCTACAAAAAATCTTATTGCTAGGAAAGAATCTCTATTTGAAGAAATTCCCAAAGGTAAGAGATCAAAAAATAAAAAGTTTATGCCAAAAAAAAAAGAAAATCTTCAGCACGAAAAAAAATGTTTCAATTGATGGAAGCAAAAGTGAGATACAAAATGAGGTACAAGAAAAGAAAGGTTATTGCTGGACAAACTCTACATCCTATATTGTTTGATGAAATAGGTATTATTGTTTTTGCTTATTTTGTATCTGTTGGCTGGCACAGTTTTTTGAACTTGTATGAAACTTTTTGTGATTATCTGGTAAAATCATTTTCTATAAATATGAGAAAGGAAATCATTGATGGTAAGTTGGCGATTGTCTCCTAAGTTAGAGAATGTGAGATTCTGCTGACTAAAGAAATTTTAAAGAATCGACTAGATATTGCCTCAATTGGAGGAACTGACTTCCTATGCCATAAGTGGGATGTCACTAATTTGGATGTGGGTGAACTTATTCAATCAATATGCATTAATGCTGAAAACACCCAAGATGACAGACCCTGGTGCTAATAATTGAACCATCTTCAAAGATGTCTTGCATCCCTCCCACTACATCCATCTTTCCAAGGAGTAGTTTAGTTGAAAGATGTAGTTTATTAGATACTATGTTGTCTACAACTTATTGAAAGGTAATTGAATGAACCTTCCCTTAATGATTATACATTTTATATTAGATAAGGGGAGTCATAAAAATACTATAGGGGGACTGCCTTATGGGATGTTAGTAAATAAGATATTTGCATATTATGATACGTCTTTTGATCATCAAGAATGGTATAAGCCTAGAAAATCTCATTCATCTATTCCATTCCAATTTGGATATAAAATAAAAGACACCGTTTGGGTGGAAAAGAAATCAGAAAAAGTAGCAAATTTCTTGGTTCTTGCTGATTCGACCTATTCGTTAAGCTCTTGGAAGTGGAATCAAAGTATTCCAAGAATTGCACTATAGGGTGCAACTTTGGGTCATTCACTTAATCGGAACCTAAAATGATTGAACCTAAGTTAACCTACATGTCATGTTATGCAAACTAATTTGGAGAAAAGGGGTTTTTCTTTTTGATTTTTGAACTCATTAATAAAGCTAATTTGAATGTAAAACAAATGTTTTTGGATTTTAGGGGTAAAGAAAACTGAAGGACGAAAAACACAAAAGATTAAATAGTGATAAAGTCCCTTTGCAGGTGAGTTTTAGCCATCATAGTTCGAAATTGATTTAAGTGAGAGTAGAAGTCACTAAGCTTCAAAATGGTAAACCTTGAAAGACTCTTCAAGTGCTCTTAGTGTGTGTAGTAGGATTAGCAAATGCAATGGGTCAAAAGGAATCTAAAATCATCTCAACATCAAACATAACCATGCAAGATGAGAGAGAATCAAAACGATTTCAAGTAGACATATATGAAACTTCACATATTTAAGCTCAAAGTTCTACATAAACCAATCCATCCTACATATAATGAATATCCAACATTTGATTAAAACTATAATCAAATAACTCAACTACAAATCATAAATCCTAGACCTAGGATGTTATAAATGCATAGCTAAACCATGTTTTAAACTACTCCCCTTTTTTAGCCCATTGAACTCCAGCCATTGCTGCACCTTCGAGAGGAAAAGAAATGCCTAGCCACTCATCGCAATCAGAAACTTCACAACTAGGAATGAATCTAAATCACCCATAGTGGAGGCTTTACAGTGGAAAGAAAAATATGGAAGAGGTTAGAGCTTTTTTTCAGAGAGTAGAAATGAAGGAAAGTCAATCATCCTATGTCTCTGCCGCCTCCCCTTTAGTTATCCCGAAATAGGGTTTTTAAGTGGTATTCAGGTCGAGTCATATGCATGGGTAAATGAGATTTCCAAAAATGACTCAGGTGTTAGGTTGCGGCTTTGATGTTTTTGCCGCAGCGAAGTGATGGGTTCGCCACGGCCAAATTTTCTCGAAATGTCTGAGCCATTGATTTGAAGGTTTTGCGTCCCGAAAGGTCTTCTTCCTTGATCTTATGGCTCAACAATTTCTTTGTCCTTACTCTTGGCTATACTTCTTGAGTGTCCTGCAATGAAAAGCAATAGTTTGCAATATCAATTGTCCTATAAACCAAGTGAGTGCAATTACTAACTAATTATGAAAATTTTACCCTCAAACTATATTAATTCAAAACAAGAACTCTTGAACTAAATTAAGCACAATATCCAACAAAAAAGCCAGAAAATACAACAAAAACTATAAAAATATCACTGAATAATATATAAGACTTAGGTTCAATCATTTGGTTTGAAGACCTATTAGGCTAGTGATCCAATCATGCATATATTAAGCAGACATAGAAATGAAAACTTGACTTTTTCCTTTATTCATAGCTATACCATAGATCTATTTGAAGGTGTTAGTGGCATTCATAAGGGCCCTAATAAAGTGGGAATATGCCTTTAAATTAATGGGAAAGTCATTAAAAAATCTTGATAGAAAATTCCAAATGACTTACATTTGCTACAGTACTTAAACTTCCTCCTTTAATTGATTATGTACTTTATTAGTTTAATTAACACTTCCATATATAATGTTAAGGGTTAAGGGTTAAGGGGATAAAGGATCCAGTTTTATCAAGCCTTTTTCCTTTTTAATAAGCTTAGTAGGGATTCCACTAATAATAATTACTAAAAGAAATAATTGAGATACATTGCTCTATTTAGTTGATAAATGTAGGAGGGAATCCAAAATCGTAAAGAACATTGATGGTGAACTTCTAATTAATTGGTTTAGAGGACTTCTAGAAATCTAATTTGATAGAACAATTCTCATAAGTGTTCCTTATATTATAGTTCTTAAAAAGCTCTTATGTAAGGAGAATATTTATCTCCAATTTTCCTTCTATCAATAAATTCATCTTAAGTAATATTGATGACAGGCTTAGTGACCATATTTAACCTAAATGCTTAAATTTTAGATATAATCTTATAATTAGTATTTCAATAAGATATAGGTTGAGATTTACGAAAGTTTTGGTAAACTCTTTCAAAATAGAGCCTTTGTTGAAGTAATTAAAGATATACTTAGTGACTATGCACTTAATTAAATGGTAGAATTTTTGAAAAGAAAAGGAGTTAAGATCACTAGCCTTATTGGGAATAAACTTAAGTTCCATCAATCCTCAAACATGTTATTTTATTCATCTTTTTTGCTAGTCAAGACTAATTTTTGGAAGAAAAAGGGGTGTTATTATCTCCATTTGTTAGTCATAGTAACCTTGATTTTTTTATTAAGGGGTAATTGACCTTAGTGGCATGAGAATATTCAAAGATGGCTTACCTTTGCTCCTTAAATAGTATAGGACTATAAGGATCAACATAAAGGGAGGATCAGACCTGATTCAATGCCTTTTTATCTTTGTTCATAGTTGACATCGTATTGTTTTTATTTAGTCTGGTTAAGAAGTTTTGCTCCATTTTGATCTTTTATAGCTTTTCATTGTAAATATAGGAAGGAGGCCTCAAATATGACTCCCTCAAAATATTAGGATATTGGGACACAAACATGCTAAAGGATGTGTATTCATTCGATGAAAATAATAAGATCTATGGTTTAGAGAATTAGTTGAACTAAAAATCGTATCTATTATCTAAAAAATCCAATGAAGCGTACATTCTAAGCCATGACCCTATCTTAGATGGTCTAAAAACATATATATAGATGAAAACCTTAAATTTTGAAAGGTGTAAACTTTAACTGTCTTTTTGTGAAAATGCTTATAAGAAGTATCTAGTTATCTCCAAAAGTAAGTTTTAGCCATCAATAAGCTTCTCCAACTCTTAAGTAATTGAATTTAAGTTATTTTTCATTAAATAATTAAGATGTAGTCATCATTTCAATAGATCAAGTTATCAGTGGTTAGAAGAAGTTCATTTACATTTTAATTTTATTATGATTTCTTTATCTTTTGATTTTGTTATTTTGAACATGCTTACTGCCAAATACTTTTTCTATTTTTATATAGAAAATCTAGTTTTTATTTTTATATTTTTTTGATTAATGAAAATAATGTAAATAAACTAGTATAGGGAAATCAATAAAAAAGTTAGATCTTAAGGGTTCATTTATGTGGAATTCCAATTATCATACAAGATTAATTATCTAGGTTGAAATAACAATTAACCTAAAGTATTTATGCTCTAACTCAAGGCATATAAATATACTCAATTGGGTAACTATCACTTCTCAAAGCGTAATTTAACCTTATTAAATTCATTGAGCATAGTTAAATCTATTAGTTTATTAAAATAGTCTAAGATACTTTCTTTTTTTGGTGCTAAATTGTTTATTCTCTTACTGTATAGATCATGTTGTACCCTCCTGACCTTTATAAATCCCAAGATTAAATTTATAATGGCTAGAGATATTTTCTTATTTTATTGTATGAAATACCGTAAGCACATAGATTGTATAATGTAGAGCAAAAGATATCGTTCCCAATAGAATTGGATTAGTCTAATAATAATTTGAATACACTTTGTTTAAGGTAATAAAAGATTAAATTAACTGAAATTAAAATAAACTAACGAATAAAAACAAAAATAAGAGCGAAGTTAATCAATAATGGAAACTTAAAGGTTATTCTATCTTTATTTTGTCTTCCTTTTATCATGTTAATTCAATTATGCTCGATCCTATATATCCTAAGGTTTTTCTTACCTTCTTTCTAAATCTAACCAAGTAATCGGAATTGAAATAAATAATAATTGATTTGAGATATCTTGTTTCTCAAAACTACTCATAATTAATCAATTGGATATGAAGCAATTATAAGGATAATTAACTCGCAATTAAGATATCTATTCAATTGTTTATTAATCTAATATTTGTAAGTATATTAAAGTACTAACTTTTTTGTACAATTACACAGATAAATTTTGTTCAATCTCCCCATTTCTTATCTATTATGAGTTCAACAAATACTACAAAGCAATAATATATTAAATTCATCAAGATAAAATTTAAGCAAAACAATTCAAGAATAAACCTTAAATACATTTAGTAATCTATTGTCATGTTCAAAACACAACAAATGAGAATTGAAATCCAAGGTAATGAAATAACATAAGAAACTAATAAATAAACTTGAAAGCCTTGATCTGGAAATTCTAGATTGCTAGAGTTGACTAGATGTTTCCAATATTTGGTCTCTTTAATTATCATGTGTAGATAATTTTTTTGTTTTTCTCTTCCTTTTTAAGTGTCTTTGATGACTCTAGTTACCTCTCTCTGAATTTAAACGCTTCTAATATGTCTTCTTTTAATTTAGCCTTCTTATTATCCTTATATATCAACAAACTATTCTTGGGATATACACAAGTACTTACACGATTGTATAAGTAACAATGTACCTTTAAAAGCACCTCAATTTGTAACTTTACACGTCACATAGACTTACAACGGCAACATATGTAGCTCCCCTTACCATAGGGTAGACTCCGAGATGCCCAGAGGTCATTTCGATACATATCCTACAATAAGGGCGGGTTACTATCGATCACTACATTCATTTCATATGTCATCATATCATTATTCACTTATAAATCATCATAAGAAAATTACAATATTTTAAAACCAACTTTTTTCTTCATTTTACTTCACAAAAACCGAAAGTCTACATTGTACCTTTAAACACTTACTACATGCTTATCATCAAAACCTAGTACAAAAGTACTTCATGAAAGAGGAAAATATACCAAGTCTATCTAATCTATCTAAAAATCCCAACTGATCGACCTTTGAGCCATGACTTCTCTTGCCAAATCATAATCTACAAGGCTGGTAGAGCCTCTCAGCAGCTATAGTCGTCTCTCAGTCCTGAAAAGAAAATGAGTTTTGTGAACTCAATGAGGTAACCATCATTGATGGTTCACTCAATTGATGCAACCCATCATTTCATATAACAATGTTTTGGTATCAGAGCCAGGTTTAGTATCTTACATAGGCATTTTTCAAACTTTGTGACAAGGTACATGCATTTTAGACATGTCATAGCATGCAGTGGCAACTGATCCCCAATCTGTGTCGCATATTCATGAGTCACATACATGAGCATTCATTATGAGTTGAGTTGTTAGAAGTATTGAGAAGATTGATGATCTGTTAGAATAAGAGAAAATGGAATTTTGCAGATATCTAGAAATGAAAACTAATACATGGTTTGATATGATAGATAAAGGTTCAGAGCATTTATAATTGTGGCTGTATCATCGAGTATGATATTAGAATTATGTTGTGGTTGTGTATCTATGAATTGATATTGATGTGAATATATATTTTGTGGATTAACTGAGAGAAACAGAGATATGAGTATAAATGACAAGAATTAAAGAGTATAAGTAGGGTTGAAAAGAAAACCGAATTCTTTCTATAACCTATAGAGATTGAAATTGGACTTGAAATGGTTATTTGATTAATGTGATATAAGTTATGATTTAGCGTAAGAATATGTCAGTAGAAATGAGATCAGAGCTTTATGATGACTGTGCTTCTATAATTCTGAATTGATTGAGAATATACATATGTAAGATGTAAATTGGTAGATGAGATGAATGATAAAGCGATAAGTAAAAGTCCCTTAAATTAAGTTAAATTATTATTGTGAATGTATATTGGATAATGTGATTACCTTGACAAATAATGTCATAAAGCACATATGTATCATATACTTGGATAAGAGATAGGAAGAGATCCATGATTTATTGAATGATTTTAAGTTTTTTAATCCCCATAGTTGAAATTTTAAGATAAATTAGAGTAATGCATGACAGCATTTAAGATGATCAATTGGGGATAGATTGAGAGTGTTAATGAAGTTAAAATGTGTGATAGATTTGAGGAAAAAGAAGAAGGGCATGATCATGGTATGGTCCCCCACGATCATGGCTGATATTAATTAGTTTTGTCACGATCGTGGCAGAGTCCCCACGATCGTGGCCAGATCCACGAGTTTGATAGGCACAAAAATAGAAATGTTGTCTATAATCAATTAAGATTAAGGTATCCTTAGCATAAGTTATTAATTACTGAATTGTTAGAAATACATCTCTAGATAAGATGTAATGATCTTGATGATAAGTACCAAAGTATAAGAGTAAATGGATATGTATATTTCTCCAAAGAGCTTTGTTATAAAGAGTATTCTTATCATGTAAAGTATGATAGAAATTGATCTGATTGAGATGTTATGAATAGTCAAAATCAATTTTATTGAGGCATTAAGAATGACTATATAGTTGATTGAGAAAGATTTTATGAACAGTTTAGATGATAGTAGCAAGAAATCTTCTTTCGAAGAAGACTTCCACCGAATTAGGTCAAATAGACTAGATGGGTTACCTCTAAGAAGAATGAATATTGAATGAATTAGAAGAGAATATTGGAGTTTCATTTCTAATTGAGGCTCAAGCACAAGAAGTCAAATATGATATTGAGAATGCAAGCATTCAGTTTGATGTAAAGTATCTAACTAAATGATTAGATTCTTGAATTCAATGTAACACTAAGTCGACACTATAATCTATACAAATATGTTCAAAAGATGCAAGTTCGTGTTGATAGTTATGTTTAGGAAATTGAGACTTGTGAATAAATTGAAATGTGTGAAGAAACTAGTAAGAATGGTCTGACATTTGAATAATTCGAAGAGAAATTAGGGGAAATCGAATAAATGGAGAAAATCATTTAAGAACGGAAGTCAATTTGGAGACTGAGAAAAAAAATGAGAGATCATTATCCCAATTGATTTCAAGGAGTGAATATAGGTGCATTGAGTCTTGGTGATATCTATTTGGGTTGACAAATGTCCCTGTTAATATTCATGATATAATGAATAAAGTGTTCCAACCTTTCTTAGATCAAGTAATGACAGTGATCATAAGATGATAATTGAGTATATTCAAAAAGTTGAAATGAATATTTTGAATAATTAGAGTTAAATCTTACATATTATGAAAGAGAAACAATTATATGCCAAAGTCAATAAGAGAAAAATTCAGCTTGATCAAGTAATGTGTTAGGTCGTATAGTATTTTGACTGGGCATATAGGTAAACTCAAAAAGGAAAGCAGAGGTAATGATAAAGTGAGAAGTTGCAAGAAATGTATATGAGATTTGGAGTTTTCTATAACTAGTTGTATATTGGATACTAGTAAAGGTAGTTGAAGGGTTTTTACTAATCTTAGCCATTGACAAAAAATGTTTGAGGAAAAAAAATGTGTTGATCATATGGACTGATGAATGTAAAAAGAATTATAATATCAATGTTAATTATATCGTTTGAATTTGGAGATTTTGTGGTATCTAATGATGTTTCGTGCCAGAGATTAAGATGCAATATGGTGCAGTATAAGAAAGCGATTTTGTATGCATAGAGACAATTGAAGTCTCACAAGTTGATTAATTAATACATGATTTGGAATGTGCTGCAATAGTAATTGCTTTGAGAGCTTAGAGACATTATGATGCAGAAATAAGTATTTCCTAGTAAAGCTAGTGTGGTAATCTAATGCATTGAACATAAAATTCAATAGCAGAGTAGCACAAATTCAGAAATTGAGGTTACCAAATCTAGTGCAATGAAGAGCCTAGAATGATTGAATTGAAATTAGAGCAAAACGAAGTGTTATTAGCTTCATAGAATTTAAGACTAGTTTTGAATGACAGGATTAGAAAAGCCCTAAATGAGGATTCAAAATTTGTGAATCTTATTAAAGAGTTAGACGTGAATTCGAAATTTGAGTTGAATTGAAAAAAATGATATTATGTGGTTGTAGTAAAAAGTATATGTAGCCAATAAAGATTATTGAGCAAAGAGATTATTAGAGAAAGCACAAATAGCAACATATGCTATACATTTTAATAGGAATACGTGGAAGTAGTATTTAGAGGCCAAGAATGAAGAAGCAAGTGACCAAATGTGTAACTAAATGATTGACTTTCCAACAATCTTAAATATTGGAGATATGTTTAGAACATATATTTTTGAAGTTTTTAGGGGCATGAGATTAATATATAGTTTTGGTTGAATTCGATTATGAAAATCATTATCACAGTGGTATCAGTAGGACATCGTATAAGGCATTATACGATATGATGAGTTGTTCGCCCTTATAATGAGATGGAGAATGCCTAAAAATGGTTGAAGGCCAAAATTGATTCGAGATGCTAATAACAAGTGAAATGAATCTGTAACAAAAATTAAGTGATTTAAGAAAGATAAATGGGTTAGGTGGATAAACATTGAAGTTCTGGAATATAGAGAGTTAGATAAAGTGTTTATAAAAGTATTACCTTGACAAGGTGTGCTAAAGTTTGTTAAAAAGGATAGCTAAGCCCAAATTGTATTGGTCTATATGAAATTATTGAGAGCATAGGACCATTAACTTAAGTTAGTCTTACTAACAAAGATATATTATATCAACACTGTGTTAAACAAGTATATATAGGAGATATTGGTATGATTCGATAGATGTATTATCGGCATAAGAAGTGAAACATGCAAGTAATAAGAGCTATACTGAGGAATCAGTTAAGAGAGAATATATCTAAAAGACTGAGTGCTTCCATTGACTATAGTCAATTGGAAGAAATTATTCAAGTGATAAAGTTACATAGGAAACGGAAGAGATTATGAGAAAAACAATACCCCATCAATTTGATCAATCTGATAAGAATTTCTAGGATGAAATCTATTAAGGGGGAGATTTGTAACATTCGATTCCCATATTAAGGTTTAGAGCCTGGGATTACCGTACATGGGAGATAACAATGAGGGATTAGAAAAATACAGATCATACTCATGTATAAAATAGCATCATATACGTGACATTGACTAATGCACAAAGTACAAAAATCTATTCATGCACTCAATTGACATTTCCAGGTATAAATGATTTATTTAATGTGATTATGATGTGTATAGTGAATATTTTGTTCTGAAAATTGAGTTGGTGTGTTTTATTAGTGATTTAGAATTTTTAGAGAAGTTTGAGAATTTTCTGGAATTTTTGTGAAATTTTGAATTAGGAAAAATGTCAAGTGGCAAAGCAATTGATAAATGAAAATAGAATTAAGAGTCAAATGATAGTAAAAATTTTTATAAATGACTTTGGGATTTAATGACATAGGTCATTGAAATTTGGAGACAATTGGAGTAGAAATTGGAATTAAATAGACTAGTTGTTAAAGGAGGGACAAAGGAAACTATGAAAAAGTGACATATGGCAAGTGACATATGTCACTTGCCACATCAGTTGTTTCACCCAAGATATTTTTATCTTGCAAGACTATCCCTACTTGTCTTTCATTTAGAAAAAGCACGTTTCTTCTTCTCTCTATATTTGTTCTTCATCTCTTTTATTCTTCTTTTCTTCCATTCATATACGACACTCTTTTTCTTACAACCCTCATGATCTTTGATTTTTCTCAACTCCTTTACTTTGTTTCTTCAGGCTTCTTATTGTCTTCTTCCTCTTTGTTACCAAAAACCTAGCTCATTCCTCTTTAAGTGGTTATGATTATATGAAGATGGACAGTTAGGGTTAAGTGTGGTTTGAATATCTTAAAGCTTAAACAACTAAGTAGCATGTTATTCTTCTTGAATTGTTAAGTGAAACATGCATGATGATAGTTAGGAGTTGAAAGGTCATGAAATGGGGATGAAAACATGTTAAAATATGGATGAGAAAACGGATGTACTGATTTTGTGTTTATGATGATTAATGATTCATAGATTGATGTAGAGATGATTTGGAGTTAGAATGAGTTCTAAAATGGGGTTGAAAGAAGTGTAGAAAAAATTGAATTATGAATGAATGTTGTATGTTCTGTTTTTGGGTTAATGATCAAACATAGATCATGAATTGTTATGTATGATATTGAGTTGAAATGGAATTGGAAATGAAGAGGAAATAATGAGGAAATGAGTTAGAAATGATAGACATAGTGAAAAAGATGAATTAGGATGAAAATGAAGTTAAAGGTGTGCTGAAATATGCTAGATGAAGTGTTTTTACTGAACATACTTCTGTATTTTAGCCATATATTGAATTGTAGACATCCAAATGGGATGATTTTTTATTTATATTAAACTAGAGATGAATGACTACAATTTTTATGAGGTAATCAAGCATGAATTCTGTCTCTAAGAGTTTTGAAAGTTGTCTTGAAGTTGAATTTCAGATTTTGTCTCTATTTCTGAACAGCATGTAGTAAATTGTGTATGACTTGCAGTTTACTTGGCTAAATTGTATGAAATTTAGTTCGTTAGAAACTTAAGACATAGATGAACATTTGTTTAGAAGACAATATTGCCAAAAAACCTCATTTTCTAGGTCATAATGGTTATACAAAACTGACCTGAAAAATATAGTTGGAAAAGCTAGGAAATGAGTTCTGTTTACTGCTTTTTGTGAAAATTTGTCGCGGCCAACTTGCAGGATTTTTTAAGGATTCTTCTCAAGAAAAATTTGCCGTGGCCAACTCCTAGCTTCACCATGGCCAACTTTCCTGTATAACTTAAACATGCTCCGGTAGTTTGATCATAACTTTTTTTATAGTTATCCGAATGGAGTAATTCTTGATTTTGAAAAAACTAGAGACATATGGCTACAATTGTTCTGAAGAAATTGAATTTTAATTATGTCTCTATAATTCTAGAATCTGACTTGAAGATGAGAACAGAATACTGTTTTAGTTTAAGAACAGTCCAAATTATTTAAAGTATAGCTTTTGGAATACTTAACCAAATTAAATGATTTAGGTGTCATTAGAAACTTAAGAGATAGCAGAACAATTTGCTAGAAGTGTTGCCAAATTACTGCATTTTTCTGGTTAGAGTGATCATGGAAAATTGACCTAAAAGTTTGGAATTTTGGAAATGTTATAAGAAGGAATGAGAGTTGAATACTGTGAAGAGTAAAAATGCTAAATGTGAAATGACGAGTAATTGAGTTATAAAATCAGAATGTGGATAAAATGTTAAATTTGATAATATAACCAAGATTGTCATTGAGCATGCAGTATACATGGTCCATATACACATTTGTGCTTAAATGAATACTTAAGAATGTGCATTTATTAATGTGTGTTCAACGTGTCTATTGCATAATATTGATGTGCAGGATAAAATATTTGCATCCAGATGTTTCTAGATCTTAGAAGCAAATGCTAATCTGGAGCGTACTGTGAGTGACCTAGATGGTCTCACTTAATTTGTTGTGTTTAATTTTGCTTTATTTGATAAATTG
>JAOTJB010000008.1:22365896-22381828 GCA_027123815.1 Erythroxylum minutifolium | reverse complement strand
GTAGGTTGTATGATGTTTTAATAGGCATTTAGTATTTTTTAATTGTTAATTAATTGATTTATGCATGTTTAGGTTTAGAATTATGTTGGTTGGTTAGATATTGTTGTTTTGATTGTTATGTGGGTTAGAGCATGCTACTGAGCTTTAATTTTGTGTGTTTGAGGAGCTTTGATGTGTTTGTTAGTGTTTGAGATCAGATATTAAAGAATGGAGAAGATTTGGAGGATGGCTGGTGGAGGACTCAGGGCCACGATTGTGATAGAGACTATTTCAGCAAGCCACAGTCGTGACTTACGCAAGGACAGGCACGAACGGTCCTCCTGAACTTAATTTTTCATGGATTATTTCAAAATTTTATCCTGAGTAAAATCTAGCTTTTACCCTAATTAGAAAAAGACTACAAAAGACAAGAGAAATAACCTAAAAAGAGAGCCTCCATTTTCCATATTGAGAAAGAACACAAGGAAAAGGGAGAGAAGGAGAGAAGAGAAAGCTAGTTTCAGTCAGCTTCTATCCAGCTACTCCAACCCAACCATCTCAAGTTATTTTCTATTTCTTCTTGTTATTCATCTCATCTTGATTTATGCTTTGGGTTTAAGGATGTTAAATATGTTGCTAAGGATTTTCTAAACTCTTTTAGGTATTTGTTCTTGAATCAATGTTAACTTGATTGCTTTTGATATTAATGTGTTGGGTATTGTGATTGTTTGTCGTATTTGTATGCTTCAGTAATAAATCAAAAGAGTGAACTGATAGAAAAATGATAAAGTTGGGTAATGAGAGTTTAAAATCTAGTAAATTACACAAACAATCAAATCGATAATTTATACACAGAGAGATCTCGTTTGAGGACCTAATTGTCTTTTATAAGTTCATAGCTACGGAAAACCATTAAGTGGAATTGCGATAGTACGTTCTGTTCACGGCTACACAGGACCCTTATGGGAAATGTGTAGTACGTTCTGTTTTGGATCCACCCAAACCATTCTGATGTACTTATGTGCTCATAATATATTTGACAAGATGGATGCATGCATGATTTGTACTATTGAGAATTGTTTGACAAATTGAGAATTTCATAAAATAAGTTTTTTATGATTTTTTAATGCAAAATTACTATGGTTATGAAAAGGTTCAATGAAAATGAGTTTTAAAAAAGGGGTTTTTTCTTGTTTCTCGATTACAAACTTGTTACCCATGAACTTTAAGCTCACCCTCTTTATCCATCTCATCTTCAGGTAAAGAACATGAGATCGAGTGAAAGAGGATCAACGCATCGCTTCAAGTTGCATATTTTTGTATTTTAAGCTAGATTTTGTAGCAATGAAGCTTTTAGTTACATTTCAAGTATTATTAGTTTAAGTATCTTATGTATTTTGGGATTATGAGATATGGATGTATTGTGGTTTGAAATGTCATTACGGCTTTGTAAAAAAAATTCTTATCTTTTGATGTTAATGAATTATGATTTATGTATGGATGCCATTAAGTGGAAATGTGAATTTGCATATGGATAAGGTTGAGTTGAAATTAGGGATACTTGAGGAAGTAATTATTTTAACATGATGAATTTTTGAACAGGAATTGTAGTTACATATAAGTAAGATGTGGTATGATACAAAAGCATAAAGATGAATCAATAATGGTTAAGGTGTTTTATTGGATTAAGCTCACGTCTTATAATATTCTGTTTAATGTTGGGCTTCGAAATGGGATCCAACAGTTGTGGTATCAGAGCATGAGTTAGACTCCAAAAACGGGGTCTAACAAGTTAATTGACACGAATTTAAGAGAGAAAAAATGGCAAAACTTGACTTCATGATTGGAGTGATGTTACAAGAAAAGCTTCTTGAAGAAGAAGACGAAGAAACCTCCATCCAAGAAGAGATTGTAGAGGAGTGGAAGAAGATAACTGAAGAAGATGAGCCAGAAGCCTTTATCTAAGAAGAAGAAGAAGAAGAGTGGATAGAGGTGATTGAGGAAGAACTAGTGGAGGAACCAAGTATACTAACGAGGTATTGGTGACCTTAAGTACAGAGGGTTCCCACTTCCTCCAAGACAAGCTACTTAAGCCAATCGATGATTCAGGGAATTTTGTTATTCCCTTTTTCATTAAAAAGGGAATTATTTATTGAAATTGGATTTATTAATTTGATAAATTTATCTCTTTGTTATTATCATGCAACAGGTGGCTTATTTACAGGCTATGAAACTACTTTGTGAGAAAAGGGTGGAAACAAGCCGCTGATTATTGATATAAGATGAGATCAATATGAAAGTTACATTAAGCTAAAGACGTTAAAGAAGTGTTGTATGGGAGGCAACCTATAAGTTAATTTTAATTTTATTTCAATTTTGATATTATCTTGTGTTTGTTTTTGTGTTAATATAGGATTTATTTTCTATTATATTATTTCTTTTGTTTTTTTATCTTTTTCTTTTATATTTTGCAAGGATGTAGTTTCATATTGGATGGATCAAAATCAAAGAAATCGTCACACTCACGAAAGTACCACTAAACCCTCTCACTTTTTCATAAATGCTTATATTGTGTACATTGGGGATAATGTACAAATTTAGGTGTAGGGATCGGTTTAATGAATCTTTAACTGATATCTTTAAGCTTATTATAATCCTATTTATAAATTTTATTAATTGATATCTAGAAATGGTTGAATCTATTTATGAATATTGTATTTCATTGTTAAATATTGATTTGAATTGGTGTGCAAAAGGATGACGGTTATAATAAAATTATTATTCTAAGTCATACTTTTCATAATCGTTGAAATATTCAAGTTGAATGAATTTGCATATTATTTACACATATAAATACCCAATTTTGTCATGAGTTTTAAGCCTAAAGAGCAATTTTTAAAAATTTTTAAAGCTCTTGTTATTCTTTCATGTGTATGTTATCATTTTATAGTATAATAATTCTAGAACTTGCTTTTATTATACATGTTGAGGCCATGTTTGTTAAATAATATGCATTGACATGATAAAGGCACTTGAATTTGCCAACTTGTTTTAGCTTGTTTCTTTGAAATTACAATACCTTTAAAGTTACCCTTAGGAAAAACCAAGTTGCACATTAACTTCTTTCATTAATTAAACCCACATGTGAACCTTTATCCTATTTTTCTTTAAAGACCTTTTTTATTATTTTGAACCTTGAAAGTTATTTACATTATTTACTTGTTGAGATTTGAAATTTGTGAAAGGTCCAATATTTCTTAAATTGTAGTGCTGAATGTTTAGTGTGAAAAAAGGAAAATAGAAAAAAGAAAAAAGAAAAAAGAAAAAAGAATAGCATAGAAAAACAAAGAGAAAGAAAAAAATGAAAGGAATGAAAGAAAAATAACTATATAGTACCATTAGTTTTGCATGAAAAAAACCTATATGTACTTGTAAACAAGTCTTGAGTTGTATGGTATAGTAAATTTCCTTCAATTTAACCCTTTTTATTATACTAATCATACCTTATCTAAGCCTCGTTTCAACCTCATAAGACCTTTGGATTGGTGTTTCTAGTTTGTACATAAATGGTGAGAGGTAACTTTACTGCAAATATGGTAAGAGTTGTGCTATGTATTGACTGAGAGTTTTGATACTTTTCACCTTAAACACTTGAGTGCATTAACTGAAATCTTTGTAAGGGTGTAACGATATATACTTTTGATTTCAATGCAATTGTCGATATGCTTATTATTAATATTGCTTAGGAAGTTAATTTTAGGATAAATTGAATGTTTATTTGACTCAATAATATATATGATTGACATAAAGTGTGTTAGTCAATATTTAATACCACTAGTTCACGACATTGCTGTAGCTAGTATCAGCAAATATGGGCTGATCCCCAAAGAACAGAGAGTACTAATAACTAATGTTTTTCTATTATCTAGCCTATAGATCGATTGTGGTTTAATTTAATAAACTAAAATTTAAACAATTAAACTAAACAAGCAACACAAATTACGCAAAGAATTGGTGACACTATATTAATTATCGATATCAAATAATTAGTATATAAGCATCTAATCCCCCTAATCTTTTAACCGATTGATTATTTGTCATGCAATTGTGATATTGATTTATTGGACTATGTAGATTCCTAAGGTATGCTAGTAGTTGACCTTGAGTCTACTGACAACTAATTCTAAGGTCTTTAACTAAATTACTTAAGTTAAAAATTATAAATTACGTTACCGTATTATGAATCCCTCTATTAGGTTTGACCTCGATCTAGAAGATTTATATAGTCCTATCTCTAAGATTACAATCAACTCTTTTCAATTATCATGGATCTATTCAACCTAGGATTTATTGATCACTGAGTATGAAATCAAATTAATGTCTAATAAATCAAATTAATAGATAACCATAAAACAAATAATTGGATCAAAATAATCAATCAATTCAATTGCATTCATAAAATAATCAAAAAAAATGTTAAAGTAATAAACTAAGGTTCATCTAACCTAAATACTGACAGAAAAATTAGCTATACATCGGTGAACACAAAATCATATCCATATATACAGGAAACAAAATAGAAAACATGGAAATCATAACTCTAAACCTCCCTGATTGTTTTATATTATGTATCCTAAAAATGTAGACATCCAATCTTATATTCTGATGGATTTGTCGATAAAAGTCCCATGTCTTCCACTCTTTAAGCTCCAAATTGCCTTTGGAATCACCTCCTAATGTCTCATAGCAGTGCCAGTCGCTTCCTCCTTTCCTTTGCCTTCCAAACATCGAATTTATATGAAAACCTAGATTTTTAGGTTATGGACAGTCTTGTGCATCAAATCGTGCATAATCAGAATCTGTCGAGTATCGTGAAAGTGCATAGGTGTGTAAAAGTGCACAGTCATGCACTCTTTTTAGATTGCTAATTTTCTATTTTACACTGTGTTTTCGCCCGAATTCTTCTCCTTTAAGTCCATGAAGGCAATTATCACATGTAAATGCACTTGAAGCACATTAAGTACTAAATATACAACAAAATTATAAAATATAGTCAATTCACCATTTTTCAATATGATGACGTATAGTGTGAATAGACAGGTTCAGATTGATGATGGATTGATGTTGTAAAATTTATAATTTTGATTATAGTTTGCTTAAGGACGAGAGTGTGGGGATGTTTGATAGATGGATGTTTAACTATATTTTACCACCCATATTTGATGTATTTTGCTTGATAGTTTACATGTTTATCGTATATTTGGTACTTAATTTGCTCCAAGTGTGTTTGTATAGTATAATTGCCTTCATGGACTTAAAGGAGAAGAATTCGGACAAAAATATGGTATAAAATGAAGAATCGACAAATCTGAAGGAATGCACAGTCCTGCATATTTTCCTGTGGCTATGCACTTTCACTATACATACATTTCTAGAATTTTGTCCAAAGTTATAAAGAGACTTAGAGGGTATCCAATAATTCAAATCCAACTAGGAGTCTTAAAGTAGGTTTTAAGGTTTTACCCAAATTTAAGAGAGATCTAAAGGGGTATCTAAGTATTTAAAACTAAATGAGAAAGTCAGAGTAGTTTCTATAGTTTTACCTAAATTGAGAAAAGAGACCTAGACGGGTAAGATGTCCTAAACTGGATTCTAAAGAATTTCTAAAGTTGATATGAATGAAGATGAGCTTAAATACATAAATTCTAGATAAATCCATTAAAGTTCTTCATGTTAATTAAAAATGTTTTTCTTAGAAACTAAAACGAATTATTTAAAAAAGAACTATAAGGTGAATACTTAGTCATAAGAGCTAGTTAAGACGTAGTACAAAGTAAGCTTAGAATCTTATTTTTAAAACATAAAATAAAAAATTCAAAAAGATAAATTAATAGCCAAAATTGAGAGATCTTTTTAACACAACTATTTTAAGAATGATATTAAAAAAATAAACACATAAAAGTTAAAAAGGAAACATGTACATGTCATAAAAAAATTAGACTTTATAAGAAGGAAACACAAGTATGTCAAAAAGGAAACATGGGTGAAGGAATATACTAAAAGAATAATCAGTAGAGGAAATGCTCTAATTAGATGCATCTGTGTTTTGAGATTTTTATTTTAAAATTGAATCCAAGTTCTAGTTTTGTTCCTAAAGGGGATTAGTCTTTGTTTCCTTAACTTCGATAAGAGTTGCCTCCTTAGCTTGAGTAATGATTCTTTAGTAGAATGTATGCTCATTCTACTTTGTACCTTCAAATAAATTATAATTCCTTTCCTTCCAAATTGCATAAACATTAAAATTAAAACCCAATCTAGTATAACAATATCATTTTTTATCAAACACTAAATTTTTCATACCCGTTCAACTATATCATATCATTCATAATTCAGGTTACATAAAACTTAGATGCTTTTCTATAATGTATAAGTGAAAGAGTTATTAAAAAATGGTCTATAAATTCTTCTTCCTAAATTCAAAAGGAGCACGAGGGCTTATAAAAATTGAATTTAATATTTTATTTTATTTATAACTTCTATTTGATTTCCAACCAAATAATGAAAAAGGTTTTGAGGATATTTCATTCTTTTTAAACTAGTTTATACCAGGTGACTTTCTACTATGGGGTAACAAAACTTTCCATACAAAAGTCATTAATAAAGATATTTGACTTCTGCCTAGCTAAGTTAATCCATCTTCTACCTAAATTTTGAGATTTTGAATTGGTAAGCTCTCCCTTATACCTAAAAACTTCTAAATGCATAAACTAGCCAACTCCAATTATCTTACCTTGGTAGTAGCCTCAACTTAGTTTGATTAAGTATGGAAGTTATAAGGGAGCTACAAAGATGAGACAAATATAGAAGGCCTTATTCATGTTAATTATCAAATTAAAACTAGCTTTCTTTATCTTTAAATAATCCATTAGAGTTCTTTGTAGAAATATACACTTAATCCTAACATTTACTTTAGTCTCCAAGAGATGTTAGACCTAGATTATACTTCTAAGAAGCTATTTCTTTTAATAAAATGTCCATGAATCCATTTTATCCAAAACGATTCATTATTACTTTATAATTTGCATATTCTTTTAAATAATAAAACCTTATCCGTTGCTTTTATGAAAATGATGGCTAGATTAACATGAATTTTAGAATAATATAGATCCAGCTGTTTAACCTTGATATTGGTGAATTTATTGTCTTGTCCTAACTAGAGATATTTTCGAAGCATTCTTTCAAAAAAATTTTAATGGTTTGTTGGGTAAAGAAAGATGGGAACTCCAAAATATACCAAAATCACTAGCATAAGACAGATACATGTTACACTAACTACCCAATATTCTCTATACGATGTCTATTAAAGGCTGGCATTTCATAAAAGTCAACTTCATTATGGTTATTAGAATTCCCAAGTACTTAAAAGTTAGCTCTTCTTATTTGAAACAAGTGATGATACTAATTTTCTCTACAAGTCTATTATAACATGGGGAAATAAAGAAATTGACGTATAAATATGTTCCTAAATTCTTGTAAAGGTTTACAGAGCACCTTGATTGATTCAAAATTAACTCCATATAGAATAATTAAATCATCTACAAATAAAAAATTAAAAATCCTTAATTTATTGCATTTATGAAACTTAAATTTTCTCTCCTTTTTAATGTTCAAAGCAATAATTCTGGTTAAGGTTTCAATGTATAGGATAAGTAGGTAAGTTAATAAAAGGCCCCTTGCCTAATTTATTTAGCCCCTTTGAATGATTGAGTTAATGTCCCATTGATAAGGACATTATATAAAGAAATGGTTACATAATGAATTAGCCACCCTAAGAATTAATTTAGAAACCTTTAAACCCCTATGATGCTGAATGAGAAATTTTAATTCATATAGTCAAATTATTTATTAAAATCTATCTTAACCATTTCTCCTTTTTTCCTATGATAACTATTAAAGATTCTTATGGAATAAGTATTCTGTCCCTAATAATTATCACTTATACAAATGTACTTTAGAAAGGGATAATGATATATCAAAGGATTGGTTTGAGGTGAGAAATAAGAAGCTTTGAGATTGTTTTTATATATTACGTTAAAATAAGTTATTAACATATAATAAAACAAACTTGAAGGATTTAGAGTCTTTGAGATTAGGAAAATACAAGTATTATTGATCTTAGATATGAGCCTCCTATGGGAAAATAATTGTTCGACATTTTTGCCTCTAAGGGCAATTTTGTCAATTTCCCATTCAGTGGACAGTTATTAATTGTAATTTAGTTTTTAAATAACTTATCGGTTAAGTTACGTAATTTGATCTAGATAAAAATAATAAAGTGGTTTAATAAATGATCTATATTACTTGGTCGAAGTCCGGGTGGAAAATAGATCTCTTTCAGTGTGGACCTGGACCGTATCGGCCTTGTGATGGGGAAGCCCGATATGGAAGCTTATATATATATATATATATATATATATAAGGGGGGTCTCCTGTAGTTACTTAAGTAATTCATAAGCATTCAGAGCTCTGAACCTTTAAGAGCACCCGTGCATTAAGGAAACTACAGAAAGACCTAGAACTGGAGCCAGTGATCATTTCCAACAAAGGTACCGGGGGATTTCGAGAGCATTTGGTAGCAAAAAAAAGCATCTAAAGTTTTGATGGAACCAAAATCAGGTATTCCTCATTTCTTCATTTTTAATCCATTCACGGACGATCTTGGGTGCGTAATAAAGCTTACTCTACGTGTTCCACGTGGTATGAGTTGAATTGATGATATAGGTACCTTTATGAAACTAAATTTTGCAATAGAAAAAAGCATTGAATTTGTGCAGGCCTAGAGCTTTATTGGGTCACAAGCTAAACAAAGCCTCCTTAATATCCAAACTTAAAAAAAGTATGGCTAAATAGTCAACTAGCATACTAGTAATGAACTGGGTAATAAAAATCTTTGCCTTACAAGGAAAAAGAAATTTTATCAACAGTATTTAATTATCTTTTAAACAAGTTCAATGTAAAAGTTTTCATCTCTTATTAGTTTGATCATAAGAATCCCTCTAGTTTTTGTAAAGAGACCATCATATTGAGATTCCTTCTTATAATCACAACATTATGAAAATACTTTGTATTCCTATATCTATCTCACTTTTGTTTTAATAGAGAGTGGTAGACTCCCAGAGCATTAACATACTTTTTTTTGAAAACTTGTCTCTTATATTGCTTAACCAATTCATCCTTTGCGTTTAACCTTAACTGCTCCTAAATATAGTTGAGATTGAAAAGTTCGAATTTCTTCAAAAGTTCAAGGTTATTGTATTTTCCTCCATTGAGAATTTTGAGCTCTTCAATTTTCCTATTTTTTTAATGAATTTAAAGGTTGTAAAGCCATAAGCTAGAGAATTTATTCCCCTTAGAACCACTTCATCAAAGTTTGAGGTATTAACAAAAATAGATAAATTTAAAATGGAATTTCTTTTAATTATGCATTCTCTAATTCGTATCTTAATTAAAGTATGATCTCAATAAGAATATTGTTAAAGTGTGTCACGACCCAGAACCACATCGAGCCCATGACAACCACCGCATACCTAAGCTAAGAATACTCACAGTACCCTTAACTCGACTATGGAAGGCTAACTAAATATCTTTTAAAAAAACATTTGGACAGTATAAAAAGGTTCCCATATAAGTCATTTACAAACCATAAGACAGTCAATAGTTAATTTACAAAATTTTTAAAGCATATCAACATAATCATGAGCCACTATGCAACAGAAGAACAAAATAGAGACTACCTACATGTGGTAATGCCCTGAATATATCAAAAGACAGCATGAACCACTCAGAGCTTCAAGCTCACAAATTAACCTACATGGTTGGGAAACGGAGGGGATGAGTACACTATGTACTCAGTGAGCAAAGGGGAACATATATCGCAAATATAACCCAGTACACACCAAAATGATATAAATAAACTAAGGCAGTTTTACACATCTAACATACACATAATTAACTATGAAGTATATGAAGTGAATATGGACAACATAGAAACATATAGACCTAGTCTATGATCCATGCCATATTGGTTAGGAACCACATAGGCCTAGCCTATTAATCAGTCATTCAGTGAATATAGGTTCCAGTTCTAGTACACATGAGCAGAAAAGCATCACATGTAAAAATCAAATATCTTCAAGAAGCTAAATATCATAATAAACCAAAACAATTATATATGTCACCACTAATCGGCCAAACTAGTGTGCACACCCTTCGAATCACGGTGTTAGTTTGATTTTCATTTGTGGTGAGTCCAGACTACGGTCGACAAAAGTATGATGACCCTAGGTGATGACCTCGTCGGTGACCAGACCTCTAGGTGTGCAATCATCCGCGAGTCCTGTAGAATGGTGTCGTTACAAGGACTTGATTTTTATGTACCAGTATTAAGGGTACAGGAGTCGCTTAATCTGTTATGCCCAGCATACGATTAGCCAGTCGTTTCCTCACCAATCACCAAAAATCATACGTAAATATTGAATACGAAAATCAAGTACGGCACCATGCCTTTATTTATCGGTCCAACTGATAAAATGGAACTGTGCCAAGGCTCTAAGCCAAAAGAGAATACATGCATGCAGTAAACATGACTCAGTTAAGCATATGTAAGTTTCAAAATGTTTTTCATGAATTGAAAGTTATCTTTTGCACTCTAGTGAAAAGTTATTCAAAACTGTAGTAAGAAAAATAAACATTATCCTTTGCCTTTTAATTGTTGAAAACAATATCATTTCTCGAAACATAAAGTAAACATCGATTTCACTCTAAGTGCAAAAAGTTATTCAAAACAAGGTCATTTATTAAATACGTAAGTATACTATCATTTATTTGAAAATCAATTCTACTATGCATTACCTAGGTTCAAAATTCACATACAAGTCATCATACTTGTCTTAGGATGTCCTAATCCCATTTAAGAGATATGTTTTCCCCAACTCACCTCAAAAGAAGGTGCACACTCCTTTGATTTCAACAATCCTCTACACGAGCTTCTTGATCCATAATTCCCGAGCTTTTATACTTACAAATGTAACTTAATTACTACTACAACAAATAACTCATATTTATACCTTAACATGTAAATGTATAAACACATTAGCTATAGGATTTGATCATTAAGTTTCTCACATAGTTAATTCCATTCTTATTCATATAAGCTTTCTTTTACATTTTTCCATGGCATGTAATGCCTTGATCTAATACCTACACATTTCAAAGCATAATTGAGCACATTTTAATCCAAGCACATTAGGCTAATACTCATCAATCTAAGAAATAATTTAAGTTTACTCTAAGTAAACATGAAAACCTCTTTCCAATACACACTATCAAAATCCTTAAAGCCTAAACTAAGTTCACATAGGCATTTTATCAAACACCTAAAGGCATAAACTTGAAAGCCTTCTTCCAATGAACATCTCCCTCATTTTTCATCATCAATTCACATTATACATACATAATGAACATCATGGAGTTCATTTAAACCATCAATTTCAAAAGATATTCACAATTTCACTAACTTCCATTAAAGAGAGACCATTTCGATTTTGACTTAAAGAAACCTCTCCATGACTCTTTTCATTCATCTAAACCATGTTTATTCAAGCATTGAGAACAACATATCTTAACACCAAACTCAAAATCATAATGTAGAGAGAGATGAGACAAATTTTACCTAAACTTTTCTTTAGTGATAACTTAAAATCCTTTGAGAATTTCTCAAATCTAATGATAGATTTGAGTTCCTTGATCCCAAATTAACTTAGAACAACTTGGTTTTGGTTGGAGAATTAAAAAAAATGGTGGAAATTGGGTGATGGTCAAAAGTGTTCTTCTTCTCCTCTCTTCTCCTTTTTTCTCCTTTCTTTTAATTAAAACAAAGTGTTTTAATGCTAAATGGTGGGGTGCACGACTACACACAAGGAAGAAGGGTCTAGAATATTGACTCTTCTTTGACCAAGCATGGTGAATTTACCTTTTTGCACCTAGCTTAGGTGAAGTTACTATTATAACCTTCAAACTTTTCCTAAATTTTCAATTAAGCCCAAAATTTGAGAATGACCAAAACTTTTATTTTCATTTTGGTCCCCGAACTTTTGAAAATTATAATTAAGCCCCTTAACTTTATAAAATTACATATTGGTCCTCCAAGAATTGGAAATTTACTTTTAAATCTCTTATGTACGTCAACTTTTTCAATTAAGCTTTCCAAATGTCCAATAAGTCTATAAATCATGTCTAATCACCTCTAAGTCATTAGAACACATTTAACTTAGCCACCATGTCCATATCCATCCAATGGACTCGGTCTTACACACTTAGAAGCTTATATGTCAGAAATCTCCAAGATTTTGCATACCGATAAACTCTAAGTTTATGTAAGGGCATATAACATTATATATCACTGTCATATATACCAAAAGGATTCAAATACAATTTTGAACTCATATACAACCATGTGCATATCAATATGCAGTAGTATCTCCAAGTACTAACCAATACAGAAAAGAGCTCAAAGAGTCTAGCGTTACAGTTGTGATACTTAATACCTATTAAATTTAACTTTCTTTGTAAACTTGGTTTGAAATAGACACTTAGATTCATAAATATCCCAGCAACAAACAACAGAGAACAAAAATATCTTTTTCATACAAACAACAGATAATAAAATTATCTTTTTCATCTTTTATTGATGACTGCAAGATAAAGTGTGTATAAAGAATACATATTTTATATTAACCTTAAATGCTTCATGTGTCCACTCTATAACATTATAAAGTAACTCATTGTTGTCTTCTCATCATTATAATTCAAATAAAATACTTTCACTAACGGCTCACAAACTTAGATGAACAAGTAACATTAGGAGCAAAATTCATGATCTTTAAGTATATTCTTAGAAACTTCCATTCTAACATTAAACTTAATATACTGAGATGCAACGTAATTATCTTGTAAACAATTTTTTGAACTCCTTCATTCAGACAAAGCACTGAAATAATAAAAAAAAATAGTTGTGAATCTTGTAATGGCAAGACAACACAACTTTCTATCATTAGTGAATCCTTTCTCATCAAGTTGAGAACTCATACATGATTATGAATGAACTTAGCTACTTTTCTTACTTTTTGCATAGTTTCATCAATGAAAAGAAAGTATCTAGCTTCTCCTATATTTTCAACATCATGTGCAACACATGAAATCTAATAAAAAGAATTACAATTGTTTTGTAACCTCTTTCCAACAGCTTTATAATATCATCATTGTCATTGATAAAATATATAATATTTTAAGTTTAACATTATTAATTTTTTTATGTAATATCTCTGATGGAGTATCACATTTCTTACAAGGTCTGATGCATCAATGTACTTTAAAAACACCATTCCTTTAGCATAATAAACCATAAATTTGACAATAGGCTCTTGAATTCTATTTGTCCAACCATCATACGTGATTGAACACCCTTAAGTTTCCTAAATCATTCTTCTTTCACTCATATAACTTTCTATTGCAGTAATAGAGTTGCTTAAAAAATTAACTTTATAGTCATCAATTGAAGGGCTTTACACGCTGGACCATTCATAGGTTGATAATAATAAGATTGAGCAATATTGAATGACATACCTATATCATATCACCATTTAGTCATTACTAATATCACATAATGAGTTATTTCTTTAGATTTTAATGTCTTAAGAATTGAAGGTTAAGCTCTAAGAGTTATTCGTGAAGTTAAAAAAAAATACCTTTCTTCTTTTTTTTGATCATATCAGTTGCAGTCATCCCTTCTTGTTGGGTAAGAATATTGTCTTCATCATTGTCAATAGTATCCTAACCATTGCAAAAAGATCTTTCCCTAACAATTTCATAATTCATCTTTGCATTCCTTCCTTCTCATTCTAATACTCATCAAGCAAAGTTTACATTTACCATTCAAATCATGAATAACTTTCTTGTAAGGCTCCATGTCACCTTTGATTCCAACTAAATGTTTCTTTAATTTGATGATTCTCTCTCCTTTCAAATATTTGTTACAATATAAGTAAACAGTATAATTCTTTATACCTAGAACTAATCTCTTATGAGTTTAAGCTGGATTATTAAACTTTCCTGAAGAGGTTGAATTATAAATAGTACTTGAACTTTCCTCTGTTTATCTGTAAAAATAAATACAATTAAATGTGTATAATAAACTAAACAAATAATACATGCACCATTAATTATAAACTAGTAAACAAAATCCATTATATTGCTTCACATATACTTTATATACATTAGGATAAAGTAAAATGGTTACAAGAATAAATTGATGTAATAAGAAAAAGAGATATTTATATGGATATTCAATAAACTGATGAGACTAGATAGCCATCTAAACAACTTCCAATGATGTTTAAAGAAGCCATTATATTATTTTATATATACTTTTTGACTAATTTTTACAAAGTTATTATGTTGAGTCCATACCAAGTTGTCATCACCTTTTTATTAGAAAATGATGACCATATTAAATCGTAATAAGCAGAAGAGAATGTCCTTTTATATTTATAATTCATTTTCTTCTATTTTGTGTATTATTGTGGTTATAATAGTATTGCTTGAAATTTCAATTCCATATAAACTTGTAGTGTTGTTTTTCATTTTCTATAACATATTCAAGAAATGTGAAGAGGTTAGAGGAGAATAAGAAGAACTCAAAGATGTGTTATCAACACTTTTAAGTCAACATTATTTTACATTTTAGTAATAAAATATAAACATAAAATTTAGAATGACATATATATTTGTTCAGGATAACATTAAAAAGTTTAAAAGTTGAATGGAAACAATAATGTAATTAAAATATGTTTATCTGGTGACATTAATAATGTTATGAAACTATAACTTACATACCGAATTAAATAGTGTTTCTTTGGTAACCAAGGCCTTATCTTGCCATGATTCTAATACAGTTGAATATTATCATGTAAATACCTGAAGAGCTTCTGAAAATAGCTTGTACAGATAAACATGATGATGTAATACTAACAAGACCTAACAACCTTTTATTTTCATTCACATGGTTAGTTCTTCTTAGCTACATTGGTCCTTTAATTTCAATATAAAGTAATTCTTTACCTTAAACAGTGTCTTTTATTTTCTAGTAGGTTATTTGATTAATTGAAGAACAAAATCTAAAAATTAAACTATAATAAAAATATGAGAAATAACCTTTGTTTATGCTACAATTGATGTAGGCAAAAGACTAACATAAAATATGATTCAATTTTAAATAAAATTTTAAACTTATTTCAATTTTCTAATATCTCTAAAGAAATGCATAAAATTTCAATTTTCAAATTACAAATTTATAGTGATTATTCCAATAAAAAATTACCTTTGAGATATATTCTGTTTCAGTACTTAATTTCATAATTTATTGTATTATTTAATATGATAGTTGACATGCTTGATTCAAGAATTAAATTTAATAAAAATTAAAGAATATTGATAAATATTTTTTCTTTAATAAATGATCTCAGTTGGTTATTTAATAAATTAATAATTCAATAAATAAATAATTTATTCTTTATTCAAATTAGTTAACATAAAAGGGAAGTAAAATTTTCAATTATAAGGATCTACAAACTAAGAGAAAATTGAATGTGGTGTTATTATTGTCCCAAAGTTTAATGCTTACAAGTTGTCATTAAATAAGTTCTCATAGAAGAAGAACAAAAATCTTACTCCTACAACAAAATTCATATTTTGGAATTTTACACTTTTTTTTGATAACTCCTGTTCTAGACTTTGTCCAACTAATCTTAGGACGTATCAGCCACTTACTCGGACTCATAAATAGGTAAATTCAGGTCTGATCCTAGACAATAGGAGGAGTACCTGCTCAAGGCATG
>JAOTJB010000008.1:22341226-22356566 GCA_027123815.1 Erythroxylum minutifolium | reverse complement strand
ATAAATCAACCTTCCAACTAGATGATCACAAACTCCCATGAATAAAAAATTATAAACATCTCGTAAATTGATGTTTAATGGGTAATTTTACAAGTTTTTCTTCCCTTATATGAAAAAGGATGGTCTTCATTTGTTATACAGAATATTGTTCTTTTTTATATTTGATTTTCTTACACTAACGTTCATCGATTTCTAACCTGGGTAATTTTTTCTTTTTCTTGATATAAAGGTTTTAGTTTTTGTTTTGGCCTCTATATACAGATTTTTTACCTTACAATTTTTCTCTCTTTTGTATGTAAATTTTCTTTATAGTAGCTTTGCTTTTACCAATATACAAGCTATTAATTCTTTAGTGGTCTTAGTTTTTCCTATCTTATCAACTTTAAGACATGATAAGCTATTGTTTATCGATATTGCCCTTAGAAGAAATTGTCTTAACCTTTTTTTCACTCTTTTTGCTTCTTCTTCTCTTTTCTTTAATTTTGATTTTGATTTTTCGTTTTTGATAAATTAATTTCTCTTCTTTTATTTTTTAAATGATTAAATTTTTTTATAAGAACAAAATTCTAAAAATTTTTTGACAATGGCTAAAATTCTTATTGGTCCAAGTTGACAATTTGCAATCCCATTTTATGAAGTATTGGAGTTTGATCCATTGTCATTGTGAATCCAAAAAAATTTTCCAAGTGTTTTACCCATTTTCTCATTATCTTTGCATTTCGAGTGAGGTAAGTAGAATGGCACTTATATCCAACAGTTTCTAAATTTGGGATAAAACTTCATTTGTTTAACCTAACGGAAATTAAGGTTTGTCATCACCATCATGGATGAATTCAAAAGGCTTTCATTAACAACATCAAAGTATCTTCTAAATTAACTAGACTAACTTTCACACACAAATATTTCCTTAATATCATAATCATGTGGCTCGAAGAAGTCAGCTCTCACTTGTACCAACAAGGATATGGTAGTTCAAACTATTTACTAGGAATTTGTACAATCTTAATTTATTTCAGAAGAAAACTTTAAAGTTTGACTAAGATCATTCTCAATGATGGTAATGTCTCCCATTTGTTCTTGTAAGCTCTTTGGTTTTGTTACCCTTTCCTCAATAACTTTTTTTAACCTTGTAGACTTTGTGGCACGAAAGAAAGAATGAAAGGTGGAGGGCTAGGCTAAATAGGGTCATCTTGACTAAACACATCTTGTGGAGCATAGAATATTAACATTGGAAGCACTTATGGATAGGCATATGGAAATTGGGAAGGTGAAAGTTTAATTGAAGCTCTCTCCATAACTCTTTTCTTCCTTTGATTGTTCATTCTTGTATGATAGTATGAAGCAAGGCTACTTCAACTTAATTTGCTTCCTCTTATTTCTAGTATGGAATGGCTTTTAGGGTTTTTTATGGTAATTTCAATTTTACCCTTCATAATTGTGTTGCTTAACACTTAATATTAGCTAACTAGCTCATTAAGGGTGATTTGAGAATTGTCATAATATATCATAATATGGCTTCCTTAATATCTATAAACATAGAAAAATAATTTATTTGCTTACAAAGGAGGTTTAGCTTTTGTTGTTTTACATACCACCTTCTCACATACTCTTTCAAACTCTCAATTGTTTTCTTTTTTTGGTCCTTATGTGTTTCATAAATTATTGGTCTAGATTAAAAGACTACCACAACATTGGTCCAATAAGGCTCCTTGAAAAGTAATGGACTACTAAGTCTTCACTGTCATTATTAGCAACCAACTTATTGTAAAACATTTCTAGATGAACCATCAGACCTTAATTACCACTGTACTTCTCATATTTTAATATACTAAACTTGGAAGGTAATTAAATGTTTTACATTGAGGAAAATTCATAAGTTTCCTAAACATTAGTGGCCATAGTACTTCAAATAATTTTCATCTTCTAATATTTCTGTGTTAGGTTAGCCACCTTGTCCTCTATAACTTTTTCATCTCCTTTATAGTTACAAGATCATAAAAGGAAGTTGCATACATTGGTATTGGCTCAACAATCATGAATATATATGTCTAATTTTGGTATGGTATAATTTAGGTACAGTATCCACCTCTAAAATGCGATATGTGAAAATTGGTGATACCAAATATGTGTACATTAATGGATTAAAGTAAGTATAGAAATTAGGAAACTAGTAGGAAAATGATGGAGAAGACTAATAGAACGAAGCAGGCAGAAATTGATAAGTGAATGTTGATAAAAATTATGGCATTGGTGTCATTAAATATTGAGAGGCTGATATATGAGTTATAATAAATTTGATATACGAATTGAATGGAGGAAATGATGCAGTAAATGAAACTTGCACTCTAAGAGTATTAGGTTGAGTTTCATCCTCATTTGGAAACTTTATGTTATTAACCCTTTAAATCTAAGATCCTCTGTTATTTGGGATTATTTCTCTCTTAAATCTTCCATTTTAGATTTTTCAATCTAAAATGATTCCATTACTTTGATTTGTGACCTTATGATGTAAGAATATACTTATTTTCCTTTTTAACTTTTCTTTTTAGAGTAATGGTTAACATGAACAATCAACTTTAAAATAAAAAAGCTTATGAACATACGACCATGTTAAATAACACCAATACTAGTAAATTTTAATTAAAAGGTTTTTAATAATAAAAAAAATTACAAGAATCCTATGAAACTTAGGCAATTTATAAACCATGTTAAGCAACGTAATAATAGTAAGTTTTAATAAAAGGGTTTTAATACAAAAATAAATTTCAAGAATACAGTGAAACTTGGGTAACTAAAGTTTATAGACTTATTCTTCATTGCATAAAACTAGTCCTTCGTCATGATCTTCTATTGTTTAATGAAATATAAGGTTTTAATACATGAAAACAATAAAAGTAAAGAAAAAAATACTATTTCAATTGAAAATATTGTGATCTTTCTATGGGTTCTTGTTTAATACCAGTATGACCATATTCTCTGACTCCACTTCTTGTGTGATTTGAAGCTTATAATCCCAATATTTCTTAATAAATAACTTCTCTATATTATTTTTATGCATAATAACAAAATCCTTGTAAAAGAAAACTCAAAAAAGGTTAGTATAAATATAATGTGATTTAATGAATATAGAAAGTAATAATGGTGTATAAAGGAGTTGTCCACATCCCTTCCCTGTTTAACCTGGCATATAATAATATAAGAAATAAGAGTTAGGTTTAAAAGAAGACAAGTTGATTCTCTTAAAGGTATACCATAAACTTGATAGACCTTAAGAATTGGTACTATAGGCAAGCTCTAAGTTGATAAGTGCAGTTAGTTTAAGGTGTAAATTCTACTTCTAGAGATATTGTGAAACTCAAAAGAGGATAACTAATATTAATTAAAAAAATACCTCCCACTTTTTTGAAGTTTGAATCTTAAAGGGAGGAAAGAATTTATGCTAACATACATATCAAATCTACTACATAGCACCTTATCCTCAAATCTAAATAAGGGATTATGCAAAGGATTTTGTCATAAAGGAAAAATGTCATGAGTACAAATAACACACACACACACAAACACAAAGTTTGTCTTGCATCTCACGTCATGTGGAAAGAAAGGATGCTCCTAAAGAATCAGTCAAAACTTGGTCATCAATCTTGCCCTAAGAAGTTGGTCCCACTCCGTCCAAAGCTAACTATAACCCCCTCACTCCAAAGGCTGGTTCTACCCTTGCTCACAAACACACACACACACACACACGAGAGTCTGTGCTTAAAAATAACGAATGTGATATATAAATGCTTAAAATAGAAAAAGATGACAAAAATAATGAATGTGATAAAATATGAAAAAAAAACACACAGTCACATTACTATAAACCTCACACCTAATTTTCTAAATTTAAAGATCTTAATGCTCTAGAAGGGATATAAGCTTCACATATTTCTTCTTCATTTTAAGAAGCCCATAAGAATTGGTCCCTTTGCCTAAATACCAACTATGTTTTATTTTTTAATAATTCATTTTTATTATCAGTGATCTTTCCTTGTTTTATCACTCTTAATCCCTTATTTAGTTAAGAATTAGTTATATAATTTTTTATAAAATAAATAAAATTTTATTAACTTAGGCTAAGCTTATACAAAATATAAAACATTTCACCTTTCCTCCTGTGGAATTAACTCATTTTAGTTTTTGGCCCAATTCTTTAGATTAAACTCTTGTAAAGTTGAGTCCATGCATTAATTCTTTTATAAAAGACTTTGGTTTAAATTAATGTTCTTGAGGACCTAAAACGTCCAATTTTATTAGAGTATCTTTTAAAATATGTGGGTCTAAATTTATGATGAAAAGGAAAAATTTTAATTAGTATATTTTAGCACAAATAACAATTTATTAAAAAAGAATGAGCATATAAAATTTAACCTTCTCCCTTTTCATAGACTTTTTTTAATGCTTTTATTGGCTTCACTCTTGAACTTTGAATAACAAATATAGTACTCACCCTTCCATAAAAATTCATTTTAAAATTAGAATGGCTTTGAGGCTTTAATCCTAAATTTTGAGGCCCAGACCCACAAGTGCAAGAAACATGACAACTATTTTTTAAATTAAATGGGCCTAAGCAAAGAATAAGCCCAACTGATAAAATTAACTTTTCTATACAGGAAATTTAAAACTTATCTATCTTTAACCATTAGTTAAGTGAATCAAAACATAATCAAGTTTTTCAAAAGGGTAACTCAATGCTTTAGTTTTCTAAGAGATTCCCAAAACTATGAACCCTAATTCCAAAACAAACAACGTGAAAGAAAGAAACCTTAAACTAATAAACAACCCTAATAAGACTACCAAACATTCATCACATCTCAACAATTCATTCAAACCCTATCGATGGCTAAGATTTGGTTCTATTGTATACATTCCAAACTTGGCAATTAATTACCAACATTGAGGTAAGGTAGGTTGCAGGATAAATATGGGGAACCGTTGGTTTTGAATGGACGGTGAGATTGAAGCCACACGTGTCTGAGATAAATGATTAGAAACAAAAATCTCCATCTTATATTACTCAACATTGTCATCATGACACGTGGATTAGTTTAGGCAAGAGAATTCCACTATTAATGTTGTTTCTTTTAATTGATTTACCATTTTACTATTTTATCATTTTCTAAAAGTAAATTTTGTGTTTTGTTCCACACATTTTAGGTTCTCTTCTCACTCTTTCATGTGTGTCTTTGTCCATAGTTTGGCCCCTCTTTATGTGTTGTCTGCTCATGCTTTCATGCAGTTTGATTTAAGGTATGTTTCAGCATCTGATTTTTGTTTTATCAGAGTAGCCCTTTTTTCCCCTACTTTTGTGCTCTAATCCTATTTCAATTGTAATTTAAGTCCTATTTTATTTCTTATCATTTTCATTAATCGCTCTAATCCTATTTAAATTGTAATTTAAGTCCTATTTTATTTCTTATCATTTTCATTAATCCAAAATTCTGTTATATAATCCAAACTTCAATTATATCATCAAATAAATAAATAAACTCTCTAAAATAAGAAATGCCTAAGAAATTAAACTATTTTATGAACAATTAAAACTAATTATTATGTAATTTAATTATGAAAAAATAAACAAAAGGTCTAAGACATAAAACTAAGGTAATCAAATGCACGTAATGAAAACTAATAAAAAATGAGACTATAAAGTAAAAGAAACATTTATATTTTTGCAGGAATTTCAAATACAAGAAACCTTATTCGATAAAATTCAATGTCTATAGCTATCCTCCTCAAATATACCATTTTATAGGAATATATAAATAAAAGTGTTGAGAAAATAAACAGCAAACAATAGCAAACAATAAAAAATACAAGACATTTTTAATGAGGTTATAATAATTTGGGTGTGCCTACATCCTCAAAAACAAAGGACAACTGATTCACTATTAAATAATTATGATGATAGTTACATAAAAAAAACTAGGTTTGCAACAATGGATTTATATGTAAATACTAACTAGTATAATTTTACTTAAAAAAATCTACACCAATCCTGACATAATTTAAGCATGATTCCAGTGGGTTATAGAATCTTTTCAGAGTTTAAATTCCAACAAAAACATGTTTTTAAATAAGAATGACTTCATAGATATAATCTAAAATATGATCATATCTTAAGTTGTGGATCTCATTTTTGTTTCCATAATATATTCTTGCTTAGAAAGAGAAGCTCTTGCTTCTCTCTTATGTTTTTCGATTTTTCTTCCTATTGGTGGGAATCTTTTCATTCTTCATTCTTCCAATAGAATATCTCACTCACTATGCAGTCTTCTACTCTCTTTTGCTCTTCATTCCTACATAGTTTGAGTGTCTACTCTTTGAGCTAGCTCTCTCTCCCTTTACTAAGTTTGACCCATTTATGAATAGTTTTTTTAACTTTTAATGAACCCCCTTTCCCACCCTCTTTCCACTTTAAACCATGTCCTAACTTGTTGCTTCTTATTTTTCCTATCTTTTTTCACCATCTTCTCCTCCTACCACAATTATCGTTGAAGGAGTCAAATTCATCTCTAGTTTTCCAGCTTCTTTGGATCAACATACACAATTTGCCTCTTGAATATTAGAGAAACTAAGATCTAAACACATTCCTCTTTAGATTAACCTACACAATATGTTGTTAAATATCAATCAACTATTGGGTTGAACTATCTTGCAAGCTTTATTTAAAAAGATTTTATGTATGGATAAACCTATTCTATCTAATAAATTCATTAGTTATGTATGGCTTTGTATAAAAGTGAGGGTGGATAGTATATCAAATTTGGAAGGAAAAGAACCTGTGATGTTTTAACATCATGCCAAACAACAAGATACAGTTTACTAAGAGATCATTTACTAAAAAAGAATGCACACTATGATGCTTTATCATCATGGGAGAGTAGATTAGTAAGTTCAATATGGATACTCTTTGAGAGAAATGATTGTGTACTAATGGTAAGAGTAAATATTCTTTGATTGTTTGGTAACGTCTATATGACATTTTGATATCTATACAATCCATTTAATTTCTTGAAAAAAATCTCTAGACATATACATTTAATTATAGTTCAATCATAACCTAAACTATAAAAATTTTGAATTCAACTTAAACTAAGACAACATAACTCACGTATAAAATAAACATAAGAGTAAAAAGTTTAGCTTAGAAAATATTTAATAAACCATTCTAATAAACTAATGCAATTAAAATTAAAACACTTAGTGCATAACTTTCTTAACTGAAATATCATCTTAACCTTTTGAAACAAGGTTAAACACCTTATCATGAATACCTTCGGTTACTCAATCAAGTCATAGTTTCACCTGGATATTAGCACCATGCCCTACTTTGACTTTTTTTTAGATTAAAAGTCTCATAGTAGGATTTATTTAATGATCACCTTAATTCACTTTTTATTATTTTATCATTTTTATTGAATTTTTAATTAATATAGACAAATCAAACAGTAAAAAAAATATACTCAAAACTAAAAAATGTTAAAATTATATACTTGATAAATATTTCAATCTAAGCATCTTTCTTAAAAGTGTTCGGTCAAGTTTAAACTAATCTACTTGTTAGTGATCATGTTTATTATCCTAATACAATTGAATTATAATGAAATCTCACATATAATGGATCAAATTATTTACTTCATAGTTTAATTTTCCAAAATTATAACTCCCTAAATTGAATGCTTACAATGTGGCTTATTAAAAATATTCTTAAAACTCATGGTAAGGATAATTCCTTTTCATACTTAAGTTGTATATAGCCTTCATAGACACGTAGAAAGAAAAAGAACTGTAATTACAAAATGAAAATGTAAGTAGAGAAGGTAAGAAATTAATGATCTAAAAACTTCTTTGAATGCCTAAATCAATATCGATTGCTTGATAATTATATTCCTAATGGGCATCAAGAATCTAATAAATTCATTAAAAAAAGTAGATGAAAGGAAAAAATAAATGAATAAAGGAAAATCATTTAGAAAGCAATATTAGGTTGCTTCCCAATAAATGCTTCTTTAAACATGGCTTAGATGGAATTCCTTTCTTATTAAGGGTTTTGAAGAGTGAATGTCTCTCCTACTTAATTGAGAATGCGTTTAAGCATTGTTTTAGCTTATAACAATTCACCTGAATTTTCTTATATTTAGATGTGAAACCTCAACTACCTTATGGGGCAATAGTTCAATTATTGTAAATGGGCTAAAACATGTTGATTTTATTTTTTGTTAGAGTAATCTTAAGCTAGAGGTATAGATTAATATCTAATAACTCTTTGAGAATTCTCTAATCACGATATGGTACCTTTTTATTGCTTAGTCTGCTCCTTGTATATTCATCTTATATGCAAACAATTATAACTCATCAAGCTCATTTTACTAAGGTCTTTTTATACGTAGTCCTATAACCTCATAGAGCATCATCTAATTTTATTGACCAATCATTTTTAAGATGCTCTATAATCCTTTGTAGAATTTTTTTGAGTTATCTATTTGATACTTTTACTTAGGCACTAGATTGAAGATGGTAGGAGGTGGAAAATTTTTATATGACACCATACTTTCTCAATAATTTCAAATTATACATTACAAAAATTATTTTCCTATTACTAGTTATTACTTTAGGTGTATCAACGTGAATAAATATATTCTTAAGAAGTTTAGCTATCAACCTTGTATTATTACTCTATAGAGACAAATCCTACTCATTTAAAAGCATTCTACAGTTATTAGGATCTATTTCTTTTCCAATGAACTTGAAATTGATCCCTATATAACAAATCATTCACATAGTGTGAGGCATGTCATTTTTTTTAGATAAATTATCTATTCCCTAACATTTATCACATAATTGAACACGGTTATGAGCATCTTTGAATATAAAAGCGCCAGTGAAAACTTACTTATATGATTTTTGTTGTTTTATTTTCTCTAAAATGACCACCAACTTCCCTAGAATGACATTGCCGTAATATCAATTGCATTTATATCTTAGGTATGCATCACCTTATCACCTAATCTATGCAAATCCTAAATAGAAATAATCCCTCTCATATCTATCTCTGGTTTGGCAATCCTTCGTACTCCCTTCAAATATTTAGTTGTCCATATATCCACTAGGAAACTAATATTTATCTAATGTATCCCTTTTATTATAAGCTATTAAAAACAAGATCAACTCTTAACAAAACAGTTTTTTATCTAATGCAAGTAGGTTTTAGTTAATATCTTTAGTTTAGAGGAACACACATGTCCACTAGAGAGCACATCTCTTCCTTTTGAAGAAGCTAATTAAGGAAATTGAAAGATGAATTAAGAACTTCTTACGGTCAGGGAAACCTGAGAATTCCAAATTTGTTAAAAATAAGTGGAAGGAACTTTGTTTACCTAAACAAAATGGGGACTTAGGATAGCACCCATTCAGGTCATGCAATTTGTTCTATTACAAAAAAAAAAGAAAAGAATATGAGGTTATTTAATGATAAAGAGGCATTATGGTCTAAGTGGATACACGAATACTTTTTCTCAAGTTCTAGCTTTTGGCAACTAAAGGTCAGTAAAGAACACTCTTAGAGTCTAATTCAAATTCTTCCAATGAGGGACCAACTATTCCTATATTTTAAAAGCTTAGGGAATGGAAACAACACTTGGTTTTGGCTTAATAACTTGTTCAATTTGGGCCCTTTACATAGGAGAGAGGAGTTATCTTTAATCATGTTGAGAATTGCACATAATGCTAAAGTTAGAGTAGTAATTACTTATGGGATTTGGGATTATAGTTTTAAGGGATCATATTATATTGTAGATAACTTACCCCATACAATTTAAATCCCCTAGTTGATGACAAGTTTATATAGCTAAGGGACTCTTGAGACAAATGTACTTATCAATCTTATTTTTAACTTCTTATAACACACTCACAAAAAGTATTTTGGTTTGATTTGATTTAGGTTAAATCTTTAATTCCTAAGTTTCCTTTATCAATTGAATGGCTATTAGAAGAAGATTGAAAACCAAAGATAGATGCTTTAGCAACCAGGACCCCTTATGTCTTCTTTGTAATTCTTCCTCAAAATTGATTATTCATTTGTTCTTTCAGTGTACTTACTTACAAGCTCTATGGTTAAAAGTTCAACATATACTAAAAGCATATTGTGAGGTAAGAGATTAGGTTAACATTCTCAAATAGGCAAGTGACATATTCAAAGAATGAAATAGGATGCTTACTTCTCTAGAACAACCTTCAAGTATTCCATCTATACACTTTGATTCTAAAGGAACAACAGGATATATAAAGATTATTCTATGGATAAGCATGTAATAGAAAATAGAACTATTTGCTAGATTAGAGAAATCATATTAGCTCATAAAGCTTATGAAGAAGCTAGTGACTAGATGAGGAGTAATGTGAACTTGATGTGAAATATTTCATTTATTTCTTGGTCAGTTTTAGCTATATTAGGATTTGATGTTAAAATATGTAGCAATTTTGATCTCTCATTAGAGTGTCGATAATTGATATATTTGTGCTTATAAAGATTTATATGCTTTAGCTCGTAAGTGCATGACATCGCTGTAGTTAGTATAGGCAAGTACAAACTGATCCTATAAGGACTGTAACTACTAATAATTACCCTTTTCTATTATCTAACCGTCAATCCAAATTATGGATTTAATTAAAAATTAAACTAAGATTAAAATAATAATGAACTTAAGACAGAGGGAAATATTTGGAAAAGTCTATATCAAATAAATAGTAACTAGGTGATGAATCCCCCCAAGAATCCTTAAATATTAACCCTTTATCATACAATTGTATTATTAATTATTAGATAGTGAAAATTGCTATCTTATGTTAATATCTTTCTCAAGAATATTGATAACTAATCCATCAGTTGATTAACAGAAATCTTTCTAGTTAAACCCCCTAGGATTTTATTATCAATTTGTGAATTTCACTATTAGATTTGACCCTAATCCAGAAGATTTACGTCGACCTATCTTCAGATTTGCATGCAACTCCTTCCAATTATAGTAGATCTATTCACACAAAAGGATTTATCAATCTCAATCATATGAAAAACAAATCATAAAATAATATGTTGAATATATTAGAACAAGAATATAATGCATAATTGAATTGCAATAAATAAATCAATAAAATTGTGTTCAATAAAATATCAAATCATATTCTTATCACAACTTAAGGCTCATCACATCTAGACACTAAAAAACTTAGCTCCTATCTATTAAAAATGAAACCAGTGACAAATATTCAGAAGAATAACTAAAAATAAAGAAATCATAATTCTAAATCTCCTTTTTTCTTTTAATGAATCTTCTTATAATTTGGATTAAATGAAGCTCTCTATCAGATCTGTTGACGTTACCTTTATGGTTTCCTTGTCCCTTAATAAAAAGGTGATGCCCTTTTATGTTTCTTATGAATTAAAATTACTCTAAAACTCGCCTCTCCCTATTCTGCCTCCATTCATGTCCTTTTATGGTAAAAACTAGGGTTTTTAGGATATATATGATCAACATACATGGTTATATAGGTGACCGTGTATCTCTAAAAATACCTAAATTTGTGATTTTATACAGGCACAGAGACTTACACAGTCAATATACACGGTTGTGTATATCAACATACATGGATGTGTAACTTCACATGACCAGAAACAAAATTCTTTAATCTCCACACATTTATAGGGACTTACACAGTCATAAAGGTTCAAGTTGTTTCAGATCTTCATTCCATGTCATGATTCCATCTAAATCATTCTCCTTTTGATCCAAAAAGGCGATTATCACTTACAAATGCACTTAAAGCAAATTAAGTACCAAAACTACTATAAATTTATTAAATAACAAGTAAAACATATTAAATATAAGTGTATAATTATAGTTAAAAAAACATTTATCAGTTGTATAAGCTTCAAGCTTATGTTAAATAGTATTTTTAAATTTTCACAAAATAAAATAATTTAATCCTTTTATAATGTGAAAGATCATTTGAAAATATTCTAACTTCTAACATAATTAGAAAATTTAACAAACCATAAGATAAAAGCATATAACTCTACAAAATAAAGTTGCTCACTAAGGAAGGCATCATTTATATCTACCTTGTTTAGTTCCTCTTTGTCTAGATTCTCAAGAATGATAGATGATATGTTTTTAAGTTCTTATCCATATCAAACTCCTATAATAACATACTCTATCTAATCGATATACATTTTGTATAAAAGTTACTTTAAATTCAAGTGTTGGAAAATATATGACAAGAACAAAATCTATCAAATAGAAAACTACATCCAATAACTCTTTCTTTATAATGGTTTAATTTGCTTAAGCATCTGTCAATGTTTTGCTGGCATAGCATATTGGATTAAAGAGTTTATCATTTAGTTATCCAAGCACTACTCAAAATGACTATAGTTATGCATCAGTTCAAAGGGAAGATTCCAATTTGGTGCCACCATAATTGGGCATTTATAGCACCCCGTTACCATGGGGTACATACCGGAACACCCTGAGGACATTCCAGTATATAACCTATGATAATGGTGCGCTACGTTCAATCACAACATTCACTTAATATGGAATCATCATTCTTTATTCTCTTATAAGACATCATAAAGAAAGTCACAAATTTTTAAAACCAAAATTTCCCCATTCCATTCCATAAATCCAAACTTATTTACATTGTACCTTTTTAAACACCCATACATGTACATCATCATATCCTAATACAAAATATGCTACATGAAAGAGGAAAATATAAAAAAAGTTTATCTAATCCTTCCAATCCTAGCTGACCGGCCTTTGAGCCATTTCTTCTTCTTCCCAAAAGTACAAGAATATACTTCTTGTAGCGTCTCCCAGTAGCTAAAGTCCTCCTTCGGTCCTAAAATGTCAACGTGCAATTTTGAGTGAGTTTTGCAAACTCAGATGAGGTAACCATCATCAATAGTTCACTCAATTCATGCAACACATCACACATATAACATATAATTCACATCTTTTCATTTTACATAAATTATCACATATCACATTCTCATTTAAGGGTAAGACAATTTTGCATTTCAAACAATCAAACATACTCATTAAAAATGTATATGAAATGCTCATATGAATCTTTTCCAATTATTGCATTATTGTGACTGAGTGCCTAAACTGTCTCATATCTATTGTGGATACCAGGCTCATATATACTGTCCCTTATTCGTTAGGGATATAGGGCTCATTTTACATAGTGAGCCTTCAGCTCTTAATCACATTTGGAGCTTTAAGCTCATTTTTGGTGGCTACTCAGATCACAACTCTCATTATCTTATCATGCATTCATATATGAAATGCATCTCTCATAATCAGTCAATCATGTGATGAAGCATTTAGTTCTTCATATTCATATACAAATAGCACTTTAATATCACATTCATTCATCAAAATCATCGAACCTTCATTTTCTGGAATCATCACAATAAAATCACATTCTTTCTATAATTCAAACATAATATAAAACAAACAATTAATTGAGTAAGACCGTCTAGGTTACTCACAAGTTGCTCTTGAAGCTGATGCCTAGAAGTTCCAATAATGTCTGAATGTTGACGTTCCAATTGCTCCTCTATATCAAGCAATATATGCATATCATACTTTTGCAATATTATAAGTATTTGTTAATGCACATGTATGTATATGAAATATGCACAATGCATGTTCAATGACCATCCTAGGTATCACTCTATTATTCTCATCATGCAAGCATTCATATTTTCAAACTCATATAAGTATCATTTATACTTATGGTTTATACTTCAATAAAACCATTAAAATCAAAATTCATAACTCATTGTGTCAATTAAGATTTTTCCTAAATATACCTTTGGGTCTACTATTCATGATCAATCTGACCATGAAAATGAAATAATTTGGCAATACTTTCTTCTATAAAATTGCTCTCCTACCTCTTAAGTTTCTAATAACTCCAAGATCATTCAATTCGGTTCAGTACTCTAAAAGTTATACTCCAAATACTATAGACTAAGCACATTACAAATTCAACTAATGCATGATTATGCTGTCAAGTTGTACAACTCATATCTCTCCATTCCAATATCTAAAAATTACAAAATTTATATCAATTGAAATCTAAGATAATAAGTTACAAATTTTGTGAAGACACTTTTCTCTGATTCAGCCTACGTCAATATAGTTTATTCGATAACAACATGACATGATTTCTATCTTAGGTAGTGATATAGCCTAAGCCAAGACTCAACTTTAAGCCAAATTTTGAAATTCTTAGAGACAAAAGTAAAAATTGATTTCTTCAAAAACTTTGTATCCCTATATTTCTATTTTTCTCCAAATTAAGAATCATTCCATTTTGATATCCACATGACAAGTTATGTCTAAAATACCAAAGCATATTCAGTGAAAATACTCCAGTTATGAAATTCTAGAACTCCTCATCAATTTTGTCTCACATTTATCACTCAATCTCTCACAAATGATTTCATATTTTTATAAGTTTTGGTGGAGATGTGTAATAATATGTTTAGAGTCTGTTGGTTTAAATCCCATGTCATTTGGAGGTCAGGAGAAGAAGTTATGGATAAAAAATCAAATGATGTTCAAAACAATCCCTCTTTTTTTTCAGAGTTTCAGAGTCGTGATCACGCACGTGCACGATCGCTACTTTCTTCCTTCAACAGTAGAGTCGTGATCATGCCTTAGCATGATCGCAATAGCTATTGTGCCTTAGCATGATCGTGAATTTCCAAATGCTTTAGCAGAGTCGCGATCGTGCTGCACAATCGCGACCTGCTGTGTTCTCTTCCTTCCTTTCTTCCTTTCTTGCCATTTTTGACTAAAAACCAGAAGTTTGTAGACAAAACTTTCTTCTAATAAAATGTTCCTCTTTGCCTTAGGTTTCTAACGAAATCAAATTCATACATTTTTATCCTGTATCATGCAAGTTATGATCAAAATACTCCAAACTATTTCTTATACCTTAACAGAACACTATTCTCAATTTCAAGACAAATTTTGAGACTCTTAGGACAGAATTTAAATTCGATGTCTCATGAACAATGTAGCCTTACACCTTTAGTTTAATCCAGATCAAGAATCGTCTCATTTGGATAACTACAGATCAAGTTATGCATAAAACATATAAGCATAATCAGTGAACATGTCACAGCTACACTATCCAGCACTCACCTTCCAATTTTCCAGATTTCATAACATCCAACCTCATGCACCTAACACATCTTGTACAAAGATCACCCTTTCTACTT
>JAOTJB010000008.1:22250553-22261733 GCA_027123815.1 Erythroxylum minutifolium | reverse complement strand
AACAGTTTTTAGGAGAGTAACGAAATCAAGTGATGCAAGAAAGGAACAACAGGAAGACAAATGTTACCAGCCCTTGTTTGTGATCTAGTTATAGGTCCTCACACCTCGAAATCAGAAATTAACTCAGAAGGAAAATGGTATTTGTTAATTTTTCTGCCCTTTCGACCTATTTTGAAAATACAAAAAAACTAGAGCTCGTTAGAGAGAACTTTTCGATCTCAAAAAAAAAAAAAACTAGAACTTTGATAGGAGAAAAAAATGCCTCCTTATTCCCTTGCATAACCAGTGTTTTATACAAGCACAATAGACTCATACTATCTAGGAAACATTCAAATAATTCCAACCTAATCTAAATCTGATCTAATCTTATCTAAATGTAACCTCATCTAAATCTAATCTAATCACAATTATTTAAATGACAACCAAACAATAAGATAATGACAGCTAACACCTAATCTTGTTTCTTCTTTTTTTCATGTGTAAAACATTTATAGACCCGATCAAAAGGAACTACTTTGACTGAGTTAGGCTCATTTAATTGTTGGACTTTCTGTTGGTCCACAACAACAAATGATCATAAGAAACAAAAGAGGAAATAGGATAAGTGCATAGATTTTAATTTCTGGAAGATCAATTGTTGTGGATCATGTGTTGTGGAATCTGATAACAAAGAAGAGATCGGTAGCGAACTTGTATCAAAATGATCTTTTCTTCTAAAATAGATCAAGCAAATAGGTGTTGGATGTGGTTGTGATGGAGGATCATGTGTAGTGATGGCATTTGGAGTATGATAGATAATCTTATAAACTAACAAGTCATCGTCCATCTTCACAGAAGTCAAGGATTAGGAAAGAAGGGAATGAGTTCTATAAAGAAAACATCAACTGACACAAAATATTTGTTTAAATTAGGACAGTAACACCGATATCCTTTATTAAGCGAGAGTAACCCAGAAAGACATATTTCAAAGACTTAAGATCTAGTTTAGTAACTTGAGGACAAACATCGCATACAAAAGAAGTACTACCAAAAATTTGTGGTGAAATAGGAAACAAGAGTTTAGTCGAAAAACAAACATTATAAGGAATCTCACCACCAAGAACAGATGAAGGCATGCAATTAATCAAAAAATAGGCTATGGAGATAGCATCAGCCAAAATGGTTTAGGAACCAATGTTTGAAATAAGAGTGCTCTGACAATTTCAATAAGATGTCAATTTTTACTTTCAACGACAATATTTTGAGATGGTGCGTCAACATATGATGATTGATGAAGAATGTCATTCTGAATCATGTAGGTATGTAATAATATGAAAAAAATATTACTTGGCATTATCACTTCTCGAAGTATGGACAAAGACATTAAATTGAGTTTATCTCACCACAAAAGGCAATAAAATGGAAAAATAACTCAAAACGAGCTTTCATTAAAAAAAATCGAGTCATATGAGAGAAATCATCAACAAAAGTGAAAAATATTTAAAGCAGTTTTAGACACAACAGGATATGGACCCCAAACATCAAAATGTAGTAATTTAAATAGAAAGCTAGCTCTTTTTGTAACTTCAAAGAGTGAAGGCAGACGATGATGTTTGGCAAATTGATACAAATCATTATCTATGCAAGATACATTATGAAACAGAAGACATAAAATCTTCAATAAAGGTAAAGAGGGATGTCCTAACTAACAATGAGCTTCAAAGGGACTTAAGACACTTGAACAAGAAACGGTTCTTGGCACCTGTGTATCCAAAATGTATAAACCTCCTGATTCATGTCCTTTACCAATAATCTTCTTAGTCATAAGATCCTAAAAGACATTGATAAGAAAAAAATAAGATACAACAATTTAGGGAATGAGTGAGTTTACTCACAAATAATAAATTAAAGGAGAATCTTAGTAGGTTTAAGATAGATGATAAAGACATTAATAGAGTGGGATTAACATTTTTAGATCTAATAACTGAGAAAATAGATCCATCAACTAAGGCAATATGAGAAGGAGACGAGTGTTTCTGGAAAGTAGAAAAAAGACTAAAATTATTTGTTATATGATCTAAGGCATCAAAATCAATGATCCATTGTGATGACGAGGAAAAGAGACACAAAGGTGTGTTACCTAAATCAACAATAGCAGTGATAGGATGGAATGAACTTTTAATTGCTTCTTGTACAACTGCGTAATAACAGAGAAAATAGATCCATCAACTAAGGCAATATGAGAAGGAGACAAGTGTTTCTAGAAATTAGAAAAAGGACTAAAATTATCTATTAGATGATCTGAGGCATCAAAATCAATGATCCATTGTGACGAAGATGAAAGGAGACATAAAGGTGTGTTACCTGAATCAAAAATAACAATGATAGGATGGGATGACCTTTTTAATGCTTCTTGATATTGTGTAAACTTAACAAACTCATTTGTAGAAACTATAATTGTCTTCTCCATGGATGAGTTAGGAGTAATAGTAGTTGCAACATGAGCGAAATGAGATTTTGAGATTTATTCATCATCTTCTAACACGTACATTTAGTATGCCTGGATCATGACAATATCGACAAACAATTGTTTCAACATCTTAATTTTTATGGTCTCAATTTCCTGCCCTTCTCCTTTGTTATGAATCTGACATTTAGTGTCAAAAATCCATTATTTTGAAGTATAAGGGTATTAAGAGATTTGAATGTTGGGATGAAGAGCTATACAAGGGTAGGACAAACTTCATCTCTTTGGCCTTTAAGTGGGAATAAATTCATCCGGTATGCTTTTACCTTTCGCTTATCTAATTTTCGTGATAATTCACTTACTAACCTTACGCCTCTACCAGTATAAGACAAGTTCATTAGATTTTTTTTATATAACTTGATACACCAATCTTTTCTTTTATTTTCTTTTACTCTATTTATTTGTTCAATTATTTTAATTTTATTTACATACTTTTTTTAGCATATCAGTTTTACATAGCTACTCTTATAACCTGCATCATCTTTTTTTTCATTGTCACATTTGCATGTAGGTTTACCGGAAACAGCCTCTCTACTCTTTAGGAGTAAGGCTGTGTACTATCAAACCTTCCCAGACCCTGCTTTATTGCGGGATTTCAGACTGGGTGCGATGATGATGATGATGAATATATGCACTAACATCTATGCGGAGTATTCGCATAAAAACTTCATGTAAGGAAGAAATTTCAGCACTAGAAAAAAATTGAGACTTGGCAACTTTAAACTAAGAGTTAACACCAGCCAAAAAACTCATTCCGCCATCTGCTACCTTTGAACTTGTTGAACTTTAACATCGGGACGAAACGGTAACAAAATGTTTAATTCTTCATAAATCTTTGTAAAATTCATAAAGTATGCTTGAAGTGATTTCTCTTATTATTCAATTCAGCAAAATCCCTTGCATACCTCATAAATACGTGAAATATTTTCTAAAATATAAAAAATCTAAATAATCCATCAATTCCTTTAACATATTCATAGTAATTAACGAGAGCAACGACCTCGTTATCAATATAGTTGCAAATTTGTAAAAATAGTCGAGCATCATCTTGTAGCCACTCCTTCAGAGTATGGTCTGATGGAGGATCGTCAGTAAGGTGATGGTATTAAGAAATACTTATAAGGTAAATCTAAACTATTCTTTACCAATTTAAATGATTGGGACCAGTTAATTTATATTCTGTGATTTTAGACATCATAGAAGTAACATTAGTTACAACTAATTGTTTCTACTCATGAACCATGCTAAAATGAATCAAATATACCACATAAGTTCGATAGATAATTATGAAAATTTTGGTGAACCAAGCAAGACCACCTGTTGAGAACTTTCCTAATAACAAAGTTGGGTGAAAAACAACTAAAGCATCAGCCAGAATCATGCAGCTGCTACAACTAAGGAACACCAATAGGTTACCATAAAGATCAATCCAATAATCACACCAAAAAACCTGCAAACACAGCTTAAACATGTAATCAAAGAACCACACCGAATTGTCACTGTTGTACTCCATTGGCAAAGGGGCATCTAAGAGGAAGTTTTCTTCATCAGAGAGGGTGATCAAAGGTTATACCAACGGCGTATGATTTTTCACGCGCCAGCATGTGAAAGGGGAATCAGATCCTTTACGAGGCATGAGGTTCACACGCAACTCATCTGATGACCGCCCTTTGGTGAGGTGTCGATCCCCTACTAATGCTCTTAATGGTACCGACAGTAAGAAAAAATGAACATCTAGAAGTTTGGTGACCATTCGTGGGTGAGGTGCTAGCCCAAGGTGATTACAAGAGGAAACACAGCAGATTCTACCAAATTGGAAATAGATGATGCTAATGAGAGAAGCTAGCGTTGAAGTGGGTGACCTAGAATATAATTAAGGTTCTGTTCACTGGACAAAACTGGAGGCTAAAGAAGACTCATGTAGCCAATAATAGCTTGGATACTGAAACAAGAGGATTTTAGAAAGGGGTCAAAACTTCACTTTATTCCTTTGATTCAAAGGAATTTATACAAGAGCATTTCCTAATTTAATGCTACTAACTATCAGATTTGAAAATAGGATAAACCTATCTTATCTTTTAGAAGATAAACTTATCCCCTAGAAGATAATCTCCTAAGCTAACAAATTTATCTAAAAATAAAGATAAATAATTATCCAACAGATACCATGTTACGAAGAAAGGTATTTGTTATCTCATAAATTATGCAAAGTTTTGGTACATATTTATAGTAGTATAGGAGCAACTAATTTACATAATAATCTCTTATAATCAAGAACAATATCAATCCTAACTAATATAATCATATCTAAAAAGATTATTTGATCTAATCTTTAACAAAAATAATGAAATAAAAAGTATTTATTTTTCATTTTAAGCAGTTAAGTACAAGTACTTAAAAGCCATGTCATACTTCAAGTATCTGACAAAGCCTTTCAGCAGTTTAATCTAACAGAATTTCCTTTGTTCAAGCCATTGAATTGGAGTAACAAAATAAAGTTGGGGGATCTGAAACACAAATGGAAAAGGACCAAAAGTGGACTACAATGTCAAAAGAAATGATAAGTCATGCACAGTATTCCAATTTTTTTAAAATCACCAAGATATCAACTATTTTTTTCTTTGTGGAGTGAGAACTGAAAATTCTAAGAAGTTTGAGGAACCAACCAACCAAAATCTTGAGTTATTCCCTTCTGTCAGCAAGGTTTCCAACTGAAGTGGTGTTAATTTAGCAGCCGTACCTGGACTCCCAATTAGAGGAAAATAATATGATATTCTTGATTAGTATATAACACAGGGTTCATCACAGTTCTCCTCATACCTAGATTTTGAAAGGCAGGCTGCTGTGTCAATATATAAATAACTGCAATTGGAAAGATAGCACAATCAAAGAGCTGAAAATAAAATCAGTGTCTATGAATTGTAGGAGTTCTCATCAAAATTGGAGCGGTTGCCCATTTACGTTATAATCATTTCAGCATAGCTTCACTTAAAAGAACTTTTCCCAATTGATAAAATGGACTAGAAAGGATGATAAGTATATTACCTGAAAAAACTACCGTGTACCATATAGCCAAGTGGTAATCTATTATCAAAGAAATGGCAACAAGTAAAATCTGAAAAGCAACAAAACGAGACAAGCCAAGTCAAAATACGATAATAATACAACAGAGGAGGGAGTGTATAAAAGCAAAGCACGGAGTCATATGGAGACCATGAAAGACAGTGGGTTACTGTTTATCCTTCATTGTCAGCAAGGAACAACTCCTTCAGGGGGAATGCCATGATATTCCACTGTTCTTTATATTGCAGAAAGTGCATTACTGAATTGACCATTATTTTCTCAAAACACTGGTAAAAAAAGAAAGTACCTTAGCGAAAAACAACGTATCAGCGATAAACGCCTCCCACGTTTCCTCTGTCACCATCTGTTTTTGCAAGCGAAGAAACAAGATGAGAAAACAAATCCAATTTCCAATTTAATATGGGCCATCAAACCAGCAAGAGATTCTATGAAAATTTGAAGCAACAGATCGCACCTTATAAGCAGTTAAGAAAGCAAACGCAAGGATTGCTTGAATCTCCTGTAAAGGAAAAGAAATGTAAGCAGAACTAATTTCTTCTCTCTTCGGCAGGCAGCAAAAGATACAAATAAAATAAATGGAAGAAGAAGAAGAAGAAGAAGAAGAAGAAATGACCCTCAAAACGAGATGGTGGGAGAAAGGAGGAGAGAGGAGTTGAGAAGTGGAGCTGCGAACACCAAAGTAAGAGAAGAAAGCGAGGAAATGGAGAAGATAGTACGCTTCTGAAACCATCATATAAAAGCATTCTCCTACTGATCCATTCTTCTTCTTCTCCATTGCTTTTTCGACTTTCTCTGGATTTGTAGCAGTTGCCCACCCTACCGTCTTCAATTTGAAGAGAAGCAAATATCAGAAAAGACTATGTTTGGATGCATGTAAAATTTTGGTATAGAATGAAATAGGATAGAATAATTTATAATGGAACAAAATAGAAAAATATAGATATAATATTTAAAAAAATTTATTTTAAAATAATGGAAAGATTTATAATATAATACAGTGAAATATTATTTAAATAAAAGATTTATAATATAATATAGTATAAAGTTGTTTATTATTTTACATTTTATCCTAAACCTTTTAAATTAGAAGTTTTTCATATATACTATTTAGGATAGAATGAGATGTAATATAAAACTCTCATTTTCTATTTCATTTTATTCCATTTCATTATAGATTCTCCTTCCAAACGATAGAATAATATTATATTTTATTTTATTTTATTAATAAACTTCCAATCTAACATACCCTAGAATCTCAAAACTATTGATGTCAAAATTGTGAAAATCGTCATGCTTCTACATTCGCACTGGTAAAATAATATCAATCAATAAGATACAAAATTTGTATTATTGATTGTTTTAGAATGACAAAAGAATTAATTTAACATATTGAATAAGATCGGTGTGTGATTCTAACTTCTTTATTTTTCATAAATTTAACTTTTTTATTTTAATCCAATATCTAAAAAATTCACAAGACTTGATAGGAGAAAATACTTCTAATCCTAAATTTCACTTTCCAATAATTTAATAAGAAATTGTTCATCTTACTTATTGTTATTAGATATTGTATGTATTATTAAAATAAATATTATTGATTAGTTACTAATAATATTTATACTATTTAATATGAGGAAATATATGTAAATATGATAGATCAATAAAATAATAATTTATTTATTAAAATTAAAAAATTAATATTAGTTATTGTAAAATAGATTAGAAATAAGAAAATATTGATCATCTTATTTATTTGTTTTATTACATAGTACCATAAAATTCTAATGGAAGAATTAATTTACTATCATTTAAACTTATTAGTATATCAATAGTTATTAATAAAATGTTAAAAAATAATATTTAATGAAAGAGCATATTAGATTAATAATATAATAATTTTGAATTTTGAATAAAATGAATTATTGTTACATGTTAAATATTAGTATCTTGTAATGGATCTGAGAGAGGGGGAATATGTCAAGTATCCGATTGGAAACATGTCTTCTTAGGGCTTGAATATAAGTAATCAGAAATCAATCAAACAATATGTTTGACATGTACCAAATTTTATGATGTGATTATCCACGTAGTGTACCATATGTCTAAAAATATCAAGTTAGTGAAAATTAAGAAAGAACTTAAAAGGACTAATTTGAGACTTTTCATAAAATATAAAAGTTTGAACTAGACTTTTAAAATACATGAGTTTTTATTGGAATTGTTTTAACCACATAATTTGTTGATATTTTTTACCCTATAATATATCATAAGATGATGACCACTATAAGTCCAAATAGTAGGAATAAAGCCCAGGTCCGGCTCAGCCAAGCCTAAAGTCAATAAGCCTAGCCTAATTTGACCAAACTTTAGGCCAGGCTTAGACTTCTTTTAATTTTAGGCTTTAGGCTAAGTTCGGACTCAAGCTGTCAGCTCAACCCAACCCTACCCTACCCAGACCAAAGCTCGAACTATTCTCGATTTACTTTCTTAAATGACGATATTTTACAAAAACGTCATTTTACTTATTATGTTCAGAAACTTTAAACGTCTTTTTACTCTATATAAAATGACGTCATTTAGGTTGTATATCAAACTACTTTACAACCCTATAAAGAACCTTAAAAGCCTCAGTAAGTATTTAAGGAAACTTGGACTAATAAAACTCTGTCCTATAGAGGTAAACTTTAGCTTTTGAAGTCAGTAATTATGTCTGTGCAAGTTTACTGGTGCTCTTACATCTTCCTCTCTAAAAGACTTGTTAAAACTGTGGAAAAACTAATGAAGCAGTTTCTACAGGGTAAAGGAAAAGGTGAGAAAGGAATAGCTAAAGTGAATTGGAAGCATATTTGTCAACTGAAGCAGGCAGGTGGGTTAGGATTGGAGTCAATCAACAAGAACAACCGATTTCTAATGACCAAGAGAATTTGGAGAAATCTAAGTGAAAAACATTCACCGTGGATCAAATGGATTCATATCTATATATTAAAGGGTGAGAGTTTTTAGGCTCTAAAAATTAAAGATAGTTACTCTTGGTCCTGAGAGAGGGAAGATGTTCAGCAGCATGTTACATGTCAAATTGGGGCAAGAGATAGAATATCTCTCTGGTATGATAATTAGACCAGTCAAGGGGCTTTAATTCATAATCATTTGGGTAGATCATTGCTAGGAAGGTTCTCTAAGAAAGCTAAGCTTCAAGAGATAATTAGATATGACAGTTGGTTTCTTTCCTCAGAAGAACTAAGACTTTTGGCCATTCCTAAATACAGAAGTCTCGGGGAGAATGATATATACTGATGGGATGGAGTTCCTATATCAGAAATCACTAATAAGCAAGCTAAAAAGCTGATGGATCGGGCAATAACAAAAATTGGGTGGTGTTCCTTGATTTGGATCAAGGCTCTCAAACCAAATGCCAACTTTCTCCTTTGGTTAGCTATGTTGAATAGGCTCAGTACTATGGATAGACTGAAATTCCTATCCTCTCCTAAGCAATGTATTCTGTGCAATCTAGTGTAGGAGACTAGAGATCATCTGTTCTTTGACTGTGGTTTTGCTAAAGCATTGTGGATTAGAGTCTTTAGTCTATATGGCCTTGGAACTAGTCAATGCAACCTCATAGATATCTTATTAGAGATATCCCAACTACATATTTCTAAATATGATAAGGAAATAGTTATGGTCGTAGTTACAACTTGTCTCCAGACTATTTGGAAAGAGAGAAACAATAGAAGGTTTAAAGGGGGCTCTAACAACCTAATCTCTCTTATAGAACTCTCTACAGTAAACATTAGGGAATAACTAATTATAAATCAATTGGGACAGTATAGTAGTAGAGGACTGGCTCTTTCTTAGAGAATATAGTCCTTAGGGGGTTCTCTCTAACTGGGTTTCAGTAAAGCAAATAATACTTCCTAAGCATAGATGTTCCCTATGCAACTCAAGCATTTCAAGTAGTTCTCGAAATAATCAACTCAAGACGGAAAGGGAAAGAAGATTAGAAGGAATATGACTCACCTTCGACAACTCCTGGGAGAACCTCTCCAAATCTATTGCTTTACCAAATGGGTTAATGAAGGAAGGTCTTCGGTTGTACACTCAAGGCTCATGAATTCAAAATAAAGCCTGTTACTAGTGAAGATTGAGGAAAAAACAAATAGAATCAAACCTCCTACTTGAGATGTAAATATGTAGTATCCCGTCTCTCAAATTGTTGAGAGATTAAAATATTAGACTACTAAGCCACATGAGTGACATCATATAGAATGAATTTGGTACATATATGATATGATTCATAATTATGTCCAAATGCGTAATACTAGCATACACATATAAATTGTGAGGTAGATAAATTGCACTCAATTGACATATTTCGGGGTATGAAACTAAGATGAATGCGATAAATGACAGAGCATAATGAATGTGATATGAATGTGTATTTCCAGTGCCTTATACTTTGGTTTATCAATGACAAGAATTGATGGATTGTAATTAGTAAATCAGAATTAATTGTTACAATTGTGAGATTGATGAATTTATGTGTATTTTTATACTAGGAAAAAAATGTCAAGTGGCAAGACAAATTGATAAATGTCAGAAAAAATAAGTGATACATGATAGAAATAATTGACAAGTGGCGTTAGGATTTATTGACAAGTGGCATAGAAAATTGGGTGACAAATGACTTGAAGATTTATGACAAACGGCTAAAATATAGAGTGACAAGTGGACTAATTATAGTGTGACAATTGGAACCATAAGGAGACGGCATGTGGCAAGGGACAAGTGTTACCACCCTTGCCACACACCTAACCTACAATATTTTCATTGAAGGACCACCATCTTTATCTTTCATTTGTCTTTCATTTTATTACATGCTTTCTTCTTCTTCTTTCTTCTCTCCATTCACGAAACTCTCACCCAATCCTCTCAATGTTAAGCTTTGCTACAATCTTGCGCTTTACTACTCAAATATCTTGTTATCTTCTTCTTGTTACTAAAAGACCTAACCTATTCCTCCTTGAAATGTTGATGATCGTGTGAGAGGTTTATTTGATGATTTGAAGAGCTTGGAGCTAAACAAGTAAGTAAGATCTTGCTCTTCATAGTTTGATTTAATAGAAACATTTATGGTGATAGTTTAGAGATATATTGATGGTGTTAATGTTGATAAAGTGTGCTGAAACATTGATGAAGAAATGTATGGATTTGTGTTCTGTTTTTATATAAATGATCAATAATAGCTTATGAGTTTTAGTATAAATGATTTTAAGTTAGAATTGAGGTGAAAATGATGAGAAAATGAATTCTAAATGATGAACTATGTACAAGATGTTTTGAGTGGGTAAGAAAGAGTTAAAATATGGGCAAAACATGAAGGAATTGACAGGGAATTTCACAAATCACCATCCACGATCGTGGGAAAGGCAATGAGAGTAAAATGTTATCTTTTATGTGATGTTGAGCCAACTAATAATAAGACACTTTCCTATGGTGCATTTAGACTTGATTGAGGCTTAAAATGAACCTAGTTTGAGGTTAAATAAGTTGATGAAGTGTTTGATAAGTTTAGGTTATTAATTGAAGTTATAAC
>JAOTJB010000008.1:22228382-22241449 GCA_027123815.1 Erythroxylum minutifolium | reverse complement strand
TATCATCATACAGATATAAAATTAAGAATAATACAAAGTATTTAAAATATTACAATTTCATCATATAATAAATAATAGTTACTTCAAAGTTCAAAACATTCAATAAAATAATAAATATTCTTAACTTTCAAACTATCACAATTTATCACAAGAGTTCGTGATGAGAAATCAACTAAGTGAAAGTGAAACCTGTAACAAAAATATTTACAATTACATTATATATATAGAATTTAACATATACATCAAATATAAGTAAAATTAAAAAAAGAGGAAAAATAAAAACCTGGAACTTCATTTAATCTTCTATGGGAGGATATTTGCCATAACTACACTGACCCTATTTATCATTTGGTACAAAATCTTCATCATTATGAGGAGCCTCATCATCATTATCATTCAAATTAAACACATCAAATGACATGTCAATGTTTTACCAACTAACATTATCTTCTAAGTCATTCATATCATATCTAATTCCTCAAAAACCCAATCAGCAAGAAAATCAATATTATCAATAAATATTGGATCTATTGAACTACTAGTGCTATTAAGACTCCTAGTAAATAATAAAATTCAATTATTAGAAAATTATAAGAAATTATATCAAAATTAATAATGATAATAACATAGCTTTCCCGAAGCTTTAAATTGTAACGAACAAATAGCAAATCATTTAATCTCTTATGCTATAATCTATTTTTGTTCTTGGAATGAATGAATTCAAATGTGCTCCAGTTCCAATCATAGCCTATTGCACCCATACATTGACTTAAAATATGAATTGCAAACATTTGTAATTCTAGAACACCACTTTCGAATTGATCCTACCAAGATATTGTAAATCGTAAGATAAGAAAAGTAATGTTACAAACAAAATAAAGTAATAATTAATTTTCAAAAAATAAGAAAAAAGAAACAGTTAGGACCTGGAGAAATTTTTGTTCTTTGTGGAATTGCAATCGGCAATCCAAAATCCCTAGAAGACAACTTATAAAGCTCTATTTGTGAGCTTAAAAGATCTTGAACCATTTCATGGCCAACAATTGTTATAATAGCGAATAACATTCCTCTACTGACTTTAGCTTTCTTTGTAAAATCCAGTCTGAAATATACATTAGGATTAAAAACTACCTCAGCTGCAAATAAAGAAGAAGAAAGTTTTCTTTTCCATCTCTCATTGATGATTGATAGATACAGTGTATACAAAGAAGACCTATGTCTCAGATTGACCTTGATTGCTTCCTTTGCTCTTTCCATGACGTCCAAAAAATAACCTATTGTTGGCTTTTCTTCACTATTAACAAGTTGAAGCACCCTCACCAAAGGCTCACAAACTTTGATAACAAATTGATATTGAGACAAATTTCTCTATCTTCCAGTATAATTCTGAAAACCTCCAATCTAACATTAGACCTAGCATGCTGAGATGTAACCCACTTATCACTTGTTAACATTTGTCTTAACTCTTTCTTCATCGACACAAAAGATTGAAGTGATAAGAAATTTGTTGCAAATCTTGTCACACCAGTATGATATAAATTCCTACTATTGATAAATTCCTTTCTCATCAAATTAAAAACCTATGCATGATTATAGATAAACTTGGTCACCTTTTTTTCTTTCTACATAGTCTCATCAATAACAAGGAAATACCTAAGATTCATTATATTCTCCAACATTAGGTCACTGCAATGTGCAACACAAGGAGTCCAAACAAAGAATTATATGTGTTCTGTAACCTCTTTCCTGTTGCTTTATAAGCGGAATCATTGTCAGTAATAATTTGAACAATATTTTCTAGCCCAACTTCATTCACAACTTCGTCAAATATCGCAAACAAAGTCTCAGTATTCCTAATAAGGCTAGATGCATCAATAGATTTTAAAAACATATAGCCATTTGTAGAATAAACTAAAAAAATTAATAATAGGCTCTTGTCTCTTATTTATCCAACCATCACACATGATTAAATATCCATAAGTAGCCCAATTCACTCTTCTTTCTATCAAATAACTTATAATTTCAGAAACAGAACAACTCAAAAGTTTACCTCTTAAGTCATCAATCGAAGAAGCTTTGTATTCCGAACCATAAGAGGTTATTGCATCCACCGTATGTTGATAATAGTAAGACTGTGAAGCATTGAATGATGAACCTGTATCCTACCACCATCTAGCTATTGCCATATCGACATTATGAGCTACTTCTCTTGACTGCATTGCACTACGAATTGAATGTTGGATTTCAGGAGTTGTTTGTGGTACAAAAAACTAGTCACCTGCTTTCTTTTTTTCCTAGCATCAGGTGCAGGTGTAATAATAACTTCTTGTTGGGTCTAGGATGGAATACTACCACTATCACTACCACCTTCAACATTTCCATAATCGTCACAAAAATAACAAATAAAGTTCCACTACCAATTTCAAAATTCAACCTTTTCCTTCTATCTTTCTCATGCTAATATTATTCAAGCAAAGTTTTTATCTACCACTTCATATCATGACTTACTTTTTTACGTAGTTCCACATCTTCTTTAACCCTAGCTATATGCTTCTTTAATCGGGTTATTCCTCCACCTTTCAAATGCTTGTTACAAAACAAGCAAATAGTATGGTTCCTCATACCGGGAACCAATACAATATGAGCCCAAACTAGATCATTGCATCTTCCTGAATTGGTTTGATCAGGAGTATTTGAACTTCATTCCATTTATCTGTAAAAATAAATAAATGCATATATCAAAATAAAGAACATATAATTTAATTACACAATACTCATCCATCTTATATAATATAACTCATACATCATACACAACCAATTTCATCAAACACAATTCACCATAAGTCAAAAACTAATAATTCAAATATTCAACAAACACAATTACATAAAACATATATAAACAATCTCCATTCCAACAATCACAAAACATACATAAACAATTTTCATTTCTAAAAATTCCAACAATTTCAATTCAAAGCTGTAAACATGAGGATTAAGATGAAGGTTATGATTTGCTTAATCACCAAATAATGAATGACATATACAATTGTTCATACACGTCTATTCATAATATGAGGATCAAATTGAAGGATATATTAATAACATGAAGATCAAGTTGAAGGATATAACTTCTTTGGAAATGTTTTTTTTCCTTATTTAAAGCTTTGAATATTCTTTTTATTTCTAACAAACTATAATCTCATATCCATCATTCTATATTTGGTTTTTAAATATATAAGTTGCTTCTACGATTTTTAATGGACATTAATGTCTTAGTATAAGTGGTTGGAGTTTAGCCTACATATTCCCAACTTGGAAAAAAGTTCCTTTTGGACAAATATACATCACTACTTTTACACATTATCTATTATAAATATTTATGATAGCCCATTCATATATATTACCAAATAATTCAAAATATTTTACATATTGATTAAATGGAAAGAAATGTTAGTTTATGTTTTCAACTTTCTCCAATTTCAGTTCAAAGTTTGAAACATCACAAAACATACATAAACAATTTTCATTTCCAAATTCCAACAATTTCATTTCTAACATTTTCCAACAATTTCAATTTAACCATTACAAAACATACATAAACAATTTCCACTTCCAATAATTTTCAACAAATCCATTTCTAACAATTGCAACTCAAAGTTTCAAATATCACAAAACATACATAAACAATTTCCATTTCAAACAATCACAAAACATATATAAACAATTTTCATTTCTAACAATTTTATTTCCAATAATTTCGAACAATTTCAATTCAAACATCACAAAACATACATAAATAATTTCCACTTCTAACAATTACAAAACATACATAAACAATTTTCAACAATTTCCATTTCCAATAATCATAAAACATACATAAAATAATTTCCATTTCCAATAATCAGAGAACATACATAAACAATTTCTATTTCCAACAATTTTAACAATTTCCATTTTCATTAATCATAAAACATACTTAAAACAATTTCCATCTCTAACAATCACAAAACATACATAAATAATTTTCATTTACAACAATTTTAAATAATTTCTATTTCTAATAATCACAAAACATACATAAAATAATTTCCATTTTCAACAATCACAAAACATACATAAACAATTTCCACCTTTAACATTTTTCAGTTCAATGAATCAATTTATTTTCCAGTTCCACACTTCAATGGAAGTGTGGAATTAGAGTGTGGAACTGGAAAATGTGTTTACTTATCAAAATCTTAAAGTATTGAAATATAGATTGGAATCAACATCTCAAAGTATTGAAATATAATTTGGAACTAGAATTATCATAAATACCTTGAATCATATAATTAATTATTAAAATTAAGGTGGCTATATTATGGAACCTTGATTTTTAAAAAAAAAATTGGTCCATCAAAATGTTTGTTGGACTGTTGCAAACTATACCTTTTTAAGAAAATTTGGTCCAACAATGTAAAAAAATCTATTTGTATTTAACAACATTAACCGGACAACAATTATCTCACAGTAACACCTTATCTATTATTGCTTTTGAGTTTTTTTGACATAAAATTGATGTAGAATACAACACGTACAAGTCATACTTAAATGATGTAGTCGAGTTTGAGTTAGATAAACCTCACTTATAATTGGTAAAAGTTTAACTTTTGTCAAATGAATTATACGATATATATGTAATAAAAGAATGATAATTTTATTTCATTCATATTTAAGTATAGAGAAGTGCTAAAGGAAATTGGTAAGCTAACATTTAACTTTATAATATAAACCTCTTCACTCCACATCCATAGTCCATTCCAGTTCCACACTTCCATTCCACATCCACATTTTATATCTATATGTCTATTAACATCTTTAATCAATCAATTTACATTCTTCAGTTCCACACTTCAACAATTCCACTCCACATCCATAATAAGCAACACAACAAAAAATTAACAAATTTCATTCCCAGTTCACAAAAAACACTAATAATGTCATTCACAATTCACAAATGCACCAACAATTCTATTCACAATTCACAAAAATACATAAAGTCATAAACACACACCCAATTATTTCAGAATTCAACAATAATTTTAATGGGTCAGGTTAGGTCAGAAATAGATCCAGATCTATTTTAGATCTAGCGTGGAAGAGGAGACCCGAGACTTTAAGAGTGGTGGGTGGGCTGGTAGGGATTCAGTGGTAGTCTGGTGGCATCGGTGGTGGTGACAATTGATGGGAATCGGAGGTGGTGGACGTCGAGACTCGAGAGAGATAGCGGGATGTGTGAGAGAGAAATAAAAAATTAGGAGAAGCCAGAGATATAGGGTGTTGATGGTGGTGACAGGTGGTGGGCATCGGTGGTGCTGGGTGGTGGGTCGAGAGAGAAAATGAGATGTGAGAGAAAAAGTCGAGTGTGGGAGTGAGATAGGAGGTTTTGTTGTGCAGTTCAACAGTGGTGGTTGGTCGGTCGATGGTGACGGTGACGGTGACTGTGAAGAAGAGAGTGAGTATGTGAGTTAGAGTGTGAGATGAGAGAAAGAAGAAGTGAAAAATAGAAAAGAAAACGCCCTAAAGGGGGTAAGGTTAATTTTTTATTTTTTGCAGATACCCCTACATTTTTAAAAATTTCCGGTACTAGCAGGTATATGTACTTTCGATATTTACACCTGGTACAAATAACCTCTTACCTCATACCATTCTCCGGCCGGTACGGTACATGCCAGCCAGTACAAAACGAAACATGAAACCCTAATAAAAAGAATAACATACACTATGTTTCTTTCTTATAAAGGAAGTACTCAATCTCATAAACTAACGTATAAAGATATTTAGATAAATGTGTGGGTGCTTCTTAGAGATCAAGTTTACTAAACTCCCCTATATAAGAATTCTATTTGGAACATTACTTATATATCTATGGAAATTCTCATTATAAGTAATCCTTCGACTAATTATTTATAAAGTTATCTCATATAGGGATTTTATGTTTTGATACTACTTATAAAATATTTTACTCAATAGTAGGTCAGTCAGTAGTCATTGAATATAACATGAACTGGATGGAGGTAGTTAAGCAATCAATATAGGTTTCGTCACTATAAAGTAATTAGGAAGAATGTTCTATTGTTCTCAATTAGTATTGATTTAGGAAATCTTGGGTCAAAGTAAAATGTCACTTTATAAATAGTTTACAAATGTCATTAATAGAATCGGTAACTAACGATAGAAAACTAACACAATTGGACTAAAAAATAATAGACATTATTTTTGTGTTCTATATCTAATTGAAACATTGGGTGATGAAAACATTGAATTATACAAAACAATAATAGTCAAAACCATTTTAACATTCCTAAATATTTAGGTGATCATAATTTGTTACTAAATGCCAATCTTGATCTATGAATATAAATTATTTATTTAGAGAATTAAAGATAAACTGAAGGAGTTTTATTTATCTAATCATAAATATAATTTAGGGTTATAATTTATATTTATTTTCAACATAGTTGGGAACCTAATGGGTCACACACAAAGAACAGGTTGAAGAGAACAAAGGTGTTCTAATTAAGATGGACTTGATTGTAAGGTGTCATAAACTTTATGATTAATTATGTATATTTAATAAACAAGGATCATTACGAGATATTGGATCTTATTTAGGAATAACTGGTATTTAATAAGAATTAATTGTAATTGTAATTAAATTTAAATTTAAATTAAATTACTAAAATATCTAAAACCTATCATAAATGGGCTAAGGTTCCAATGGGAGCTGACACTTCTTGCTTGACCCTTTATGTAATAGTTATTCTGTGGATATCATTAGAGGCTAGACACTGATGTGGTTATAGTGTTTGAGATGAGCAAATTTTAAAAACGGTTCATGGAAATGACAAGAAAAGAATCAAGTTTCAGAATAAGGTACAAATTATTATTATTGTTTTATTATGATTTAAGTGTTAATCATTTTATATAATTTAAGCAATCTTTAACATATATATATTGGATAAATGTTAAATTGCATATTTTATATATGTGATATTATTATAAATAATTTTTGTATGATGAGATTATTTGAAATTAAATCCCTTATTAAAATTATTAAGCATATGCTTTGAACATAATTGTTGCCCTCCATTGCTTGTTCAGAAATTAAAAGAAATATATTTCCAAGGAAATAAAATCAATTTATAAGAATCCAGATTACCGTTAGAAGGCTTCTAAGTAGGCTAAGATACAAAGTGGTAATAATCCAAAATACAAAATGAGAAAAAGCTTAAACAATTATAAAATCAATAAGTATCCAAATTCATCATGTGAGGGAAGCAGAGACACTTTACAAAGGCCAAATGGAAACTAGATCAGAGGAAATTTTGGAAGTTTTGCATTATGTTAAAATAAGTTCCCATGCTCCTTTAATGTTGAGTAAGTTGGTGTGTTATGAATCAGATAGGAGATTCCTAAAGATTTTGTTGATGTGTTCTCGCCATATGGAATAAATAATAGATGCAAGAGCCAATTTAACTACTTAATAATCCTCCTTCCTTAGATGTTTTAGATTAAAAGCATAGAAAAGGGTGTCCTCCCATCCTATTATAGTAGGAGTGAGCTTATAAAGGGAGAGGGTAGTAGTCCAGAGGGTCTTAGAGAAATGATATGCAAAGAAGAGATGATTATGGTTTTTAAGGGCAGAGTTACAAAGTTAGCATATTAGGTTATATATTTCCAGGGTTTTAATCATGTCTACTATAGGAAGTTAGAGTATGCAGTGAGTTAAAGGATGAAGGGGATCCTTGTGGAGATTGATTTGCACCAAACAAGACGATGCCAAAAGACTGGATTACTATAACTTCAAATGAAATTTTTATAGGAAACATTTGTGAATGATCTAAACAGGTGAATTTTCCATAAGATTTTCTCCTCAAAGTTAGGGTTAGGGTTGTAGCTGGGGAAGTTTGAGGATAGGTATGAACTTCCTCTACTTGAGCATAGCCAAGTACCATTTTGTATTAATGAGCTAAATATCTAGGGGATATAAATGTCTGATTGATAGGTACTGAGGGCTTAGGTGAAAAAGTCTAAGGCATTCCCAATTTTCAAACCTAGTATCAACTTCCTTAAATATTACCTTCTATTATTGCAAAAATAAACTAGAGTTTTGTTTATTACTAGGTTTGTTGAGCAAACTCAAGGTTGCTTTCCTGAATATATTTAGTCTTATAACAATGGTCTTACTTAACAAAATTTTAAGGATTTGGATGAATAAACTCATGATCACATGAATTTATAGGTGATAGATGTATATTATATTATGTTCTCTAGAGGTTTAAGTTTGTTTTTAATTATTTTCTTAGATGATAATCATATGTTTAAGACTTACAATTGTGTTCTTGTTAGTGTTTTATGTGTTTAATTGATTGATTATTTTATACCAAGGATTTGATTTTAATTTTATGTTTCAAGTATTGCTTGATGTGTTTGTTAGCGAGTGGAAATATTGAAGAAATGATGAAGACAAATTTAAAGAATAGGAGTGCACGATTCTGTATAAGGATGCAAGATCATGATAAAGAGCATGGACAAAATGAACGATTATGCATGGCATGGTGTTTCCAGCATGCGAAATTTTTGTATTCATAATGTTTCGGGGCTATTTTTGGAACCAAATTAAGTGAGCAAACCCTAGAAAGAACCTTAGAAGCCTCAAGAAGTATTTCAAGCAAAGAAAAACACCAGAAAGGAGGTTTTACTTTAAAAACAAAGAGATCAAAGTGGAAACATCAAGATCAACTCCAATTTTTTAGAATTTCCATATCAAGACTTAAAGCTATTTTCTTTCTTTTGTCTTTTTATTTTTTATTGCCTTGGAAACCGATACTCATGTTCAACATCCCCCTAATCAAAATTAACATCCAAGACAATCTATATTACAGATTATTCTTGAATTGTTTTGTTTAACTTATTCTTTTTTAATTTAATATATATTAATACCGTATGGTATTGATTATGCTTATACTTGATAAGAAATTGAGAGATTGAATCAAAATTATATATGTTAAGTTACACAACAAGAGCTAGTAACTTAATAGACCAACATATTTTATATTAATACACAATTGAAGAGAAATCTTAATTGTGAGTTAATTATCCTTAGGATTATAGGATTAATTCAAATCAAATTGAATAGTTAGGAGTAGTTTTGTGAATTAAGAGATTGCAATTCTATTGTTACCTATTTCAATTGGGATTACTTAATTATATCTCGAGAGAAGGCAATCAAAACCTTAGGATATTTAGGATCAAGCATACTTGAATTAACAAGATAAAGGAAAGATAAAACAAGGATATAATAACCCCTAAGTTTCCATCATTGATCAACTTTATTCTTATTGCGAACTTCAATTATTCAATTTTTTAGATTTATTAGTTTATTTAATTTAATTTATTTTCATTCAATTGAGTCAATCTTTTATTATCTTAGACAAGGTGCATTCAAGTTTTTAGGTGACTAATCAATCCTCACGGGAATGATACTTTTTATTCTATGAGTTACAATTTGTATACTTACAGTATGAAAGTTTTTTCTTAAGTGATTGTAGTTACATTAACGCAACAAGGAGCAATTGAGCATATAACAGACCGTTTCCTTTAACCCAATAAATGCATTATAGCACGATGGTAGGACTACTTAAATTATTCTTGGAATAACAATGAAGGAAACAATATGAGAGCATAAGGTCCACCAAGTTTCTAGCAGGACAGACTTAGATCTTTGGAGTCTAAGTTAAAGAAGTTAATGGACATGCTAAGCTCCAAACTCGATAACCAAAATGAATGTCAGAAGAGGATGGAATCCAAATTTGATCAAATAATGAAAAACCACTCCTCTTTCATTCCTAACTTAGAGGTTCAAGTTAAGATACTTTCCAATGCATTGTTAACAAGGAATATAGGGAGTCTTCCAAGTAACACAAAACACAATCGATATCCCTGTTGTGTTGTGACATTTATTTGGGTAACCATTCTATTCATTAATGTCAACTACCAAATTATATTTGGTAGAAACCATATTATATACAAAACTAGCCTCAAGAAATTCACGAGGTGATCATGCTAATACTGAGCTAACTACAAAAAGTTATTTGAACTTATTAATTCTTTGGAGTGAAGAGGAGACAAAGGTTGATGAAATGAATAAAGTTACTATTCAAGAAGAGAAAGAAGAACAGAGGGTAGAGGAAATAGAGGTTGATGAAGAGAAGGAAATATCTATTCAAGAAGAGGAAGTAGAAGAGTGGGCAAAGGTGTTTATAGAAGAAAAAGAGCAATTCACCTTCCCACAAGACAAACTATTTGAGTTCACTTGGATTTCTTAATTTGATAAATTATGTCCTTATTATTATCTTACAACATATGGCTTATTCACAAGCTACTAAACTGCTATATAGAGAAAAGGATGGAAATAAACCACTAATTATAGGCACATGATAGTGGTAAACATGAAGGGTACATCGAGTTAATGACATTAAGCAAGCTCTACTTAGGAGGCAACCCAAGAATTAGAATAAATATCATATTTTTATCATCATTTCCATTTCATTTTGTTTCTAATGTGTTGTTAATTAGTTTTTTCATAAATTTTTGCATGTAAGTTTATTATTTTCTTTTTTTTGGAGTGATTTTGATTGATGAATATCATATTGGAAATGTGTTATAAGTTAGGGAACAAATTCTAGAGGATGGACGAGGAATATGTTGCATAAAGGGCCAATTTTGTAAGGTTTTAGGCCATACATGATTGTGTATGATATAATTACACATTTTCGTCATAATTGTGCATCCTATGCATAATCTAGACAGATGCCCCTTCATCATAATGCATAATCGTGTAAAATGTTTTTACTCCTACCTTAAACCCTAACCTATATAAATAATTCTTTTCTCTTTTTCTACATCTCATCTTCTCTATCTAATCTTTCTTCTAGATTAATATTATACCCATATGAATCCAGTGATTCATACCCTAAAAAATATCTTTTTGGTGGGTTTTGCAAGATTTATCTACACTTTCTCTCTTCTACAGTTTTGCCTCTCTATTGTGTTTTTTTTGTGGTTTCTTGGTTGTTTTTTCAGGTTTTACTCTTCATCATGTCTCCAAGAATCAAACAAATTGCAAAATGCTCATATGTCAAAATAAAACTGAAGGTGTTGAGTAATGGTGGACTTGATTTAGCCAAGGATTTTGGAGATCCTTTTTCTGATCTTCTCTCAAGAAGAAGGTAAGAAATTCCAAAACCTTCGTTAAAAAATAATTACTACATCTTGATATTTTGATTTTCTAATCTTACAAGTTCTAGATTTGAAAGAAAAAGTAGAGGCTTTGAGTGCTAGAATTTAATAGGATAAATTTATAAATTTTGATTATCCCCTTGAATTTTACACTACTTTATACTATAAGTCGAGTAAGTTAGATAATTTTTTATTTTAATTGCATGGAAAACCTTATATTTTGGATTATAATATAATTGATAAAATATTTGGTTTTCCAAAATCAAACATTGTTGAAAAAAATGTAAATATTCATGTTAAGAAATATTGGAAAAATTGATAAGGTTGGATGTGTTTAATCCACACAATGCACCTAATAATGTGATTAAGAATCCTAAACACTTATTACTGCATAAATTCCTGTGTCATACTATTTTTTCTAAGATTCAAAATAACAAGTGCTCTAAAAAAGATTTATTTATACTTTGGTGAATGGATAATAAGATTTAAATTTGCATGTCCACCTATATTATTTAAATGATAGTTACTTCACTTAATACAAAAGTAGCAATCCAGGCATGGGTTTTCTTGTAACTACTCGAGCTCAATTGTCTAGTGATAATCTTGATGAACTAACCCCTATTTTCACTGAGAATTTAAATCAAAAGCATTTGAGACGAGCTGAGATTTGGAGTTCCATGGTTTGAAACTCTGAGATATCAGCTCGAAATTAAAATTTAAACATAGGACAATATAAGCAAGTTTTAGTTATGTATCTTCATAACGCCACTAATAAGTCTCATCAAGTGAGGAATCCGAGGAGGAGGAGGAAGGTTGGGAGAAAGTTCTTGATAAAATGGTAGAGAATAGCAAGCGTCAAGAGGCATCTAGATGCCATGGAGGCATAGTTGAAGGAGGTTGTGTGCGATCAGCAATATCAAACAAAGAAATTGCTAAAATTTTTTAATGTCGAAGGTGTCCAAGTTTCATCTCCAACACCTTCACCACCTGAATCTCCATAAATATTCTAGCTCTTACTTTTTATTTATTGTTATTTCTCTTTATTTTTATTGTTTTGGTTTCCATATTGAGGATAATGTGTTGTTTAAGTGTGAGGACGTATATGCACTTATATATCATTTGAGTGTGAATTTTGCATTTTCATTGTGTTATTTTATTTGAATCATTTATATGTGAATTTTGCATTTTAATTGTGTTATTTTATTTGCATTATGTTAGCTTTTGATTAGGTTCACATTGCATGAACATTTTGTTGCATGATGTGTTAATTACGTGAATTAAGTGGGAAAACCTTAAAAAAGAACCCTAGAAGCCTCAAAAAGTATTTAAGGTAAAGAAAAACACCAAAAAGGAGGTTGTACATAAAAAAACAAGGAGATCAAAGACGGAAATATCAAGATCAGCTCCATAGCTACACAGGAGTGACAATAAGTCACACCCATGACTGCCATATCCAACTCGTGACCCATTTTTTCCTTTAATTCATCAACTTATTACATGTCATTGGCAGGAGGGATGACTCAAAAACCTAGACCTAAACAGACTACAAATAGAAAGTGTAAGGAGGGTGGCAGCATACTGGACACATTCATTCACTCTACTGATAATCATTCTACACCCCACACTTTCATTTGATTATCCCCTTGAATTTTACACTACTTTATACTATGAGTCGAGTAAGTTAGACAATTTTTTATTTTAATTGCGTGGAAAACCTTATATTTTGGATTATAATATAATTGATAAAATATTTGGTTTTCCAAAATCAAACATTGTTGAAAAAA
>JAOTJB010000008.1:22124930-22141299 GCA_027123815.1 Erythroxylum minutifolium | reverse complement strand
CATGTATGTATCATTAATGGTTGCATTATTTTTTTTCTTCACTTGGTCTAACAATTGATCTTTTGATTCCAAGTTTCTTTAATCATGTGATGCCTCCCAGTGATTTTTCTAAAATTAATTGTTAGAGATACCATTGAATTTTCTCATTTAATATCCATAAAGATGATAAAAATTATTGGTATTCATTTAGAGCCATTTGATATTAACCTACAAGGTAAAGAACATTAAAATGTTTTATATGCCCATATAAATTTGGGTCCTTAGTAGTTAATTATTAAACCTTTTTCAACCTATATTCTTTTAGGTCTACTTAAAAAACTTATCTCAAAATTACAATTTCTATATATGTGTCCATAATAACCATAAAATTGTATCTCATATAATGGAAATTGAAAGTGTTAGTATCACGTGACAACGAGTTATAAATTACGGCCTATATACATTTTAGTTCATCTATAGATGTGTGAGGTAAGAAGCTCTCTTTTAGATATATGGAGAATTAGGAGCTCTCCTTGTGTGTTATTGAATCCTAATAAAAGACTTAGCATACTACATGGTTTTTTTATGAAAATAAAACCTATGGTGATTTTAAGCAAATGTTATACTTCTTTTTTCTCATAAGACATATGATGACAATGGGATTTTTCATGTCATTTTTATGGTAAATAAAAATATATTAATGAGAAAAAATGTTACAAACTCTTTTATTATGATGTTGTATGAAAGTTGTACCTATTTTTACCTTGGTAACCATATGTTCTAATTTTAGAATGTGAACCATACATAAAAGTATAGAATTTATTTTTACCTTAGAACCTACAAGATGATGTATGAGTATTAAAGTTTTCATGTCCATAATTGAATTCTATATGCTCATTCGATGAATTAGGCAATGTCTGATCATTATAAACATGATTTTCCTTTATAAGAATTATCTTGGCATTATATGGTGCACTTCCATAAGCATACCCAATCCCAGCTTATCATTTGAGATCTTTAGGTTCCAAGCATCCTATTTAATTTTTTACTACCTACAGTGAATCTAAACAATGATTCTTTAAGGACATTGATCTCATTCTTCAATATTTCATTCTCATGCAATAAATCATGCTCATTTTTATTAGCAATAACCACACTTTTATATTTAATCATATCATAAATATTACATGTTAATTTCTCATTTTGATTTAAGCATGCATTTAAAGATCTTTAAAATCTCGTAATACTTGGAAGATAATTTATTCCCTTTTAACCTTATGACATTTAAGAATTCAATTAAATGAAATATCAACATCATAATCATCATAAGAATTAAGGAAAATTGTAACTCATCATTATTATCTACAAAGCACATACTTGTCACCATATTTTTAGATTTTGTACTCTCTGGACTAATTGTTTTATCTCATGTAACCTTAAGTGTTTTCTTCTTTTTTCTTAAATCTTTGTCCCTATTCTTCTTCAAGAACTTCTTGAGTTTATTTATTATGAGCTTTATATCATCTTCATCACTCACTTGTGAAGGTTTCCTAATCATCAATTTTTCATCCTTGGAGACTTTAAACACCACACCTTTTCTTATTAGAGTATTTTCTCTTTATGCAATTCATTCATCTATATCTTACAAGTGATGAGTGATCTAACTTTCTTTTATGATACTAATGATGATGTGATTTATATTTTAACCTCAAGCATATGGTGTAGTTATAGCTAGCACTAGCAAGTAATGGTCGATCCCATAAGGACTAGAATTACCAGTACTTATATTATCTAGTATAATGAATTATAGTGCTTAAAATTAATAAAATTCAATATCAAAACAATAACCTAAAATAAATCAACATAATTTACTAACTAGAATAAAGTTTAAACCATTAAATAATCAAAGAAGACAGTGGTATCTAGAATTCGAATCCCACTAAGACTTCTAATGTAATCATAATTTCACTAATCAATTTAACATATAGTTCATTGGACCGTGGAAGTTGTTCAATTATACTAATATCTTTCTTAAAACTATTAACATCTAATCCTAGGTTGATTAACTAAAATCACTTTCTAGTTGAAACCTTAAGATTGCTTTAATCAATTTATAAATTTCACTATTAGGTTTGAACCTAATCTCGAAGATTTATGTATATTTATCTCTAATTTTGCACGCAACTCCCTTCATTTATGTTAATCCTATTCATACAAAGGATTTCCCAATCTTAATTGCATGAAATCGTACATGAACCAACATGCTAGCAATATTAATTCAAGAATAATCAAGAACACATAATTGAATCTCGAGAAAACTAAAGAATAAATTAAAATAAAATAAAATCACTACAATGTCTATTAAGGTTCATCTAATAAAAGTAACACAAAAGGTTATCATAGAATACATAATATCAAAATTAAAGGAAAACTAGAAAATTAAAAGAAACATGACAAAATCCCTTTTAATCTTTTTGAAATCTACTTTAGATTAATAAAAATCTATTATGAATGTTCCTTGCTTGTTTTTTGTTCTCTTTATCATCCTAGGCGATAAATTTATATTTTCTGAGCCTCCCTTCTACTTTTCCTTTTAATTTTTCCTTTTATAGTTTCAAATTTTGGGATATGGATGGTACATGGTCACTAACATAGACGTGTTTAGTGCCGTGTTGATTAGAAATCATGAAACTCTCGAATCTAGAATGAACTCGGGCTCAAAATATACACATGGGTATGGGACATGGGCGTGTCCAAGCACTATGTGGCCATCTTATTTTGTATGAAACAGATCAATATAAGCATGTTGGTAAAGACACAAGCATGTCCATATGACACAGGCGTGCCCAAAGGCAATGCGTATTTTCAACTTCTTTATAACTTGGTTAAAATAGCTTTTAATCACCCCAAACTTATCCCAATTTGTTCCTTTTGATCCGAATAAATGAATTACAAAGGTTCCTTTTGATCTGAAGAATAGTTGGGGAATACATGTTGTTCAGGAGTTTAAGCTTTTAGCGAAGAAGGAGGATCGCTTAGCTTTGGATTCCGCCATTGATAAGCTTGTTCAGCTCGGTATGCAAAGGTATTTCATTTCACTGTACGTGAATAATCAAAACTATTTTCATTTCAGCTCAATGATACTCAAGAGGGGACGACAAGGTTGGTATGGTCCCGTACGTTGTCATCTTCCTCCAGTGAGGCACCCTTGGTGCTCGAAGGTGGCTCTAGTGATGTGGGTCGCCGTAAAGATTTGACCTTTGGGAGGTTTTGTTGTTGTTTGCTTGAATGGTCAAGATATGGCTGTCAAAGTTATTCCAAAATCTAAGGTATGTGAGACATTAACTATTTTCTCTTGGCATTGGGCCAAGTAAGATATCGTCCTCTCCCTACTTTACTCTCCCAAGATTTTTCCAGGTACTTCTTTTGCTTTGTCTTTGTATTCCTCTTACGCTTGCTGGGGTGAGTATTGTGTTTTATAGATATAGGTTTTTGTGTATGGTGGATAGGGAGGTCAAGATTCGCTGGGTTTGTTACATGTTTTGTTGTGAACAATAGCCATAGTTTCTGCTAATCAATAGTAAGTTCCTTGCATCGATTTATTCATAGCTGGGGGAGGTTCTGAGTGTTAGAAGTGCTTATCAATAACATGCGTGTCAACAAGTTTCCTTCTTTTGAGTTATTGAATACAACCCCCTTTTCTATTTGTCTTGAGTAACAAGGTTTTTTGGGTAGGGGTGTCACAGGCTTTATTTGTGTTGGATTCCCTAAGGCGTGTGAAACTGTTTCTCTGCATATATGTGCATACTTTGGCTTCAGTTGTGTTTTTCACTTCTTTTGCTCAGCAATTTGGGGTAGGAGGTTTATTCCTTCTTCCTTATTTTTAATGGGTCTATATAATCACTGTTCCCCTTGCTCTAACGTAGTTTCTTCTCTATTTGGTAAGTTAGTTTTTTAACGTTGGTTGAGAGTTACTATTTCATGCTAAACGGATAGCAACAGTTGTGTTTTACTGCTTGAAGGCTAGGATGGCATAGCTCGTAATGTCGTGTAGTTATGGAGTTCTTTACTTAGATGTCGCAGAGTGTAGTTGTAGACGGTGAGTGAGGAGGAGAGGACGAGAGAACGGGTGTCTTGATTATTGTTTTTTTCATTTAGCAAGGCATTTATTTCCCGCTGTTGGAATAGCTTTTCAGACTTTGGTAACGTGCAATTTCGGCAATTCCCTTCATTGGCAATACCACCAATTGCGCCGCAGCGCCCTATTCATGCGTGTAAATGATGGCTGGAGACTGTGGAAAGGATTTAATCCTCTCCAATCAGTCTTTTCCTATTTTTTTACCGTTAGTAACTAATACTTGTGCCATTACAAGACCTCCTTTGGTAGTCAGGGTATCTATTTGTGTTGGGCATAACGTGTCTCTACGATTTTCTTTCTATCTGTAAACTCTCCAAAGACTCCCTCGCCAGTACTCCAGTCTTTTTTTTTCCTTTTGAGCTCTCTTACAGAGTTTCTAATTATTATTATTATATATATATATATATTAATAACTTTTCTTTTAAACTTGTATCTACTCACGACGATTTTGGTCACCATAGCAGCTATTTTATTTGGTTTTATTTTATTTTATTTCTTTATGTACTTATTTAATTTTATTTACCTCCACTCTTAACATATCAGTTTTCATCTGCATCACTTTTTATTGTCACATCTGCATATGGGTCTACCAAAAATAGCCTCTCTACTATGTAGGGGTAAGGCTACGTGCTATCTGACCTCCCCAAACCCTGCTTCATTGCAAGATTTCAAACTGGGTGATGATGATGATGATGATGATGATGAAGTGAATTACAACCTAAAACATAATATAAACAAATTAAGTGCTAAAAATAATAATAAAATCGCCTAATAACTAAACAAAAAACCCTAAACATATGAGTAAAAATATGTTTTATTAACCATTTATCAAAATCCCTCACACTTATGTCTTGTCCTTAATTAAATCAATTTCATTACTCTCAACTTAATAAGAAACAACTCTAGAAAAGAGTTAAACAAGTAAAAGATATTCATAAAGATTCTCCATTATTCATTTAATTGCAGAGTTCATTAAATTGTTAAGCACTCAGTTACTTCCGTTAAATTATAAATCAATCCAATTCACTTCACTATTCTTTAAATTTCAACTCAATTTACATCATTCCATTTAATGCATAAAGTGAACATATATAAGGAAAATGATAAAATCTTTAAACATTTTTTCATATCCTTTTTGAAAACAAAACACTAAATTTAATTAACTTAACATAGGAGCATTTAGAAGCTTGTTTGAAATGTCAGGAAGCCTTGTGACCCAAGATTAAATAACTTATCATGAATATTCACGGCTACTTAACTAGAACACTATCTCAAATGGCTATTAACATCACCTCTAACTTTGATTTTTTCATTGGTACAAAGCCAGCAGAGTGAAATTATTTATGCTCATTTATTCTCATACTATTATTTTTATTTTCTTTTTTATGTATGGGGTAATGCAAATGCTCAAAAAGAATTTACATTTAACTCAATGTATATATAAATTGTACATAAAGTATCATAATGCAAATTAAGTATCCATTCTTAAAACTAATGGACAAAATTGAAATAAACTTAATCATCAAAACTCATAACTATTTACCTAAACAAATTAAATCACTGTCATAACTAAACTTATAATGAATCATCTTGATCACCATCTTCTTTAAAAAATCTTGATTTATTCATTATTAAGCTAATTATATAACAGAATTGACAAGCTTAACTACTAAGACCCTTCCCCACACTCAAGTTATACATTGTCCTCAATGTATAAAATATGTGAAAATAATGAAAAATATAAAAAATAATGAGAGAAGGTGAGGATAACTGGTACTCTACTAATAGTAAATGATTTTAAGCCTTATCCAATGTCAATAACATCTATCTAATGTCAATGACATCTTTTCTACTCTAATGCAAGGGTTAATGTTGCCTTTATAGCATGTGGAACTCCATCAAATCTCAAGTGAAAAATTAGAAATATAACTTTAAGATTATAAAAATAACTAAAATACTAATGAAAATATTACAACTAGTTAATCAAAACAAAAACAACTAATTGTTAGGTTGCCTCCCATTCAACACTTCTTTATAAGTCTTTTAACTGGACTTCTCAATAAGTCCTTTAACCTAGATCTATAATCAATAGTTTGCTTCTACTCATTTTCCAATATAAGGGTTCATTAGCCTACAAATAGGTCATATTTAGTAAGATAATAAGGACATAAGGTATTAAATTAATAAAACCAAGTAAATTCACTAATACCCCTTTTAGTAACAAACTGTCAACATAATAAGGAATAATAAAATACCTTAGATATTTGATTGACTAACAATTTGTTTTATGGGAAATAGGAGCCCTCTATACTTAAGATGGATATTGATAATTTCTCGATAGCCTCATTATTTAGCTCCTCCTTTTCACCTTTCTCTTTCTCATCTTCGTTTTTTTCTTGAACATCAACTTCCTTGTTATTTTTTTTAACCTCTAGCTTCTTTCAACTCCATAAAGTTATTGTATTCACATGTTCCCTCAAACTTGGCTTAATGTATCTAGATAAAATACTTGGTTCTTTAGTTTTATTAAGGATAGTCTTAGTTGAAGCAATAAATACCTTAAGGGAATCCTCAAGACATAGATACTCCTCTTTATGTTATTATTGCAAAAATTTAGATGAAGCGTAATTGTTTCATGCAAAGTCGTAATAACTAATCCATTCTGGATTATAAGTATTCTTGTATGGGGTATTTTGAGGCTAGTTCTCCACATAATTTATATGCTTCCATATATAGTTTGGTATATGGCATTCATAACTATGGTGGTTACCCAAATAGATGTCACAGCATGCCATAGATATCAATTGAGCTTTTGAATACATACCATCATACCTCTTATTTTAAGCTTCCAAAACTGCTATAAGTAATATCGTACAATAATCCCCTTGAGTACTACTATTCAATCCATCCTTTTATTGTGTTTGGTCACTATAACAATGAATCTCAAATCCTACAAATAAGTCACAAACACAAGACTAAAAAAGAGAGATGTAAGGGCAAATAAATAATATAAAAGGAAAAGAAATAAAATCAACCTAAGAATGACTAGATTATTAAAAATAAGGTTTTCCTAATACTATAGTCCCCAACAACGACATCAAAAACTTGATGATGTGATTTATGTTTTAACCGTAAGCTTATGGTATAGTTATAGCTAGTACTGATAAGTACGAGTCGACCCCACGAGGAATAGGATTACTAGAACTTATCGTCTTTTTATTATCTAGTATAACAAATTATAGTGCTAATGATTAGTCAATTTAAAATTAAAGTAATAAACTAAAATAAACTAGTAAGTAACCAGAATAAAGATTAAATTAAGAAACAATCAAAAAAGATAATGGTACTTGGAATTTGAATCCTTATTGAACTTCTCATGTAATCATGATTTCCATAATCATTTTAGTCTATAGTTCATTGGATCATAGAAATTCCTCAATTATATTAATCTTTTTCTCAAAACTATCAACATCTAATGATAAGGTAATTAACTGAAATCTCTTTCTAGTTAACACCCTTAAGATTGCTTTAATTAATTTGTGAATTTCACTATTAGGTTTGATTATAATATGGAATATTTATGTCTACTTATCTCTAGGTTTAATTGCAACTCCTTTCAATTATGCTAGGTCTATTAATACAAAGGATTTCTTAATCCCAATTGCATGAAATCATACATGAAACAACATGCTAGCAATATTAATTCAAGAATAATAAAGAACACGTAATTGAATCTTAATGAAACTAAAAAATGAATTAAATTAAATTAAATCACTATAACTTCTATCTCAAAGTTCATCTAATCCAAGTACCACAAAAGGTTTAGTTCCTAATTATAGAGGATATAACATCAAAACTAAATAAAAACAAAAAAATCAAAAGAAACATGATTAAATCCCTTTTAATCTTCATGAAATCCTCTTTAAATTTATAAAAATCCATCCCAAATGTGCTTCTTTGCTTGTTTTTTTATTCTCTTTGTCATTTTAGGGTGTCAGTTTATGTTTCTCGAGCCTCCCTTCTATTTTTCCTCTTAATTGCCTTTTATAGTTTAAAAAAAATAGGATTTTAGGTGGTACAAGGCCATCAATATAGGCTTGTGTGGTGGATGTGTTGATTAGAAATTGTGAAACCCTTAAAATCTAGAACAAACACAGGCTCAAAATATGTACACAGGTATAGGATAGGTGTGTCCATATGATACAGGTGTGTTTGTGGAGTGTGTAACTCTTTGGAACCGTGTAGCCATCTTATTTTGCATGAAATATGACAACATAGACATGTTGGTATGGACATGGGCATGTCCAAAGATCATATACATTTTTAACTTCTTTATAACGTGGTCAACATAGCTTCAAATCACCCCAAACTTGTCCTAATTTGTTCCTTTTACTTCGAATAAGAGATTTACAACTTAAAACATAACATAAATGAATTAAATACCAAAAATAATAAAAACTCTTAAATAAACAAGCAAAATGTACTAAACATGAAAAATATGGTCTATTAAACATTTATGAAGTAAGATGCTCAAATCTTAGACTTCTCATATGGCCATCACCTTTACCTTCCAAATCTTTAGTAAACACTTAGGAAGTATTCTCATCAATTCAATATTAGTATGTCTTACGAAGAACTTTAAAAACATTAATGTTATAAATACAGTGAGCATAAATGTTAGAAATTGATTAATTATGTTTCATATGAACTAATTCATATTGATCCATAAGCATGCTCGCTTTGTTCACTTCACTTGAGTGGTGCTTTCATATGTGAATTTTAATATATGTCATATTTGTTGAGCCATTTCACACATAGATACCCTATTGAATTCATTTTTACTTAATGCATAAAATAAAAAAATGTGTGGCCTTATTATTTGATGCAATGATTCTTTTACCCTTATTGTCCTACCCACTTTTATTCCTTAGTTAGTCTCCACTTTATCTCTCAATAAGGATCTTATTGGGACATAAGATCCATTTTCTATAAGATCCCAATTATCAACCGCTTCGACTAAAAGAAAACGTTTCATCCTACTCTTCCAATAAAGGTAATTATCTCCGTTAAAGAATGAGATTCTACATATGCTTTGACTTTCTTAACTAAAAAATGAATCAATTTATGGCACAGGGATCTTTTATTAAATTTTTCTAAAAATTTATATGCAATGAATTATACTTACTTTGATACCAATTCTTGGCCCTTGAATTGCATACAAGAGAGGAGTAAATTGTGTGTTTGCCTTTTTTCTTATTTCTAAACTAATGAATGAAGTGTCTATTCTAATAAACGATTATGAAAAACTCATATATGACAATCGTAAAGAAATCACAATATATAAAGATAGCAGAGATAAAGAGATAACGCTAATTTATAGTGGTTCGACCAAACAACCCATGACTTATATCCACTCCCCAAGCTTTACTTAAGAATTCACTATCTTCTTCCTTTAATAAGAGAAGAATAACCCTGTATACAATATCTTCTCTATCACAACTAAAGATTATCGTAGTTGAAGAGGAACCCTTATAATTGTCTTACTTTGCCATTTATGAAGAATAACAATTTAGAAATCTTGTTAAGGTAAAGAGTACCCTAAAAAATTCTATCCTAATTAATTTCCTCGTTTACAACAAGTATACAACTTAAAAACTCCTCTTGCTCACATCAATTAACAATGACTCAATATGTTTTATGTAATATAGTTACACTTTTTAGTCTCTAGAAGTCTTAGAAACTCTCTAATATATCCAACAAACTTCTTATAAGTCATATGTGATCTATTTATACTCAAAACAACTTTAAAATTTATTAGAAATAAAAACTAGTTACTATAATGAATAGTAATGGTCACATTGGTTGACCATTCTACCATACCGATCAATTAGTGTCCCATATTGGTCGACAAAGGTATCGACCAATATAACATAAAAATTAATGGTATACAATTTTTTATTTCTTTTGATACATTACACATTGGTTGAACAATACTAGAAACATCACATTGGTTTATTTCAATTATATATTGATTGATCAATATGCATAAAAATATGTTTCTAATGATTTTTCAAGTTCTTTTAAAGATTAAACTACATTCTTTTGACTAAAACTTAATACAAAATTATTTTAAAAGTACAAAATTTATTTTAAAGATCAAAACAAAAATTCAACGTTAATGGCTCTCAAAGAGAGAACCTATATCCTCTCACTAAGAAATTCCTTATTCTTCCATTGTTAATCCTGTTTTAATTTCCTTATCCCCTCCTACACTTAGACTCCCATTCCATCTTCCTCTGTCCCCCTAAATCTGATACAATCTTTCCACCTTTTTCCTACCTCCATCCATAACCTCCCCCTTCTCTCCAATACAATATAATTCATTCCTTCTCTTCCCCTATTTCCCCCTATCACTAGACAAAGGGCTCTCCTATCCTTACACCCCTTTAATAATAAAAAAAAATTTGAAAGGCCAACTTTCCTTCTACAAATGGTTGCTTTTATTGGAACTAGAAATGGTTGACAATATCTTAGTCCTTGAGTTGCGCAACTTGAAAGATTTCTTGCCTTTACCCTCAAATCCTCCTCCACCCTCCTCATCCTTTTGGCTAAACACTGGTACTTTCCCTATGCCTAACTTAAACCTACCTCTACTACTACCCTCTATGTTGCCTCCCCCCTCACTATTCACACTCCTCCCTCTCCTCCAAAGTCTAACATTCCTTATGCCTATACCACCATTAGCACTTAGAAATAAATCATCATCCAACCAAACCATCTCCTGATAACCTTAAACTCCTTCACTTCCTATATATCACTCATAAGGATGTGGTAGTCTCCCCCCCCCCCCTTCTAGGCCCACTCAAGGCAGGAGCTATCAACTAGTCACCTTTATTAGTTGGCTTTTTCCTGGATAAATGGGCTCCCTTCCCTCAAATCAATGTTTGGGTTACTATAAAATGTGGAAAGATGGGATCAGACAACACTCTACTATAAGAAGATAATACATTCATATTCAAATTCTCAAAGGAATCAAATTTATTAAATGTTTATTAGATGTAATTGAATAAGGTATATGGCATATTGCAGGTAAACCTTTTTTCCTACTGAAATGGCAACCTAGTATAATTATAGATAAGTAAAGTGTTAAAACAACAACTCTATGGATTAATTTTCATGGCCTCCCACTGCAGTACTAGAGTAAAGAAGGCTAAGTTTCCTAACTAGCACTTTAGGTAAGTGTATCTACATCGAATCTCCAACAGCAAGGCTGGAACACATTGGCTTCACAAGAACTTGAATAGAGGTAAATAAAGGTCAAGATCTCCCTTTCCTTAATCATCAAAATTCTATTTGAGCCAGGTAACCTAGTTAATCAGCCCATTTAACTATCTCATAATTGGAGCTACCCAAAAGACCCCCTCCCCAAACACTAATAATCCTACTAAAGGATTGATAGATGCTTAATTGATTATTTAATTATTTCATAACATTTATCGATTAAGGACAATAAATTGCTTAAGATACTCACTTTGATTCGTATATGATTTTAGGCACAATTCGGAAGAAAAGATGTTAAAGTGAGTCGAAAGCATGATATTTGGGCCATTTTTTGAAGATTAATTTTCACTTGTCTTTATGGAGCAAGAAGAAGAAAATTAAAAGATAAGAAGAAGATAAAAAAATGAAACACAAAGAAATAGAAAATCTGCACTGTGCATGCCATGTAAGAACGTGAATTTAATAGAAAGCATTTTGGAATTATGGTAAAACAAAGATGGAAGGTTGTAGTAGGTGGAAGCAAGAAACAACAGCAGAAGAAGAAAATAAGAGAATTAAACATTGCAGGATTACGTTGTTCATGCAAACAGTGTAACATATGAACAACGTGTTTCATGCACCAGCAACAAAGGAAGCACCAAAACTCTAGCTACTGGGAGATAAAATGCAGCTCACACGTACGTTACATGTAGTGTATAAGTAGGAGCAAAATGGCATGCAACAACTAGCAACAAGAAGCACAGATGGATAAAACATAAACATTGGACAAAAGCCAAAAATGAACAATATGAAGATAGAAATGATGCAGCGTAGACATGAGGGACAAAGGAACCAAAATGCACAATATTATAAACCAAGATAAAATGCAGTCGTACAGTAGCAAAGGAGTGAGCGTAAGTTTTTAAAGGAGAATGAATAGTGAAGTGGACCAGAAAATAAATGGTATAAACAGAACAGTAGCGTAATAGAGAAAGAAGGGAGGCGCAGTAGCTACAATGAGTCTTCGGTGGGAGCACTTTTTCGGGAGAGACCCATAAAGGGTTAGATGTCCCGAAGACGGTTCGAGGGTGAAATCAATGTCGACGACCTGGGTTAAGTGTATTTCACTATTTTTGTTGTTTCTTTCTCTTATTAGGAATTGATTATATTATCTTGTGTTAATTGAATTGGGTATTGTGAACAGATTATTTTGATGTATTCATTGAATAGTTTATTTGCAAACTCATTGCTAGAACTTTGATATAACCTGTAATTGTTATGTTGAAATTTATGTGTAGCGACTAATGATTCGTAATCATTAGGGATAATATAACCTAAGTTAAATGATGTATCGTATGTGGTTATTGCCTTAATTAAACGATTTTCCTAATTCGTAATGCTACTGCCTAATTTAATTAACCCATTCAACTATCTTATAATTGGAGCTACCCAAAAGACCCCCTCCCCAAGCACTAATAATCCTACTAAAGGACTGATAAATGCTTAATTGATTATTTAATTATTTAATAACACTTAGCAATTAAGGACAATAAATTGCTTAAGATGCTCACTTTGATTGGTATGTGATTTTAGGCACAATTCGGAAGAAAAGAAGTTAAAGTGAGTCAAAAGCATGATATTTGGGCCATTTTTCGAAGATTAATTTTCACTTCTCTTTATGGAGCAAAAAGAAGAAAATTAAAAGACAAGAAGAAGACAAGAAAAAAATTAAAACACAAAGAAGTAGAAAATCTGCTCTGTGCATGCTATGTAAGAATGTGAATTTAATGGAAAGCATTTTGGAATTATGGTAAAACAAAGATGGAAGGCTGTAGTAGGTGGAAGCATGAAACAATAGCAGAAGAAGAAAACAAGAGAATAAAACATTGCAGGATTACATTGTTCATACAAACAGCGTAACGTGAGAACAACGTGTTTCATGCACCAGCAACAAAGGAAGCACCAAAACGCTAGCTACTGGGAGATAAAATGCAGCTCACATGTACTTTGCATGTAATGCATAAGTAGGAGCAAAACGGCATACAGCAGCTAGCAATAAGAAGCACGGATGGATAAAACACAGACGTTGGACAAGGGCCAAAAATGCACAGCATGAAAATAGAAATGATGCCGCGCAGACGTCAGGGGCAAAGGAACCAAAATGCACAATATGGTGATATAAGCCAAGATAAAACGCAGTCACACAGTAACAAAGGAGTGAGCGCAGGTTTTTAAAGGAGAATGAATAATGAAGTGGACCAGAAAATAAATGGTATAAACAAAACATTTGCGCAATAAAGAAAGAAAGGAGGTGCAGTAGCTACAGGGAGTTTTCAGTTGGAGCATTTTTTCGTGAGAGACTCATAAAGGATTAGACGTCACGAAGCTAGTTCGAAGGTGAAATCAACATCGACGATCTGGGTTAAGTGTATTTCACTATTTTTGTTGTTTTTTTCCTTGTTAGGAATTGATTGTGTTATCTTGTGTTGATTGAATTAGGTATTATGAAAAGATGATTTTAATGTGTTCATTGAATTGTTTATTTGCAAACTCATTGCTAGAACTTCGATATAACCTGTAATTGTTATGTTGAAATTTATGTGTAGTGACTAATGATTCGTAATCATTAGGGATAATATAACCTAGGTCAAATGACGCATCATATGTGATTATTGCCTTGATTAATTGATTTTCCTAATTCGTAAAGTTACTGCCTAATTAAATCTAGAGATCGTATCTTAGGTTATTTGGTGGTTAGGTTTAATTAACAATCGTATCTTGATTAAACACTACCTAAGGGAAAAACTCAGATTAATTATTAACTCACGATTAATAGTTACTAGGAGAGGTTAAAGAATAACAAATCAATGAAATATGTTTAATTAGGGTGTAGGCCGAGATTGAACTAAAGAATCGAGTCCCTACTGAATTCCTCACTTTTGTCATTTTTCTTACATGTTTTCTTTACATTACTTTTGTTAGTTAATTTAGCTTTATTTTATTTTCTTATTTCCAAAATCAAAACCCCCCTAAACCTAAACACCTATTATTTTCATTTCAACAACTTCACACACACTCTCTGTGGGATCGACCTAGACTCACCACTACTATAATAGTAGTCTAATATTTATTTTGACTAGCAATATGACGCGCTATCAATTTTGGTGCCATTATTTGGGGTTGAGTGTTTTAATTTTTTTTGTGATTTAATTGGTATTTTGTATATATTTGTTCTTAATTGATTTCTTTTCAATTATTTTATGATCTTTTCTTTATTTTATTTCATGTTTATGATTTTAAAAAAATCATAGATGGAAGTAATTTTTTCTTTAACTCTTATTATTAATCCTATAACCAAGGTTGGACTGATCGACCTAACTTTGGTTATGGATGGGATAACTATAAGAATTACTTCTATGATAGTTTGTAGGACACATAGCAATTCCCATATTGACCAGAAGCTTCTTATCACAACTCAGGTATGCCTCTGGAATGACTATATCAAGACTTGTAATAGTGGTCATCTTTAATTTCAATAGGGTATGCAGCAGCTTCAAAAGAGTTTGCAACAACTTCAATAGAATACCCTACAACTCCAGTAGATTGAAAGGCAATCTAGGTCTAGTTTCCAGGATGTAGAGAGCCAATAAAACGTAAGTACATCTCTGGAAAAATTGATGAATGTTGTGATTGCTAACAATCTCCAATTTCAACAAAGCCTATAACAACAGTTGTAACAGTTACAGTAGGAAATGAGGCATATAATGTCTAGAAACCATAACTTATCATCCCAATATGTCACGACCCGAAACCACATCGGGCACATGACAACTGTCGTATACCTAGACTAGGATACTCACGATACCCTTAACCTAAATATACAAGGCTAACTGGATATCTTTAAAAACATTTTGACAGCGCAACGGTTGTAATTAGGAAATCCCAAAATGAAAAACACCTATAAATCAGTTTCAAATGCAATTCTATATTCACATTAAAACTTTACCACAACTTCTAGACTTTGAAGTCCACTCAAGAGCAATATTAACAATAGTACAAAATATTCATACGTAAAGTCATTTACAAACCACAAAAAAGACAAGAGTAAATTTACCTAAATTATAAAGAATTTCAACATAATCATGAGCCACTATACAACAAAAGTACAAAATAGAGACCACTCACGTGCTGTAATTCCCCAAATATGTCAAAAGATCACACAAACCACTCAGAGCTTTAAGCTCACCAAATTAACCTGCATGGTTGGAAAGCGGAGGGGATAAGTACACTATGTACTCATGGAGTAGGAAAGAATGTACCGCAAATAGAACGCGGTACACACTAAAATGGTCTAAATAACCTAAGGACAGTTTTACACATCTAACATACATATAACCACCTATAAAGTGAATATACATGACATAGAAACATATACACCTAGTATATGACTCATCCCAAACTGGTTAGGAATCACATAGGTCTAGCCTATTAATCACTCATTCCATAAACATAGGTTCCAGTTCCAGTATATAAGAGTAGAAAAGCATTACATGTAAAAATTAAGTCTCATCAGGAAGCCAAAATAGTTATGTATGTCATCACTAGTAAGCCAAACTAGTATGCACACCCACCGAATCCTGGTGTTGGCTCGACTTTCATATATGGTGAGTCCAGACTACGGTTGACAAGAGCAGCATAACCCTAGGTGATGACCTCGTCGATGACCAGACCTCTAGGTGTACAATCACCCACAAGTCCTATAGAATGGTGTTGTTACAAGGACTTAACTTTTATGTATTAGTGTCAAGGGTACGGGGGTCTCTTAATCTGTTGTGCCTAGCACACGATTAGCCAATCGTTACCTCACCAATTACAAACAAAAATCATATACAAATATTTAGTACTAAAATGAAGTAAGGTACCATGTCTTTATTTATCGGTCCAACCAATAAAATGGAACCTTGCCATGGCTCTAAGCCAAAAGAGAATACA
>JAOTJB010000008.1:22041185-22057709 GCA_027123815.1 Erythroxylum minutifolium | reverse complement strand
CATGAACAATTGAGGTGGACTCCATCACTTGTTAAAATATATTTTTGGACAGGAATATTAATGATACAAAGAAGTAAGGGTATAAATGCTTACTTTGGTGGACATATATATATTTGTAGCATACTGAGATAATTCTTTGAGTAATACAAGGAAGTAATTAGGGAAAAGATTGAGTTGAGATGATATTTAATTACTTGTGTGTAAGGAGTAGTATATCTATGGTTACACAATTTAATATTGAGAAGCAATTTAGAAGGCATACATCAATATATTGTATTATATTGTATAAGACATATACCAATACCTTAGTCTAAAGGGAGTAGCAAGCTGCACAAGGTAGAAGAGATGACTCACTTGTATTAGTAAAGTAATGTTATTTGAATTTAAAGAAATTGTGTCAACATATATTCAAATTTCTTAATAGGATTATGATAACAAAATATTTCAACATACTAATTTGTTAGAAGGAGTTGCAAGTATGTTGTTAGTGTTAATAGGAAAGGAAAATTAAACTTGATTTTCTATAAGACCTTTAATTACGTGGCAAAAAATGAATCAAATTTTAATTACTTATATAAAATGTCATAAAAATAAAAAAAGAATACAATTGAAACTACAATTGAGTTAAGGGATGTTGGTGATAGTTTTTTTTATAATAAATTATTTATAAGAGATTTAGGTTAAAGGACACAATTGTATCTAAGCCATATGGTATACTAAAAATACGAAAGTTAAAATCTCAAATGGATGAGGTCTAAAAGAAAAGAAGTAAGAAAAAATAGATTAGTTATTGAAGATACATATTGGTGGTAATAATTTCACATATTGAATATGGTTTTTCTTTTCAAGATATTATTGAATGATTGATTATATATTTATTTGTTTGTTTGAATTTTGTTAATTGGGTGGAAAATGGCTAAGAAATTTTTTTATACATTTAATGACAAGAATGAAGAGAGGGTTGGAAATATGAACTACCATTCGATTCCATGTAATCAATAGATAAAATACATTATTTGATTTAGTAATGTATAAACGTATCAATGTATTTGTATTTAAAAAAATTTCTTACAAAATTTAAAATGCTAATATGTTTGAATACCAAATGTAGGATGGTGGATAAAAATATTATGTTTGGTGAGTTGTGAAAAGAATGACCAAAGATTTGAATAAAAATAATTTATGACAACTGAAGTTATATTCCTTTACTTGTTCCTATTGTTGTGAATAAAAGTATAAAAGATTATATAAAAATATGTTATTAATTATTTATTCATAATCTAAACTATATTATTCATTAATTGAATGATTTATTTAATATTAACTAATTCAATATGAAGGTTAGTCCATCCACCTACAAGAACCATAATTAATTTAAGGTTATTAGTAAATCGACATATATGGTTTTTGTATAGCCTGGAATTGTTTATGAACGACCAAAAGTATAATTATGTTTAACTCCTGTGTTTATCTTTGGGGAAGACAAAGAGTAGTACCCGACATCTAACATGAGGATGTTCTTTCCTACGTTCACCTATAGTGCATATAAGGAGTAGTATAGTGATTGAATTACTTTGCTTATAGGGAGTCATAAGTTTTAACCGCAAGTGTATGGTATAGCGATAGCTAGCATTGACAAGTATAGGTCGATCCGACGAGGACTGTAAGTACTAATATTAACCTTTTTTCTATTATCAAATCGCCAAATTAGGTTATGAATTTAATTGAAAATTAAAGAAAACAAACTAAACTAAAGTTGGCACATTATTGAACTCAAATAAAGAAAATACTATAAATAGTCAATATCAAATAAGTTGTACCTAGGTGATGAATCCCCCTAAGATATCTTAAACACAAACCCTTTATCATGCAATTAAATTATTAATTATTGGATCATATAAATTCCTATCTTATATATCTTTCTCAAGATTATTAGTAACTAACCCTCAGTTGATTAATTGAAATCTCTTTCTAGTTAAAACCTCTAATATTGTATTATGGATTCGTGAATTTTACTATTAGGTTTGACCCTAATATAAAGGATTTATGTCTACCTATCTCTAGGTTTATATGAAATTCCTTTCAATTATGTGAGATCTATCTTACAAAAGGATTTCTCAATCTTAATCATATGAAATCAAACATTGGACTAATATTCCGGATATATTAGTTTAAGAATATAATGTACAATTGATTTGTAATATATAATCAATAAAATTGCTTTGAATAAAAATTTATATCATATTATGATCACAACTTAAGGTTCATCACACCTAAGCCCTAAACAATTTAGTTCCTAAACATAGAAAACAAATCTAATAACAAAAATTTAGAAGAACAAATAAAAATAAAAATTCATATCTTATATCTCCCTTTTGTCTCTAATGAAATCTTCTTACAATTTAGATTGAAGGATGCTCTTTATTAGATCTTATGATGTAATCTTTTTGTTTTCTTCATCCTCTATTTATAACTACCTCTTTTCTAGTGTTTTTTATGCCTAAAAAATGATTCGTCTCTGCCTCCTATCATGTAGCCTTCAATAATATCCTTTTATAGTAAAAACTAAGGTTTTTGTGTTATACATGATCCCTTACATAACCGTGTAGGTGACCATGTATCTCCAAAAACACTTTAAATTGTGACTTCACATGATTACAAAGACTTACATGGGTAATATACATGGCTTTGCATGTTGCGTGTAACTGCACACAGGCATGAATTGTGTTATTAAAGCTCCACATATTTATAGTGACTTACACGGTTAACATATATGGCCTTATAATTCCACAATTTCTTCCATTCCATGCCACAATTTCACCCTAATACATCTTATCTTGGTCTATGAAGTTAATTATCACCTAAAAACACATTTGAAGTGAAATAAGTACCAAAAATACTATATAATCATTAAATAACTAGTAAAACACACTAAATATGAGTATATAAATATAGTCAATTAACCATTTATCAAATATCCCCACACTTAAGCTTTTTCTTGTCCTCGAGCAAATCATAATCTAAATCATCAAACTTATAAACATTCATCCCTTATTAACCTCAATATGTTTATCCACACTCTAGATCATCATATCATATCAATCAAATTAACGTATAGTTAGATTCAAGTCATTATAGAATCAACCTTCATAAGTCAATATTAAGAGCAATCACAAATACAATCTTTTTGAAATTGAAAGCACAAATTTTTACAACCTTACCAAGGATTCATTTAATGTACTCAAAGTTTTTAGGGAGAAAAGTGTAAGAACTCTCAAATTAATGCATAGAAGGATTCTTTACCATAAGCTTGCAATAAAATCATATCACCACCACTTATAAGTAAACTAAAAAAAATTAAAATGTCTTAATACAAGGTTTTAATGGGGCTTAGGTTAGGGTATGATAGAGATAATAAAAAGGATGATAATATTGAAGGGAATATACATAACAAAAATTACATGCAACTTAGTTCTTCACAATATAGGTCCTTCGCACCATAATTCCATTGGTGCCATAACTTTAACACTCCTTTTCTTTTTTATTTCACTTTTTAAGCTTGCAACATTTTTCAAGCATTCACCAACAATTAAAGAAATATTAGACCTTTTCAAAATTAATTTTCAAGCAATTACATAACTGTAAATAACCTTTAGGGTTCAAAAATAATGAAAAGGCTTCAAGAAAAATAAGGTAAAAGCCATTAATGTGGTTATAATCAATGAAAGGACTAAGTCTCAAAAGTTGTTACTCTTAAGCGATAAAATATGGTAGGATAATAAACAAGAAAATTGGATAAAACAATGGTTGAATCTAAATGCCTTTATGATTTCAATGCTTCTAATTTAACAAATGTGATCTCAATATAAATAATAAAAGCAAACTCTAGAATTATCCAACTATATATAATAATACACATGAAAGAAAAAAAGAGCTTAAAATAGTGATGTGTTTCCTCTTAGGTTTAAAAGCTCACAAAAATGGCCTTGTATGTAAACAATATCCAATTTTATTCAAATTAATTATCTCAATGATTACTAAAAATATGATTTATAAAAGTAAGTTTCTTCTAACTTTAATCCTTTTTATACTAATTCAATTCAATCATTAATAATAATCTAAAGTATTATGGACAAATTTTAACTAAATTAGGATATCAATTAATAAGATTTAGTAAAGAAGATTATAATAAACTTAAAAAATCCCTGGCCTACACTTAAACTTGTATATTGTCCCCAGTGTACAAAATTGAAGCACATAAAAATAAAATAACAATAAAACATAAAAATGAGAAAGGTTTCAATTGGTATTGCCCTAAATAAAAAGATGTGTAGAGTTCTAAATTGAAGGAAGATCCATCCTATATCAGATACATCCATCCTTGCAAAATATAAACAAAAGGATAAAAAGATAAAATAAAAAATAATAAAAATAAACTAAATAAATAATAACATGATAATTAAAAAATCATAACATAAAATAACATTGCACAAATGTTCATACAACATAAAATAAAAGAACATAGAAAATAAGAAAAATACATAAATAATAAGAGAAAGAAAAGAAAAACAAATGAAGCATCCATTAGAAATCAATTAAATCCTATACTAATACCAAAAGATGGAAACAAAATAAAATAAAAATGAAACCTATCTTAATTCTTAGATTGCCTCCCAAGTAAAGCTTGTTTAACGTCATTAGCTTGACGTACCTTTCATGCTTAAGGTGGCATCCAAAGATTGAGTTTTTATAGTCTTATCATAGGTTCCATAAACTCTAAGTAAGCTACCTACTATTCTTATTGCAGGATTTTTCCTTTTGTTTACTACCTTGAACTTGTAAAAGCTCCAGTGGACCTTTACAAGAGGAGTCCTGTGAAATATCCTAAAGTGAATCATTACATAATTCACCATTAATAAGTTCAAGGTTAGGATTCATGACATTAGACATTTTAACTAAAACCTCTTCATCCCCCACCCTTAGTATTAACTTGTCTTTACCGACATCGATAATCGACTTAGTAGTTGTTAAAAAGGGTTGACCAAGGATTAAAGATATCTCTACATCTTCCTCTATGTTAAGAATCACGAAGTCTATTAAGAGGATAAACTTATTAATCTTGATAAGAATATGCTCTGTAATGCCTTTAATATGTTTTACTGATTTATTTGCCAACTGCAAACTTATCCTAGTAGGTTTTAGTTCACCTATTCTTATTTTCTTAAATAATGACTAGGACATCATATTAATATCGACCTTTAGGTTGGCTAAAGCCTTGTCTATTTTGAAATTACCTATTTGATAAGGGATAGTAAAACTCCCTAGATCTGTGAGCCTCTATGGTAGCTTGCTTTCCATAATTTCTGAGCATCTTTTGCTCAGTGTTAAAATCACCAACTCCTCCAACTTCTTCTTATTTTCTAGTAGCTCCTTTAAACATTTCAAATACTGTAGCATCTGTATAAGAGCTTCAACAAAAGTTAAGTTAATATATAATTGCTTAAATAGTTCAATGAACTTATAAAACTGTACATCCATTAGATTTTTCTTCAATTTGGCAGGATAAGGGATGGTAGGTTAAAATTCCTTGACTTTTTTAGGGTGTCCTTCACCTTCAACTTTTACTTGAATCTTGGTATTCTCCTTATTTTTTTGGAAGGGTGATTGCCATTACACGTTCTTTAGGATTTGTTTCAGTAGTACTAGGCAAACTCCCTTATTATCTTTCAAATACTAATTTTGTAGGTTAACTGATCTGAACCTCGAAGTTACATATAGAAGCTTCCATTCTTTGATATCTTCCATTTGAATATTAAACAAGATTGAACTTCATGCTTTTAAGTCTAAGGTGGCTGTTGCTAAAATTCTATTTAAGGGTTTGTTTGCCCTTGATTTCCTAAAGATAAATTAGGGTGATTCCTCCATTTTGGATTATAAGTATTGTTGTATGGATTGTTCTAGGGTCTAGGAGCATTCCCTATATAATCCATAAGTTTAGGCAGTAATGCTTGAAAATTTTGACCTAAATATTCTAACCTGCACATTTCACACGGCATAGCTTAACATTATGGATTTATAGTCAGTATATCAATCTTTATAGTTAGAGCTTTAACTTGGTTTGCCAATTATGCCACTGTATCTACTTCATATACCCCTATTGACTTGTTAAGTCTTACTTGAGAGGAGCACCACTAATAATTGTTCATACCCATGTTTTTAATGAGGTTATGGAATGCTTTCGGTGTCTTATTATTCAAAGTACCCTTACCTGCTACATCTATCGTCTACTTTAAGAATCAATTTAGCCCATTATAAAAGGTTTGAATTTGCCTCCATATTATAGACCATGATGTGGGCATTTCCTCGACATCTCCTTGAACTCTCTTATGTGTCATATAATACCTCTAAATAAACCTAGAAATAAGAGGAGATGTCATTCCTCAACTTAGCAGTCTTTGCTGGCAGAAAGTACTTTAAAATAAATTTCTCTACTACTTGATCCCATGCCATAATTGATGATCTAGGTAAAGAATTTAACCATTGTTTCACCTTGCCCCTCAATGAAAATAAGAATAGTCTCAATTTGGTTACATCATCATTAGTACCATTAATCTTGAAAGTATCACAAATCTCTATAAAGTTTGAGATATGTGCATTAGGATCTTCATCTTGTAACCTATCAAATTGAACAGACTATTGAACCATCTAAATGAAACTTTGCGTAATTTTAAAATTGTTGATGTTAGAAGTCGGTCTGAAGTTGTCAGACTCTGCTTTTGTCAAGTCAAGTCTATTGTAATCAAACATCATTCTTGGTTAGTCTGTTATGGTTCCTAATTATTTAGTATCAATATGACCTTTCAGGTCCTCTATTTGCCGATCTAACTCAAACTCTTTAAGTTATGCTCTGTGGAGATTTCTATATGTTGTTCTCTCAATCTCTGGATCTTCGTATGCTAAGGTTGACGGATTACTTTGGGTTATAAATTGATCTCAAGATATATGAAAGAAAAAATAGCAAAGAGTCAATAAAATAAACAGATAAACTAGAAACAAAAATAAAATAAAATAATAATGGCTAGATTAATAAAGCTAGGCTTTCCTAATATTATAATCGACAGTAACAGTGCCAGAAATTTGATTAAATTATTTTACTTACAAAGATATAAAGTTTTAACCACAAGTGCTTGATGTAGTAGTAGCTAACACTAGCAAGTACAGATCAATCTCACAAGGATTGTAAGTACTAGTATTAACCTTTTTTCTATTATCTAACCGCCGAATTATGTTGTGAATTTACTTGAAAATTAAAGCAAACAAACTAAACTAAAGTTGAAATAATAATAAAATTAGATAAAGAAAATACTACAAATAGTCAATATTAAGTAAGTAGTACCTATGTGATGAACCCCACAAAGATATATCTTAATACTAAACCTTTATCATGCAATTAAATGATTGATTATTGGACGGTTGAAATTCCTATCTTATGCTAATATCTTTCTTAAGACTATTAACAAATAACCCTCAATTGATTAACTACAATCTCTTTCTAGTTAAAACCCCAAAGATTGCATTATTGATTCGAGAATTTCATTATTAGTTTTAAACCTAATATAGAGGATTTATGTCCACCTATCTTTAGATTTGCATGCAACTCCTTCCAATTATGGTATATCTATTCACATAAAAGGATTTCTCAATCTCAATCATATGAAATCAAACATTGGACTAATATTCCGAATAGATTGGTTCAAGAATATAATACATAATTGAATCATAATAAATTAATCAATAAAAATCACATTCAATAAAAGATTATATCATATTATCATTAAAAATTGGAGTTCATCACACCTAGGCACTAGACAATTTAGTTCCTAAACATAGAAAACAAATCCAATAACAAATATTCAAAAGAACAAATAGAAATAAAATAATTCATACTATATATCTCGCTCATGTCTTTAAAGAAATCTTCTTATAATTTAGACGGTAGGATTCTCTCCATCAGATCTTGTGCTGTAAACTTCGTGTTTTCTTTATTCTTTATTCATAACTACTCTTTTCTGTTGTTTTAAAACTAAAAAATGCTTCCTCTCTGCCTCCTCTCATGTAGCCTTCAACAATATCCTTCTATTATAAAAACTAGGATTTTTGGGACATACACGATCACTTACACGATCATGTAGGTGACCGTGTATCTCTAAAAACACCTCAAATTGTGAATTACATGATCATAGAGACTTACACAAGCAATATACATGGTCGTGTATATCAACATACGCGGGCTTGTAACTACAAATAGGTAGGAATTATGTTGCTAAAGCTCCACACGTTTACAATGATTCACACAATCACTAACACAGCCGTGTAAGCCCACAATTGCTTTAGTTCTTCCATTACATGATGTAATTTCACCCAAATGTATCTCTTCTTAGTCTATGAAGGCAATTATCAACTACAAACACACTCGAAGTGAAATAAGTACCAATAATACTATAAAACTATTAAATAACAAGAAAAACACATTAAATATAGGCATATAATTATATTTAATTAATTGTTTATCATATATGTCTTAAAGCATAGATGTATCTGTATCTGTATCTGTATTTGTATCTGTATCTGTATTTGTCCATGTTTCTTTTTTCTTTTCATTTGGTTTAGTTTTATATGGCTTTAAACTCAACATGTTTATATTTGTATTAATCTTATGATCAGGTTTAAATTAGGATATTGCGTTACACATGGTTATGTTAATAGCCATGTTCCTATATTTGGAAGAGAGGGACTAGTATATTTTAATTTTTAGTACACTACCTTAACCTTGGTTAGTTTAACAGCCATGTTCCTATATGGAGAAGAGAAGAGCTACTATATTTGAGTTTTTACTACCATTAATTTGATTCTATCTAATTGGTTTATGCAAATATTATTATTTGAAATTTTCAAAAAAATATTAATATTTGAAACTTAATGTACTATATAAATTTTGTGGAATCTTCAAATTGTCATTGATACTATTTTAAAATTCAAACAAAAGCTGGAAGGGAGTTGTAACCTTAGAGACACTGAAGATGCTATCTTTTATCAATGGAAGTCAACTCATAGTCAATGGTACAAAATATGGAGACCTACAAGTAAGATTTTCCTATAAGGTGATTATATTGAACTAATAACGGAAAAAACAAATGGGTCTTATACTGTCTCAGTTACTAAAGATATAAGTTTTTCATTGGGACAAGGAACATGTAGTTCTAATAATATTAGTAACAATTCAAATATAGAAAAAGTCTTAATAAAGAAAAATATAAATCTTAACACTATAGCTTTGGATTAATCCTATGATCTTGCAACATTGAACTCTCACCAATTATCTCATCTACAGTCCCATCCTTTGATCATGAGCTATTGAATCCCTCCTCAGTATGATTTAATTAGCTCACTAATTAATTACAAAATTCCCTTAAATGAAAAGGTTTCTATATTAAATTTCACTCATCAAATGGAAACTGTAATCGATAATGGAGAAGTATCCAAAGATATTGCTTTGAACTCTAGAAGAAAAGTTCGAAGGAAATCTAAAATAGGCCTCAAATCATAAATTAATACCCTTAATGTCAATAATTGACTAGAATGTTTAAGGATTGAATTTTCCTTGAAGCAAAAAATTACAAAAGACTATTTTAGTAGTCAAAACCTTTATATGATAGGTCTTGTTGAAACCAAAATAAAGCTCAAGGTTTTGATAAAGGGATATAACATTTTGGTTAAAATTCAAAGCTCCTGTTAAATAATCACCACCATTTCAATGGGAGAATTATCATAGTTTATGACCTTAACAAAGTGAAAATACTCCAGGTGAGCTTATCAAAACAATTAATCCATTTATCCTTGAACTTTATTCCCTACCTTTTTACCATCTACATTACTTTCACTTATTCTTTCAACTTTGCATGTCAAAGAACACAATTATGGAATGATTTGAGGGACTTATCCAACAATATCAACTACTTATGCTTAGAGATTTTAATTATACTATGTCTTATTTAGACTTTGAAGGGAGTAAGTCTTGTCTTAGGCATATATGATAGGGATTCATAGATAATATTTCTTGCATTGGTGTCTCATATCTTAATTATAATATCAATCCTTTACTTGGTCCAATAAAAAAAAGAGAAAATTGTCTAATTAGAAGAAAATTGCATAAAGTCCTAATTAATTGGAAATGGATAAGTGAATTCCCCTTGAGTACTACTTATTTTGGTAATACCTTGACCTTTGATCATTCCCTTATTAAAATAAATAATTTAGGCATTTACTAGACTAAGAATGATCCTTTTAAATTCTTTGATTATCTGTCAAACTTAGAAGGCTCTGATGATCTAGTGATGAAAGACATAGTCACTTAAATGTAAGGATATAAAGCTTTTAAGTTTATAAAAAGCTTTATATGGTTACGAAAAATCTTAAAATTCTTAGCTAACTTAGAGATAAGAGAGCTAACATGAATGATGTAAATCCCAAAGACGCTTTAAATTGATTTTTTTACCAATGATTTTTTTACCAATCTTTTTATTTGGTTCAATGATATTCCAATTATGCTTTTTATGTTTATAAAATATAACTTTTACTAAGTTTTACTATTAAAACAATGAAAAATATTAAAATCAATTGGAAGAATGAAATAATTGAGTAAGGTAATATAGATAAATTGTTAGAAAATAAGGGATTCCATCTTTCTTGATGCTCTTATTTCGCTAATCTTCTTCATTTGTTTCATCATGTTAAGATCCTTCTTTTCATGAATTCTTAAACTCCAATTCATATTAAATTTCACTCTTAATGTGATTTGGATACTTAACTCCATCCCTATCTCAAAATTGCTCTGTCAAATCCTAACCAATTTTATGGTAAACAATGTAATTCTAGAAGTGAAAAGTCATAGATTCTTCTTGAGAATGCTACTAAAAATAAAATGTAATTCTAAAAGATTCTTTCACTACTAATTTATTTTTAGTAGAATTCTCAAGAAGAATCTATGGCTTTTCACTTCTAGAATTACATATGTTTACAATGAAATTGGTTAAGATTTGACAGAGCAATTTTAAGATAGGGAGGAATTAGGGAAGTCATATTTGGCAAGTCCAATTTTGAGTTTGGTTGATGAGGATCAAATGCTCAATAAAAGGATCCACTTATGTATGAATCTTTTAGAAATTTAGGTATTATTCTTATTTTATAAAATAATATTTATTTTATTTTTTAGAAAGTAAATAAAGATTAAGAAAGCCTAGAGTAGCTATAAAACACTAATACAAGTAGTATCACATAAACACCATAAAAGGTGTGAATAGGAGTTGAAGACGCCTTAAGCTACCTCATATACATCACAAACAAGGACAATTCTACATAAAAATTTGTAAACAAACTAGTACTTAAGCAAGAAAAGTCCATTACATAAACTTCTTCACACCCTTACTGCAAGTTACATATAATGATCCATTCTATGCTCATAGTTTCAGTTAAGTTTTTCATAATAGGAGTTTCTTTAATCTTACATTGGAGCCTTTGTATGTCCATTAAAAGCAGTTATAATTGGGACTTTAAAATGTGAGAAAGTTATTCCAAAGAATGATGGAGAATTTATAGTTGAAGAAAAGATGGATTAGGCCTTTATTACTATCTTGAAAGAGGATATAATTAGGATCCATATGAGATAATTTAGGGCCATATTTAGTCTCTAAATTGCATTTAATAGCAAACCAAAGGATAAAGGAAATGTATAGGATTATATTAGAAATATGGACAAGCTTGTGTCTATTAGTTATACTTTAAACACCACCAATATCTTCCTATATGGGAGGTTAAAGAATTACATAAAGTAATTATAGAGCCATAAGACATAATCCCATTTGGATGGATTATGAAAGTATATATAGAGGTTGTCTGTGATCATCTAAAGCCCTTTAAAGCATGAACTGGTCAACTCCAACTATTAACTTCTATAATTGCTTCCATTTTAGTATTGAGTATGATTGCTTTGAGTATGTCAAATTCTTGTAGTTTATAAAGAAGACCTAATTCATATCAGTTATAAAACCAAAATAAAGTACTTTTTCCATTAATTATATTATGTCTGATAACCAAGCTAACTGAATTCATCAGCTACAAAATTTTCCTTAAGGTCCATGAAGTATTTTCTTTTGGCTTAACTAATTATATACTCGTTCCCTTTAAGAAGTTTACGTGTATCCACTAAACCTAAAGGGATTCGTTATAGTACAAATCTTTTAGAGTCTCTTGACTAGGAGCACCATATTTAAGATTCTAATTGAATTGATCCCAACACCCCTATTCTCATTTTACAAATAGACTCTGGACCATTTTTAATCAATGAACTTTAGCTTTATACCTAATTCCAAATTAGAGGAACTTCCTAAGTATCTTTTTAATGGTCTTCATTACCAAATTAGAGGAACTTCCTACGCATCTTTTTAATGATCTTCATTATCTCCTTTAACATTGCTATATTAGAGCTCTAATAGATGGGTAAGTTATTCTATATTGAGATAATAAGTTGCAGTATTCTATTATACAATAGTACTATTACATTAGTTATTTATCTCTTTTGGATTCAGTTAATGAGACAATCAGAGAATGAGAGCCTTCTAGTTATTATAAGGACCCCTATATATTTGAATGTAATTTGTTCATTTTGAAGCCCTTGGTTAAAGTTGACAATTCATTAATCGCATTGAAGCCTACTAAGATGTAAAAGCTATTATTATTAGGGTTATACTCAAAATTGATATGTTTTTTAACTACTTTAAGGAGTTAGTGGGCACATCAATTAATTTTATATTGCATCATAGAGTAATAATAAATCAAGCTATAAATTAGATATTGAAAATGCCAATCGTATTATAGCTATTTCTTTCCACTATAGTGTATTCGATGAACTTTTTCTTATTATAGCTATAGCTTTCTGTGTCTCCTTCCACATCCTCGACCAGACAAACATGCTCCCTACTACAGTTAAGTCTTGATAAGTACCAACACACTGATAAGAAAAAAAAAACAAGAAGGGTAAGAGATGCACAAAATATCTTATGAATTCTATTATAGCCAGGAGAAATAAAAACTCTTTTAAAATTCTAGAAGATGATGCAGGCCAAAATATAAAAACCAAGAAAGAAAAAAAAGAATTACATTTGAATACTTTACTAATTAGTATAGAATTAAAATTTATGTGAAGGAAATACCAAAAGAGGTGTTAACAGAAATTAAATAGGTAGATGAAGAGGACAAGGCAGAGTTGGTAAAAGAAGTAACAAAGGAAGAAATCAAGGAAGTTGTCTTCTCAATAATCCTTGACAAGTCTTTAAGGCTAGATGGCTACAATGGTAGGTTTTCTAGAAAAACTGGGATATCTTGGGGGAAGAAGTTGTAGAAGCAGTACAAGAGTTTTTCTAGATAAAAACTATTATCAAAGAGTGGAATAAAACATTTATGTGCCTCATTCTTAAACAAAGCAATTCCAAAAGAGTGGAGCAATTTAGGCTAATTACTTGTTACAATATCCCCTTTAAAATAATAAAAATACTAAAAATAGTTAAAAATAACCTTGGGGAAGATTATTATCCCTGAACAAAATGCTTTCATTAAAGGGAGGTCAGTGGGCACTAACATACTTCTTTTTTAGAAACTATTGGAAGGATACAATTTAAAGAGGAAAATGAAAAATTACATTATGAAAATGGATCTAGCTAAGGCTTATGATTAATCAATTGGAGATTCCTTTTTAACATCTTAAAACTAGCATGTTACCCACTCTTGTTTAGAGAATGGGTAGAGGAATATGTAATGACTGCATTAATGGCTACTTTGGTGAGTGGGGAACCTACCAAACTAATAAAAGCTAGGAGGGCACTAATGCAAGAGGATCCCCTATCCCCTTACCTGTTTGTACTTTGTATGGAGGCCTTGTCAACTCTCCTTGTAAGAAATATAAGGATACATCCTGAATTCCAGTTCTATTACAAAGGTAAAGGTATAAAGCTTACACACCCAAAATTTGTAGATGACTTGTTATTGTTTTGTAGGGTTGAATTATGCCATTTATGGAGGAGTTCCAAGAGATCTTAGGACTAAGAAGCAACCTAATGAAGAGTTGGTTCTACTTATCATGCAATTCCAACAGAGAGGTAGCATCTAAAGCAATAAAGATGGGGTTGAAGCAAGGGAACCTACCATTTAAGTATTTAGGCATGCGAATTTCCCAAAGAAGAATCAATGTTATAGATTGTAAACCATTATTGGATTCTATTTATGGAAGAATTAATCAGTGGAGTAATAGGTATTTTAGCTATGGTGGCATGCTTTAACTAATACAGTCAATGTTGAGCAACCTTACAAACTATTAGATTAACTATTTATCCCTTCCAAAGAGTATTCTCAAGGAACTAGACAGAAAACTTAGGGAATTCTTTTGGAATGGTTCTAATCAAGGTAGAAGCAAAGCAAAGATAGGTTGACATATGTAGAACTAAATATTAGGGGGAACTGGGAATATATTTTGCAAGGATGATAAAAAAAGTAAGCTTAGAAAAAAAATTATGATGGTTGTGCAATAAAAAGGAGGATCTATGGTTGAAATGGATACACAATGTATTCATAAAAAGTAACAACATATGGATATTGAAGCATAGGAAGGATATGTCTAGGATCTTAAAGGAGATTTTGGGGACAAGGCAGTGGATGCTAAACTTAGTGTTTCACAAGATTGAGAATGATGATAACACATATTTTTGGAATGAAAATTGCATTGCAAAACACCCCTATACATAGTAGAAGAGATACAACAATTGAAGTTGGTAGTGAATCATAAAACCATAGTAAGCAAGCTAATCAGAAATAACTAGTGAATATGGCCCTACCATAATATTAGAAGTGCTAAGATCATATTGGATTATATGCCAAGTTGTTAAGGGGTGAAAAAGATGAAATTAAGTAGTTAACTGACAAATCTCGGAATTTCAACATAAAAGCTTACAAGTTTCTTCTGCAAAAAAGCAAAATACAAGGGTGGGGGTAGACAAACCTAGTATAGGACAAGGATATCAGTCTAACACACTCTTTCATTATTTGGTTGGGAATGAATGGAGGACTACTTACAAAGGATGGAATCAAGATCTCTATCAATACACTAAATTGTGAGTTATGCAATATAGATCTGGAGAGGATTGTAGGCTATTCTGAACATCAGCAGATTAGTGGATTTTTGGAATGAGACTATCACTTATTTGGGGAGTATTAAAATGAAGAATCAAGTAGATTATAAAGCGCATAAGATCAACTGGGCTTCAATGGTGTATCACATCTAGACAGAAAGAAATTGCATAATTTTTAGACAAGAGATTAGAAGAATAAAGATGTTATGTTAGAAAATTATACTTTAATGTAGATTGGCTTTAGTAGTAAAAAAAACTACAGCTAACCTTTCCACTAACATAAAGAAGAGATAGGTATTGGATTAAACTAACATGAGTAAGTTGATTGCTGGGAATCATAATCCTTTGTAATCTAGATCTTTTGTACCTTTAGGTTATATATAATCTTCATTTAATGAAATCAATTATCTTTTAAAAAAAGTTTCCTCGGATATGTTTAGACTAATGAGTCTAGTAAGCATTTCTATAAAGAGGTATAATAAGTAAATGGATAGTAGATCCCACTTCCTAAGCCCCTAAAGACTTTGAACATCTTTGGAGTTTATCTATTAACTAGAATGGAAAATGAAAATGTGGTGACACATTGCATAACCCAGTTAATGAACTTTTTAGGGAGACCTAATGTATCCATTGAGCTAAAAAAGAAGTTCCAGTTTAAAGATTCAAAAGCTTTATTAAAATAAGTATTCATAACTCCTTATCTCTTTCCTTTTGTCATAACATTTGAACAATTATTGAGCAATCAAAATGTTACCACTTATACTCCTTCCTCATTTATAAGGTCCTTAAAAGAGGCTGATAATCTCCTTGAGAACAAACTTCTGCCTTAAAGCTAAAATGTTAAAGATAAAATTATAAATCAGATTATGACATGAAACAGGTCTATAATCATAAAGAGAAATTGGACTAGGGACATTATAAATTAGATAGATGTAGATTTTGTTGAGTTCTTTTAGGAGATTCTGATAAGTAATTTTCTGAATTTTAAATTAAAACCTTTTATCCTGCAATTATACAGACTGGAAATCACAACATAGATAGGTATCGTCCCACAGGGATTGGTTAGTCATTGAAATGATTCAAATTTTGTTTTGTTCAGTAAACTCAAATAATTAGATTTGAAAGATCCAAAATATAAAAATTAAGAGTCATACATACACACTTTAGGGTAGTCATAAAAGTAAGAACACAAATTTAGAAAATGGTGAATGAAAGTATCAATTTAACAACTTAGGATTGTCATTACCTAACCATGTATTCCCTCACTTTAGCAATGTTCATTATGTTT
>JAOTJB010000008.1:21936678-21950260 GCA_027123815.1 Erythroxylum minutifolium | reverse complement strand
AATAGGTGTACGCTATAAAGAAGATATTACGTCTTACTTACGCTTCTCTACTCTAAGTGTAGAGTTCTCCTACTTACTCATGTAAATATTGTTAGAGGTTAGACAATTGTATGATTATAGTAGTGATCATGAACTTGTTTTAGAAATCAGTCTGAGAGGAGCTGTAGAAAAAATATTAAACTTTATAATAAGGTACAAATTTTTAATTTATACTTTATTATATTTATACATTTTTTAAGTTATAGATTAAAATATCTATCTTTCGAAAAATCATAGAAGTTTTATTTTTCTTTTTCGGCATCTAAGATTAGATGCCATCCCAATGTTTCAATAATGCATATATAAGAGAGTATGGAAGCTACAAAACTTCAAACTAAATAAAACTAAATAAATTAAAAAAAGATAAGATTCTGCATGAGTAATGTTGTTGATGAGCTTTTTTCTCTCAATTATTTGGAGCCTGGAAAGTGAATTTGTCTGCTTGGGAACGAACAAGATCCTCAGCGCCTCTTTTTTACCATACGTTTTTGTAAAGTAGAACAGATATTATGAACAAAACACCTCCTGGACGCAGCGAGATCCAAATGCTCTTGTTTGGACATCAGCTGAAGAAAAGAAGCAATTGTTGATAGAAAAGTGTGTTTTGTTCTCATGGAGCTTTTTGTATGAACTTGAGAACGAGGATGAGTTGTATGTTCTGAATGGCTGCATTCCACAGGCGTCTGGACTCTGGACCCCTTTTACTCGGTATCTAAGTTGTCCTTCAGTCCATGCGTTACTTCTTCCAAAATCACTTTTGAACAATATTTTAAACATTATGGTCAGTCCCACTTTACTTTATTTTAATATATAGTATAATTATTCCTTCATAAAAAAATCTGACGACCCATATAGGAAAACTGGAGGTTTGCCATATATGCTAGAACATCCTCGTGCTTGCTACAATTATTGAATAGGCATAGTGGCATCAGTAGTCCAATTCAAGGCCTACTGATGGACCCTCTCAACTAAAATAATTACCATCAGGCATAGATTAATTTGATTAGGCTTTATAATGTCGACGTATGTATATTATCTGCGTCCTAGCGTTGTGTTTACTCTCATTTGCATGTGCCTAAAACAATACGTATAATTCACGTCATTCCAATCGATTGTTAAGTAAGTAAAATGTACAAGCCCCTCAACCACAGTTTATAATTTTATTTTTTAGATCAGTAAATAGGAAATTTGTGTGTTACGTTACAATTTATCTATAGAAATATGAAATGATAAATATGAGTGTAATGAGGTAGGCGTGCCCTATGTTTTGGAGACTTTTAAACTAAATTAGATTTAACACGTGATAATTTGATTTGCCTTATTTTAAGGGTTAAAATGTAAGAAGAAAGGTTAGTATCCAAGCCTAGATCCCGCGGCAATAAACTTCCAAGACCCCTTGGGCCTAGGGGGGACAAATAAAATAAATGACCAGAATATTATTATCCAACTCAAGACTTTTGAGTGACAGTAGCATTCACCTAACAATAAGTCACATTCATAGGATCTTACCAAGAAAAAAAGGAAAATGACACAAGCAACAAGAATCATGCTATCAATGGAAGGCATAATTGAGGTCTGTATCCACTTGCTGATTAATTTAATTAATTGATCTCATCACCTTTTTTATTTTTATTCGCAGTGGATCAAGATTCTGATATTCATAACCTACTTTAAATATCACAAGTTACACCTAATTAATGATAGAGATCAAAATCAAATTCCTTGACAAATAAAGAGTGGAAATTTCTTCAATCATTAGAATTAGATACATGGAACTAGATCGTTGATTTGCATCATATCTTTAGTATAGTTTTTTTGAAAGAAATAAGAAGAGTAAGAAGGGGAACTAAACACCGGAGAGGCGTTTGGCTGCTCCTCCACCATGCCTGACCTGATGATCACCTGGTTGGGACGACAGGTGCTTGGGTTTCTTTTCCTTTCCAATGTTGTTGGAAGCGTGAATAGTTGAATAAATTCTTTCCAGGCATTTACAGTTGAAAATTGAATATATAAACATTAATGAGTAGTTGATGACTAATGGATAACAACACAACTTCCTAATTTGCCTCAATTAGCAAGTATCTTCCCTTTCACAATGTACGGAAATGGAAATGAATAACTTGGAGACACAGACACAATAAAGTAAAATGTAAGATTAAATTTAATTATTACTTAAATTTGGCATCAGGTTTCTTATAAATCAATTTTTGTTTATTTAACATTTTTTAACCACGTGACACTCCAAGTACATAATTATATATGTTGTGGAGGTGATGTGTCCAATATAATAATTTATTAATGTATTATACTAAAATTAAAATTCATAATAAAAATTAAGGGCGGAATAAAAAGTGTTATAAATCAAAATTATAAGAAACTATTGATAGTTTTTATAAGTCAGCTCATAAGTTGATAAAATGTCATAGGGGTTTAATGAATTTAACGCTAAATAATAACTAATTGGATTTATTTTTCTATTAATAAAAATTTATAAAGCTTCTTATTATATTATAAATTTATCAATTTTACATCTCGTTATCATAAAAATCAATAATTATTTATAATTCATATTTGGACAAAAAGATACGAATCTCTTTTATTATTTAAATAAATTTAAAAAATTATAATCTTTAAAATTCTATAAATTTTTAAAATTTTCAAGAAAACTAATTTTTATGTTTTTATTAAAAAACCACATAAATATCATACGTTGACTAATAAAATGTTGCTGATACGGCAACTCAACTTAGTTCTTAAATTCAATTAAACTTGACTTAAACTAATAATTTAAGACAATTACAATAAATTATTAGTTTGATTCAAGTTTAAATTTAATTAGTTTAATTCATATTTAATAGTTGAATTAGGTTATCATATCAAAAATATTTTATTGGTTTATATATAGTAATTATGTAATATGTGTTTTGCCATTATTTTTTAAGAAAAATCTAAGAAAAGGAATTTTTTAGAAAATTAAAAATTACAAATAATTTTTTAAAGAATAGAGGAGGCTTATGTCTTATTTTTGTATTTTTCTAAATATATAAAATAGTTATTTATAAATAAAATAAGTATAAATAATAAATAAAATGAACATATTCTTACAAATTATTTAATATATTAATCAATGTATCTATTAATTTGTATTATTATATAATAAAATAAAATCATTAATAAAAGATAATTCATTATTATTTTAAATTGATTAATTTATTATTAATTATAAATAAATATGATAACAACCTCAATATTAGGAACTAATAATTACGGAGAGAAGGGGTTACTGTTAAATGATGTACTATAGTCTCTCCCGTTCTCATTCGGCATCTTAAACTTAAACCCACCGTCAGCATGCAAAACAGGCATTTTGAAGGGATCAAATCCTATATTTTGATTAATTAATTTTTACCTTATTTCATTAAATCAAATTCTCTATATTGATTAATCAATTTTTATTTTACTTTATTAAATCTTATCTACATATTTATATAAGATTCACGTAAATATTCGTACAAGATCAAATGAAACACGATATGTGCTATAACCCATTCGTAAGAGTCGAAGTGGATGTGGGGTCTGAACTGCCTAAGGACACTTTTTGATCCAACCACACAAATTAAGCATAGACTTTGAAACATCGTGCTCGAAGAACCAGTCTCTGGACCCCAGAATCAGATTTCCATGAGTAACCTTGTATCATTTTTATAGTATTGTATTTGGAGAAAGCAAAAGTGTTAAGTGAAGCCAAGAAATGGTACCATATCCAAACACGTATAGCAAAAGGCAAAGAAGCCACGAAAGGAAAAGGTGAAAAACCAAAAGCAATTGTGTTTATTGAGACAGGCCTGTGTCCTTTCTACCAGATGAGATCAGATGGCTGAGCTTTCAACAGCTTCATTATTTGACATTGATAGCCAGAAAGTGAACATGTATATATATTGTGCATTAGATATCATATTACTTCTTTTTAAAAACTTGCAGGCTTTGTCCCTGCAATTTGTCTCATTATTCACTTGAGGCAAAGAGAGGCATCACACGCACACGGACGAACGCACGTTCAAACCTTGAGATCGCTGATGACAACCTATATATATATATGTGTGTGTGTGTCCATCTGAAGAATTTTCCTGTTTGAAGTTATTAATGGGAATATGTGTATGTACGTACATACGTATGTATGTATATGAGTATATTTGAATTTGAGAGGTGTCTGAGAAAATGACTAATTCCCATACGTGGCAATTTGTCAGTGTCAAAAAGGATCACCGTTGTGCCGGGGACTTCCAAAAAAAAATCCAATCCTCGATAACATGCAATGCAACGACAATGCCATGGAAATTTTATAAGGTCTCCTTAGGACCCATCTTTGATGGACGAATGTGTTTTTAACTTTTCTCGGAAAATGAGAATCAAGCAAGAGGAACAGTCGGGTTCACTACTTTGAACTATTCCACGTGTTTTGTAATCACTATTCTAGTTTCCTGTTTTTCTTACTTATAACTTAATACCAAATTGATAATAGGTTTTTTGGTTTACTACTTTTGGTAATCGATGGCAGACAGACTGTAGAAGATTATGATACAGTCAACTGCTTCATAAGCACAGAGAATTTTCATTAGATTATGCTTTTTAAGGTATGACTTCACTCACCTCCCTGGAGTCTGGACACTCTTATCTATCTTGTACTTTAGCCCTTCTGGATCACAAAAATAAGGAAAGAAAAGCAAAACTCTAATAAGAAGGTCACCAACCAAGACCAGAGCAAAGTTATTTAGCATTTTTTTCCCCCAGCTTCCCTAACACTGTACAACTAATTACATACGTTCGAAAGAGGCAGTCAAGAACAAACACAGCGTTGTCATGGAGACTTAGCCTTTCGAAGAAAAACATGAAGAGGGCTAAGTCTGACCTTTATCACACACAAAATGGATAAAGAAACTCAAAAACAAGTAGGTGAGTAATTAAGAAGCAAATGGAAAGCACACACACTTGCACATAAAATACATTCGCAAACATAGCCACTTCTTTAGTAATCCCATAACGAACCTTGCCCAAAGTTCATAGGAGTCGCAGTCTCGCTCACTGTAAACTCGTCGGAGAGATGATACCCACCACTGCAACATTCATCAACGTTTAAAAGCCACGGCGGCGGATACATCCACCCGTCCACCGTGTCAACGAACAACAAATCGCTCTTGAACTCGGTCGTATCGTAGCTTGTTCCCAGACTCGGCAACTCCACGATTTCACTCAACTCCTCTTCAGACCCTGTGGATGATGACAAATCAATGGCGGACACGAGTGAAGACAGGGACGATGTGGCTGAGGATGACATTGACGAGGTTGAGGAACCCAACTCGCGATCAAACTTGCCCATTTGGGCGGCTTTGGCGGCGGCGGCTTGAACGTCACGTGGGGCGAGGGAGCTGGGTCGAGGAAGCGAGTGAGCAAGTTCCGGGAAGTTGAGAATCGCCGAGTTGCCTTTAATACTCAAGGCGGCCACGTCGTGGGCTCGAGCGGCCATTTCAGGGGTAGGGAAAGTTCCGAGCCAAATGCGAGATTTCTTACGAGGCTCGCGGATTTCAGAGACCCATTTGCCCCAGTTTCTCATGCGAACTCCTCGATAGACAGGATGTCTGTTGGAGTCGCGAATGCGTTTGATCTTCTTGGAAGGTGACTGTGGATCGTGCTGGTCTGGCTGTTGGGGCTTGGATTGGTTAGGGTTAGACAGTTGATGGGCTGATGAGCCTGGGGAGGGCGGTGACGGTGGGGAGGACGACGACAATGAGTTTGAGCTGCTATCTGTCTCTGTAACTATAATTAGTGGTTGATCAGACATTGCAGGTGGGTGAAGTAAGTTTTTGAAGGCCAACCGTGGAAGCTGTTGGAGGATGAGGTCTAGTAATAAGAGAGAGCGGTGCAGGTACGGTTATAATTTAGGAAAATAGACAAAAGAGTAGGAACAACAGAGATTGAGGTTTCTGCCTCGGTGAACTAATAAGAAAGGCAAGGAAACGGAATACCCAGTTGAGTAGTGGAAGGCTAAAAGGATAATGGAAAAAAGGAGGTGAATGAGAAGTGGCAGTGCGTTCGAGTTGATCAAAAGAAAGAAGTGATTGTTTGAAGCGTACTAAAGAAGGAAAAAAAGAGGCGTGAGCATGAGCAAGCTCTTTCCTTCTGGGTGTGAGGGAGCTTAGCTTAGCCTTCGAATTCGTCATCTCCCTATCAGACACCACCAACTTATAACGAGAGCATTTTGAGAGAGATGGACCCATAGAAGACATGGGTCACCTTATGGTACAATGGGGTCACCTTCTCTAATATACCACGCAACGCAATGCAACACCTCCCCTTATGTTTCATCATCTTTTACCACTCATTTTACCCATTGCTTACTGTTCATTTATCCCTCAACTTTGGGGGACTATATTTATCACCATTTTGCCCCTTATCCATGACAATCAACTACATGCATTTGCGATTTTACCTTTTCCTAAATATATATTTATATATATCAGATATAGCAGTGAATGAAATAGCATATCTAGGCTTGTACTTGCTTCCTATGGTGCTTCTAATTTTCGGACTTAGGCCTTTTATAAGCTCGGGGTCTTCTTGACGTTTCTATTTCAACTAATGGGTTTGTATTGTAATATCCACCAAGTTGAGTGGAGTATTAAATAATTTGGTCCCAATGCAGTCCCACCGGAACAACTCCAAGCTATGTTTTTCAATGGACCCATTTCGCCAACTATTCAAAACACATATTAAATGCATAAATGCAATTTTCTGCTCATACTATTATGGAACCCTTGTTTAGAGGGCTACGAGATAACTGAAAAATCATTTAAGTACGTGACGTTATTAGATTACGTGAATTGAGAAATGCACTTTCTTGCTATGATTCTTAAACTATTGAAAATTTTCACCAATAAGTTTTAAGGGAGATGCATTATGAATCTGCAGCCTATATACCTCTTAAATAAATTTGAGAATTAAATCTCCGTTAATTAAGATCATACAAAGATGATTGTAGTTAAAACCTCAATTATTCTAGTTGAGATAAAAACCTTTTTCTCTTAATGAGCGTCAACTCTCAAGGCCTACCTTTAAGGGATTTGAACTAATCAATCTTTCCCCATATAACTTAGATCTTAAATGGGATCTATAGTCCAAGACTTTCTGTACACATGATTCTTATAAAGAGACAAGTATAAAGTGTACTTGCCTTATTGTATGACTATAACTACATTACTTAAGAATTAATCTTTTAGGAGAGAGAAAACTTAGAATGAATTCATAAGATAGAAAACACACATGATATTATTAATAGAAAACTAACTTGTTTACAATCGAAAGAAAACCATGCTTTTGTAAGCCAAGCAAGGAGGAATAAGACAAACAACTTTTAAAGAAAGATATAAGCAACTCATATTGTACAGTAATGCAAACTAGAATATAAAAGAACACAATTAAAGTGAAAATTTTTGGGAGACATTAGGTTCTAATAATTTTCCTTTGAGATCGGAAGGAATTTCCCAACAATGTAGTGCTGATAAGGATCAAAGTCCACCAATACTATCATCATCAGACATATCATCATCTAGATTTTCTATTTCTTTGATGAAATGGGCTATTTCGGCATCAATCCAACTTGGGGCCCACAGATCTTGGGAGTTTTAGAAGTAGTTTGGAAGGTCTTTAGGCTTGAACTCATGAATAGTAGAGCTTTCTCCAAATTTGGAAGTCCTTTTGGGCTTAAATCTAGGTGGACATGTTAATTCTCTTACCATGACATTAAAACCATACACGCAAATTGGTCAACTGAAGAACAGTATCCATCACTTGGTAAAATGGGCTCAAGAAAAGCAAAATCTCCTAGTTATGGACCTAAAGATGTTTATATGGTAGGTTTGCTGATTTTTGGATGATGATTAAGGTAATCAAGGAACTGATAAAGATCATGTATTAAATTCCTTTGATTTTCGGGCCAGTCGATGGAGGTTCTCCAATGTGGAAAATGATTTACAATATAGACATAACCATTGCTAGTCATACTATATGGGCAATGGACAATAAGGAAAGACTAGGTTTTCTGTTCTTTCAAAGGAATACTCTATAACTGATACCTGTTAAGTATTTGACTCAACTGGATGTGTCATTTTATCGATGGTTAGGACTATTCTAAAAATGTCTATAACAGAGAATTTGTATTGGTTGGATTGGCCAAATGTTGATAAATATGTAACGGAGATAAGGAATTAGGATATGAATAAAAGGTGGATAAGCCTAAAGATGCCACATGGGTGGTTCAGTGAGTGAATCATAAAGATGATGCAAAGTGTGATAAGGTGTTAGAATATCAAAGTGGCATGGATGTAGAGGGATGTTCAGAGTGGTAAGAACAAGATGGAGATAATGGAAGAGACTCTTTTTAAGAAAAACAACAATCTCTTCTAAGTTTTTAGGTAGATTTTTGGTAATCGGAGGAAAATTTCTTTTTTTATCTTGGCATAAAGATAGAGATCCATGAGTGGGAAGATAAAGAGAAGATTTTCTCAAAATAGGAGTGAGGAGTTAGATTAGCTTTTGAGGTCTTGAGAGGAAATCAGCTAGCATGCCGTTATAACTTTTGATATGAAAGACTGTGAATTTATAGCAAGAGAACCAATCTTATCAGCAAAGTAATTGTTTGTCTAGCAAAATCTTTTTTTTAGGCTCAAGGTTCTTGGGGAAGTTCGTGTTGTCTATTTCCACCACAAAGTGATATGGGTTAAGTTAAAAATTAAACTTTTCAACGCTTTCCTTCATTTCCAAAATCTCTTTGTAGACGGTATGGTAGTTCTTTTCTAATTCCTTGAATTGGTCACTAGCATGACCAAAATTATATCGCTTCCTATCAACCTCTTCAATTAAGACAATTCCATAATAATGATCATTAGCATCTGTTTGAAGAATATGTTATCCTTTATTAGGAATCTTTAAAGGTGGTTAATGTTAACTCACTTGCTTTAAGTATTGAACAACTTTAGTATACTCTTTACTCTATGGTGGTGGATTTTTTTCTCAATAATTTTGATAAAGAGCTGGTATAATCAGCCACGTGTGGTATAAAATCTCTGATGTAATTAACAATTCCAAGGAATTATTGGATTTGCTTTAAGCTAAGATTTTCATCAGGAAAATGTAATAATTCACTAGCCATATGTAGACCAGGTTGATATAATCCTTCATAAAAGTTCATTCCTAAAAATTCTATTCGGGTTGATCCAATGTGGCTTTTTTTAGCTAAGAATATAATCCTATATTGCTAAGTAAGATAAAAAAAATGGATTAGAGTAGTGCTTTATGATCCTCAAAGGTCTTGGAATATATTAAAATGTCATCAATATAGATCAAGGCACTATAAAGAATAGGTTCATAGATCCTTCTCATAACCCTTTGAAATAGTGATGGAGCTACTTTGAGTCTAAATAGCATAACAATCCATTGTGACTGAGCATTTGGGTTGCAAAAATTTGTTTTATATCTTTCTTATGAGTCTATTCTCAATTTCCAAAAAGTTGCTATCAAGTTAAACTTCAAAAATATTTTTCTTCCTTAATAAATAAGACTTAGGTATTGATCTTTGGTAATGGAAACTTTTAATCTTGAACGAATGCATTAAGAGGTTTATAGTTAATGACCAACTTTTTCTTTCCTCTTCGTTGCTTAGCCTTGTTATTCACATAAAAAGGTTGACAAACCAATCTGATTTTGGGGCTCAATTAATTCTTGTTGAAGTATTATAACACACTCCTCTTATGTTAGCTTTAAACCATCAGGATTCATTCCACGATGAGTGGCCTTGGTAGTATTGATATCCTCATTCTTTTTGAAAGCTAAATGAATGAAGAATTATGGATTCTTCCATAAAGGATGAGGATGTGAGAACTATGCTTGATGATCTTCATAGGTCTTGGACTATAGATCCTGCTTAAGGTCATAGTTATATAAGGAATGATTAGTTAGTTTAGAAACCTAAAAGATAGGCCTTGAGAGTTGACCCTCATTAAAAGGATTGAAACTTGACTCTGATACCATTCTAGAACCCTTAGCCATAGGGCTATGGGAATTACTGAAAAACCATTTGAGTACAACATTGTTAGACTATATGAATCGAGAAAGGCTCTTTTGTTTATAACTCCTAGGCTAGTGAAAATTTTCACCGATAAGTCTCAAAGGAGTTGCATCATGGATTTCTAGCCTATATACTTTTCAAGTGATTTTGAGATCTGAATCTTTATTAAAGATGAAGATCATACAAAGATGACTGTAGTTGAGATCTCAGTTATAATAGCTAAGACATAAACCCTTCTTCTCTCAAGGGCTGTCAACTCTCAAGGCCTGCGTTTTAGGGATATAAGCTAAACAGTCTTTCCTCATATAATTTAGACCTTAAATAGGATTTATAGTCCAAGATATATGGAGATCATCGAGCACTACTCCAGTCCTTATATAGTAATTATATATGGTCTCTTCGTTTAAACATTTTTAAAATATTGCTTCAAATTTCTCAACAAATAGAACCATAGGCCATATATGCCTGAATAGAGCAGAAGAGATGGAATCAAGAAGGCTAAACTTGACTAAGAGGGTGATTCTAGTGATAATTGTTATTCAAACTCAATAATTGTCCTTTATAAGATGATCTACTTTAACCAAATTTATTCATGTCAATGGGCTCATCATCTCCAAACTAAACTCTCATTCACATATTTAAACAAAGATCCTGATTAATTTCATACAAAATACCATCATTTACATATTACAATTTGTTTCTACAAAACGAAATATGCCTGATATTTATTAATTTTTAAAATACATTTTTTTTCAAAATTATATAAGAAAGATAGAGATTTATTTCTTTTTGGTAACTAGCTAAAAGTACTGTTCTTTGACCATATATTTTGTTCATTGCCTTCCATTCCTTATAGTGGGAATAATTATTTTTAATTCATCAATTATATAATAGTTAAATAGCTCATTTCACTAATATAGTTTGAAAATTTTGATTATTCTTTGCTTATTGAAAATACATAAAATTCCCAATTAACATATTGATCTTTTTAGAATACTTTGTATACATATATCTTAAATTATTTTTCATATCATAATTCTTCAATCTAATAATATATTTATTTCTAATTCTTTTTGTAATACATTACAATACAATATAATATAATATGAAATTATGTACAAAATGAGGTTCTTTTAAGAGTGGCATAAACCATCCAACCCATTATATTAAAACCAAATTATTAACAAATAATCAAACCGTGGTTTCTTTAACATAAAAATGGTTTAATTTTTTTTAATTAAAGAAAATCAAACATTTGATTTGATTTTTGATTTTTGTCCTTAGTCTAACCCAACAAAATCATATCAATATTTTCAATTCACTTTACTTTTCAATTTTTTATCATTGATTTTATTATTGTTTTCTTAACTTTTTCAAATATTTTTTTGTTAAAATAATTTAAGCGTACTATTTTTAAGAGAAGAAAATCTTTCAAGTTGTTCAGTTAATGTTTTTTATTAATTGCTATTAATTTTGGTTTGTCAAGAACTGAAATCTATTTATAAGACTCTTATTTACTTTTTAGTGATGATACTTAACTAATCTTTACTTTGAAGAAAATTAAAATTCAAATCACTTTGTTTTTCATATTACAATTGTATATTTTTGATCCTTATGTATAATTTTTTAATATAAAATCAATTAAATTATTGTTTTCGGTGTGATACAAAATATTCACTCATTCTTTAATTTGTTTCTTGGCCAACACTTTTCATCTATATTATTTTGATAAAAAGATGACAAAGTTAATTTGTTTAACAGAAACATTATTTCTAGTATGAAATTCCATGTTTATTAATTTATGAAAAATAATAATTTGTCATGTTAAATATCAACTTACTTGTACTTAATTTGAACTATTCATTTAGTTGAGAAACTTTATTTTAATAGATATTATTTAAAATGGTTCTCATATATTAAAATAGTTCTACAATAGGAGATTGAATAGATATTTGTATAATTTTTAATTTTTAAAAAATTAGAAAACCATTATACAAGTTTAGATAAAATTTAAATTATTTTAATTTTTATATGATTTAATTTTCTTTAAATAAAAACTATTATATAAATGGTTTATTTAAAATTACATCTTTTGTTCTTAACTCACTTAATGGAAACTCAACTTGATTTTCTAGAAGTGTAGTATTGAATTTACTTATTTATAAAATTTTGGTAATATTTTGGAAAAGTAAAAGATATATTTGCATCTTAAAACTTAAACAAAAGTAGAAATGATATATTATGAGATTTCCATGTATAACCTCATGAGGGTTATATAAATATAAAAAAAATTATTGTCTTTTTTATCAGTTAGGGTTAAATTGCTATTAGAAACAAAATTGTGATAATCAGCTTGGTTTAGTATGATAATTCCTAGGCCTGTGTCTACAACATTTTAGGAGTTCTAACTAGCCAGATTTGGTATCTTCTTATAGGAAACTCCTAAAAAGATCAACCTCGAATGAGAACTTTAAGAGATTTTGTTCCAAGATTGATTTGGGGATTACATATGTAAGGTTGTGAGTTTACTTGTTAAGTTCCTAGGTATGAAGTCTTCCCCATACAAGTTCCTTCCAATTTTCATGCCAATGCTATCTATGTTGTGAACCTTGTTAGCTATGATTTCTTCTATTATTCAATTCATAATTTTGGTGATAAATGTGGACCTATCTTAAGATTTATCTTGGAAAATTATGAAATTCTTCTCCTTCCACATAATATATATACCATATTTGAGGGCAATCTTGCATATATTTGAATCACCTTTAATTACACCCATTAGTTATCCTTGATGATTCAACAAATGAGTAAAAGGTGTTAAAAAGGATTAGATACAAAGCCAAAGTTTAGATGAGAGCTAACAATCATAGAGGATGATTGATTGACTCTAATACTAAATTAAAAGGACGACAACTGATATTCCCTTTGAACCTATCCTTAGTCTTTAGCCTTGTTTTGAAAACTAACATAAGATGAAAGAAGTGATATATATATATTATATTTAGACCAAACTAGGTCAATTTAGCTAGTTTTCTAATTTTGTTTCCAAATAATATCAATACAAGTTTTACTTATAAAACTCCTTGATTTCTGCCTTAGCCATATTATGGAGTTAGAGGACTTAGTCTTCAGATAGTAGTTAGGAATATTAGCAATAAATGAGGAGAAACCTCTAGTGTTATAGTTCCACTCCACTTCTTGAATGATCTCTTTCACTTTGGTTTTGTCTGGAAGCATATGTCTAACTTACGATATCAGAACTAAGTATCATTTGCATTACCTATTATGGATTTTATTTTTTGAACAATAGTATCTTTCATTCCAATTAATTAATTATGTGTCCAAGAGTTATCAATCCTAATTTTTCAAGTTTTATAAGCTTATGTTATTTAAATAATGGAAATGCGGCCATTTGACCTAAAC
>JAOTJB010000008.1:21910486-21936578 GCA_027123815.1 Erythroxylum minutifolium | reverse complement strand
CATATGTCTAACTTACGATATCAGAACTAAGTATCGTTTGCATTGCCTATTATGGATTTTATTTTTTGACCAATAGTATCTTTCATTCCAATTAATTAATTATGTGTCTAAGAGTTATCAATCCTAATTTTTCAAGTTTTATAAGCTTATGTTATTTAAATAATGGAAATGCATCCATTTGACCTAAACTGACTCATTTTCTGTGAAAAACCTCCATACCATTTTAGTGATGAGCATCTTATTTTTGACAGAGAAAAATACAAAGAATTTTTCCTCCTTTGGATATGATAAATTTGACCATTTAACTTTTGTTGTTTTTGATTTATTTAATTCACGCGAGCATAAGAAGTTTTTAAATAAGAGCTCCAATAGATGTATATATTATTGGAAACTAAAGATATCAACTGAAGTTTACTGGCCTAAGATAGAGATTTGTTTTTCCAACTGTAAGATGTTGTGGAGATACATAATTGACTCTACAAAAAGACCAGGAAAGCCAAACCCATCAAGATAAGAACTGCAAATAAACTGAGTCAAAATCCTTATGGAAGGATCACTAAGACATGATTGATTATTGTCAAATTAAGGATCTCAATGAAGGAGTAATTCAAGATGATGTTGCCAAAGTGAGTTAAGCTTAGGAAAGTAGCTCATCTAGTTTGAGTTAATCATTGATATATTCAACTTTTCCTTATTAGCTAATTACTGTCTTATTTATTAATCTAGGTGAAGAATTACGTTCAATATAATAAGTTAATAACACCAATTTGGCTAGCTCATATTTTAAAATCTTCATTCAAATGTTTATAATCCAACCTCTTTCCTTCACTATTATTAGAAAAGAATGCATTATTGAAATCCTCTAGAAGAATACAAGGGTTTTGGTTGCTCACATATGTCTACTTCAATTAATTCTATAAGGTTTTTTCTTTGGATTGCAAAGTTATCAAAATATATGATAGATAAACTAATGGGAATAGGATAAGTTAAGATTTTGATGATTAGATGAATAAACTATTCTATGAATAAATAATGAAGGAATATTACCTTATTACCATTAAAACCAACCTCCATCCTGCTATTAAAGTTATATTGATGGTTTGATATCATGCTATATTTCTTCCTAAAGAAATACAAACTAGAACTACAAGTGTTGGCTTTTATTTTATTTCCAAAAGGATTATGAATATTGGTTTACTATCTTCGATTAAATCATTAACTATTTGCTATTTATTAAGACTGTTTATCCTTTTATATTCTAGATCAAAGAGGACATTAAGAAATGGTTTGGGATTTGGAGCCAGTACCAAGTTTCTTCTTAGGCATCCTTTCAGGAATTTTTCGACTGAAATGAACATGGCTTCTAAGTTACTTGCCCCTAGATTTGATAAAGTTGATCCATTAATTTGATGACTAGGATAAGAGTTATAGTCATTCAGTTGGTCAATCTTTGTGGCCTCACTCTATAGAATTTAAAACCCTACATCTTTAATAACTTGATTGGCCTCCAAAGAGTCATATGTCTGTTGGAACCTCCTTAGGAGTAGCCATATCCATAAATTGTGGCTCAATATATTATTTTCCAAATTATGTAAATATGCCTTTTGATCTTTAATTGAAGTAGGATTGTTACTTAATTATAACCTCTTCTCACCATGGTCTGAGTTACTAATAATCTATTTCTTATTTGGTAACTCATCCATACCCATCATTTCATTATAGCTACCAAAGTTGAACACTTTTCCTATTGGTTTTTTATAACTTCTTTTGTATTTTAATTATTTTCATTGATAAGATAGTGAGATCTTAGTTAACTTTAGCTCATCATCCTTTATCAATCTCTTTAGCCTGAAATTCTTAAGCAATTCTTTATCTTTCTCTACTTCTAGACAAACCCTGGCTTATAAAATCCTCCTTAATTTAGTTGTTTTTTCATCCAAGCATATTGTCTTATCAATGGCAATTATCAAGTAACTTAATCATATAGTGGTATATACTCTAGAAGAATATCATAAAAGTCAATCTAAATGGAGACTTCTATAATTTTTCACCTGTCTAAAGATAATTCAATTATCTACTTTTGCAACATGATAGACTTCCTTGAGATATTCCAAGAACTAAGCTCTAGAATCCTCAAGACATTAGCTTTATTATGGAAGTTAAATAAAAATATCTTCCTTGTTAACTAATATCTTCTCTAAATGAAGCTTACTCTATTTTGTCTTTTTCCAAATCTGCATTTAAGGGAAAGATGGCCTTTTTTGAAATATCCAATTAGTACGGTTGCTTAGCGAGAAACACCGACTTGAGTATTAATCATATCTTTCTACAAGTGCATATAATCAATCATTGTAAGTAATAGATTCTAGAGTATTAAATATCAATCCCAAAAGACCATATTACTATGTTTATTAATCTTAACCAAATTGTAAAACTAAAATAAAAAATATTTATGAAAAATAATTAGTTTTCTAAACTAATGAAGACAAGAAAATTAAATCGAGACAAATCAGTAAACTAGTAATCAAATTTTGGATTTCACTTATGTGAAATTTAAATATCATACAAAAATAAATATGAAGGTTGAAACAAAAATTAATCTAATATATCTATGCTCTCATATGAGACCTAAAAAAGTATTAAATTAGGTAATTACCATATCCCAATGAACAATTCAACTTAATCAAACGCATTATAGCTAATCTATTTAATTCTCATAATAGTCTAAACAAATCTCTTTTTCTAAATCTGAGGCGATTAGTCTCTTATTGCACAAATTATATTTCACCTCCTAGTCCTTCGTCAATCCCTATGATTGAATCTAATATTGTTAGTTATAAACTAAATCATTAATATCAAATGGAATAAATTCAAACAAAATAATTGGAAGATCTATCACAAACTACATTTCTAGCCCTAATTTAGGATTTAGCTACTGAACATAATAAAAAACAAAACTAAAACAAGAACAATCTTAATATGAAAGGAATAAAAGATAGAAAGATAAAACAAGATATTTTAGTTATATGTAAGTTAAGGTTGATCTTCTTTTGATCCTTACTTTAAATCCTCTGTAGATGTTAAGAAACCATAAAATAATCACTACAGCTTAAGGTGGCTATCATACAACTTTAAAAAAACTCCCATAAATTCCTCTAATAAGAGTATTTTTAACTAATTTTATATAATAAAGTCCTAAGGTGATTGAAAATGTATTTTTACATGTCCCTGAATTATGTTACAAAAATCATATTGGATCAACTTCTAAACTAGCATTGATTAGCCTCTAGAAGTCAAATTCTAAACATTTTCATAAACACAACCCCAATATGGTATTTTGTTGAGCTTATGTTCCATAATGATTAACAATGCTTCCTAAAGAACTAAACACGAGTATGAGAAATGTAAGTATTTTGTAAAATATGAGTCAAATATAGTCTCATAGATGTTATGTTTCTTTATATTACTCACTCCTTTTAATAAATGTTTGGGTGATCTTCAACATGGGGCTAACAAAAACCTATATTGGTATCCATTGCCTTCTACAAAGTTGTTGTCCATCTTATTAGCTTTCATTGGACTTTAATATCTCCTAGATTGAAAAACTATAGAGAAAGTTAAACTTAAATTTGAGTTTTTCTCAATAATCACCTACAAGATAACGAATCAAATAAAAGAAAACATAATATAATTCATATACATTATACTATAAATATGCTAAATCACAACTAATTTAACAACTAACAATATATGCAATATTGCCCTATTAAATTTCTCTATTTTTAACTCATTATCCTTAAACAATTGACAACAAGAAACCATAACTAAATAAACATTAGTAATTTAAATGCATTATTATACAAACAAAACAAAGTAAACACTTTTATACCTCCTTTATTAAGCTGAGATACTTTAACTTGACTTTTTTCTGAGAAGGTTTCACTCATTCACACAAGTATTTGAAATTTTAGGTGAGGTGCTCTCATATTCTTCTTATGAAATTAAACTTTACCATATGATTGAAAATCATTTAACCTCTACTACTTAACTAGATTACAAGCAAAAATCAAAATAGATTACAAGCAAGAATCAAAAGGCCTTTGAATTAGGTTATACTGAGGCCAAATGGATAAGAATGTCAACAAAGAAAATGAAATTGTAAAAGAAAACTATATAAAATTAGTAGAGTAAGTAAATAAGGAAATTGATAAAAAATCTCCACCATTTTTTTTCAAATACAAGAAAACTATGCCAATCGATTTTCTACATTTTTGTTTTTCTTTTCTTTTTTAGTTTATTTCTTATTTTTATTTTCCCTTTCTTTTTGATATGAATTTCCCTTTTAAATTACCTTTCCATGCACATCACCATCTCTCACACACTTATTTCTTTGCATAACATACCCAACAAGAACATAAATTACACGTTGAAGCTCTACTAATAGTGAATTAGAGAGTATTTATTTTTATTTTAGGCTCAAGGTTTAATGGCAAAAGGATTACAAAGAGAAATGATAAAATTTCATATAAATTTTAAAAGGGCTCATTAAAGTATTGTCGTATAAAAGGTAGACAATTTGGCCCAAATGTAAATCCTATGTGCCTTTATTAGTTTAATATTTGTAAACAACTTACATATAATCTCAAAAAGATGAAATGTAACTTATAGAAATTCAAAATCAAAGAAGATACCCAAATTTTAAAGAAAAAGTTGCATCAAGGCTCAAATTCTCTCAGAATGCTTAAGTAAAATCAATATATTTTCACTTAATAAATTCAAATTTTGAGCATTAAAAAAAATCAAAATTGCATAACAAGAACTTAATCATATTATACACCTAATTTTCAACTATCAATCTCAATTAATAATTATTATATAAACTCATGTTATTAAACTAAAGTAACAAATGATATCCTAAATAAAAAAGAAAAAGAAAAAGACATAATTGGAACCTAAAACACATTAAACATATAAAATAGAAGAAATTTTAAATTTTTATGAATTCAACCCTGCACTTAAACATGGTATTATCCTTAATGTCAAATAAGTAAGATAATAAAATCACATATGAAAGACAATGAAGGTAGAGAAATCTTCCTTGAATCCATGCAAAGATGATGAGGTTAAATCCCATAAATCCATAAACATTACATAAAAAAGAAATATGACAAACATTGGTAAAGGAATAAAACTAATAAACTAAAATAAAAGAAATAAAGACTTAGAATGTTAGGTTGCATCCCAATAAGCACTTCTTTAGAAGTCTTTTAGTCAGACTTCTTATTCAAGTATTTCGTCTTGGATCCACAAATAAAGACTTACTTTCACTCTTATTTTAGGTCAAAGGCTTTTCAAATTTTGAATGTGCCATAAGCTGTAATGAAGTAGGGTCATATGGAATCAACTTAATATGACCTTCAATTTATGTAAAGCTCTTTCAATAGATAAACTACCAATATTATAAAGAATAATAGAACTCCATAGATCTTTGATTGTTTATAGTAGGTTGTCTTACCAGATAGCATAACTTTCCTTATTTAAGGTGATAGCTGACAATTCCCTGACAACCTTCTTCTTTAACTCTTCCTCTTTATTTTTCTCCCTCTCCTTTATCTCCATATTTCAGGCTTATCTAACATTTTAGCTTCATCCTCTTTAGTAACTTTAACATCAAGTGTTTTGCCACTCCTAATTGTAATGGTTAACACTTGATCTCTTATGTTCACCTCTATAGTACTAGGAAGTTTTCTTTGACCTCTTTCATATACCATGTTGGCTATTTGATACATTTGAATCTCCAAATTATAAATGTATGCACACTTAAGTTGCATTATATTTTTAATTTAGTTATTTGAAAATCAAATCTTCCCACTATATCTAATTTTGCATCAATGGAAGATATGAACTGTATAATCATCTTATTCGTCACATTACCTTGTGTAGATAATGGATGTTGAAATTGAGGTTATTAATAAAACCTAGATGGTCCCACATGTCTGCCTACTCTATCTCCTTACTCCTACTAAGAGAAATTTGTATGGTTTTTGCTTCTCGAATGATATGTATTAAAGAAAGCACTATTCATGCCAATTATTTCACAGACAATAGTATAATTATAATATTCATGGCAATAGTGGGTAACTTCATATTCCTGCATACATGAGAATGATATCCATGCATGTTATATTGATATCAAACCTCCCTATTGCCTAAGTCATAATTTAAAATTATCCTTAGTTGGCTAGAGATATTTGTTATTTTATTGCTAAGTCTAAAGATGCTTGATTATGATATCAATTATAAAGATGCAATATAAGGGAGACTAAATATTAACAAATATAGTAGGATAAACACAAAAGAAAGTAAAGATTAACAAACTAGTAACTAAATAGTCCTTGATAATGATATTAAAAGCTTGATTATATCTTTTTGTAAGTACACATAATCAATTGTAGTAAGTAATAAATTTTAGAGTATTCTAGGTATTGATCTCATAAGGACTATGGCACCATGTTTATTAATCCAATACAAACTATAAAACTAATATAAATGTGATTCAGGGAAAATAATTAAATTGCTAAACTAATGAAGAAAAGATAATTAAATAAAGAGAAATCAATAAAACTAACTTTAGGGTTACGTGGTTCACTTATGTCAAATTCTAATTTTCATTCAAGATTAATTACTAAGCTTGAAATAAGAATTAACCTAATGTATCTGTGCCCTCTTCCGAGATATGTAGATATATTCACTTAAGTAACTTTCATATTTTGATGCATAAATGAAATTAATTAAACTCATTAAATATAATTAACAGTCTAGGAAATTCCTTTCTCTAGATTTTAGGAGCCTATTCTCCTAGTGAATGAATCATACATCTCCTTTTAGTTTGTCATAGAATTTCAATAATTAAATCTATTGACTACTCATAAACTCATTAACTAAGATCAAAGAGAATATATTTAACTAAACACTAATTCATCATGCATATAAGTTAAAATATCCATCACAAAGTATATCAACAATTTAACTATTAAACATAATGAAAATAAAACTAAAACAAAATATTCTTAACATGAAAGAAATAAAAGAAGGAAAGATAGAAAAATATATCCTAATTATGTTCAAATTGAGGTTAATCTTCTTATAATCCTTGCTCCAAATCCTTCATAGATGCTACAAAAACAACTCTAATATAATACCTTGTTGAGCCTATGTTTTATAACGATTAACAATGCTTTATAGAGAAATGAACATAGATGTGAAACATACAAAATTGTTATGGAGCATAGGTTAGAAATGATACCATATAGGTAACTACTCCTCAAACATATTGGAATATTCTTTAACATTGGGTTAATATTGACTCATATTAGTGCTGTGATGTTAGATTCTCTAATTCACTCAATTGTTTTGAAATTTTTAAGCTTAAATTAATTTTTGATGCCTTCTACAAATTTTTTTCCCATCTGGTTAGAATTTAAATGACTCCAATGTCTCTTTGATTGGACAACTGTAGAGAAAATTGCACTTAAATATGATTTTTTACCTCACGTAATCACTTATAAGACAATGAATCAATTATAGGAAAATATCATATGATTCAAATAAAACATACAGTAAAGATGCTAAATTACAACTAGTTTAACCCTTTATAACATGCACAATAAAGCCCTATTAAGTATCTTAATAGGAGGTCAAACTAGAGGAGTCCCATCTTCTTGTCTCTGAGGAAAAAAACTAATGTTTTTATGTTACTTGAGTCACCTACTATATTACATCATGTTTAAACAATTAATTTTTGGATGTTAGTGTCTAAACTCAAGGTAGGGGAATTCAAAACTCCTTCCTATATAAGATTAAAGTTTGAGGGAAAAGGTGAAAAACTGATTGGGGTGGAGAAAGGAACACAATGAGTATGTGAGCTAAAGGGGAGAGTGGAATAAGACATATAATTGGTGAAGCGAAGAGTCATAGTTTGAAATAGGCCACGGTTGGAGATTAAAGGAGGAGTTGTAGTGGAGGGATTAGAATGAGAATAAGAAGCAATTGGAACACAAATCAGGTTAGGAATTGAGGGACGTTTAGGGAGTGGATGAGAAACAAGGGTAGAGGATCGTGATTAAGACTTTGATTTCATTCCTATTTAGGAAAGAAACCACAATTGAAACTTCTCTCTTACCCAAGTTTGTTAAATAGAAAAGGAAAATTTTAAAACATTACCTAAGAAAACTTCCTAAAGTAGTAATTAGAAACTATAACTTTAAATGATAAGGACTTAAAGCTAAAAAAAGGTAAAATATTATCTCTCATTATTTTCATTTTAATCTTCTCTATAATATTAATATTGCTATTAGAAATATTCATATTTTAACCTTTAAATATTTTTAACTTTTTAATTTTCATTTGTAAAGCTCAATAAAAGTGATTATTCATATGAGAGAATCTTATCTATGTATATAATAAATCGAATGTTTATTCCAAATTAAGCAATTGTTATATATTTTACTCAAAATATAATATATAACAATATTATCATAATCAAAATTGTAACTTTGGAAGATTTACTTAAAATATATATCATTAGTACATTAAAATCAATATAAACCTAGTTAGAGATGACAATTTAGCTTGGATTCAGTCCGAAGTCAACATGTAGAACTTGATATGATCAATTTTTGGAGTTCAGTTCAGGTTGAAAGTTAAAAAAGTTTTATTTGGATCAAGTTTGAGCTCAGACTTAGGTTCAAACACAAGTTTCGTGACTTGACTTAATTTTTTATTGCTTAAAATAACTTCATTTTTTAGGTAATAAAATTACATCATTTTTAATTAAAAACATATGACCTAAGCCATCTCCTCCCTCCCTCCCCTCGTCAGTCTATCTATGTCTCCAAGTTTTGAATCCCTAAATCCCTGATTTGTTTGTATGACTTCCCTCATAAGATTTTCTAAATCTATAGGTGACTAGCTTTGTTTCTTCATCTATTTAGTATTTCTATTTATCTCTTTATTCCTATATTTTGATGTTTATTATGTTTGTTTTTATTTTGATGAATTGCTTCTAATTATAGTTCCTACACCCTTTATATGTTCGATACTTTGTTAAAGTCAAATTTGTTACTCGAAAAAACTCACCTTTTATTTTTTCATTATATAGTTACTTGGACCTTTAACTAGAATTGATTTTACATACATATCTATATTCCTTCTATGTTCACTATTACAAAGTATCATATTGTAATGCTTTCTTTTAAGGTTTGGATGTCACTTTGAAGGTGGAATTTCAAGGTGAAGATGTGACTTTTCCTCTTCCAATTTTAGATTTCATACCATTCTATGTGTTTTTTTCCTTTTCATTTCTCTACCTCATTACTTATCGTCCTTTTCTTTTATGATTTCCATACTTCCAATTATCTTTTATAGAATCTATGAGCTAGTTTTTATTTACTTGAAGCTAAGTTTTTGAAGATATTCGAAACAAATAATGGTACCTTAGGCTCTATTGTATGCAATATTTTTTATTTAGCTTATGTTACAATTTTAGCAATAAGATCAAATTTCAGTCTATTAGCACTACCTAACGCCTAATCGATCTTAAACCAAATAGTTCCAATCTGATCAAGTTTTGAGATAAGTTCAAGCAGAAAAAATATTCAGGTTAATTTAGACCCAATCTATCTCGTTGCAATCCCTAAACCTAGTGCTTTCATATGACCAGTATATTTATTAACTTTGTCTTTCAATTTAACATTATTAACCATTTAGATTTTTATGTTAACCTCCACATAATTATGTAATGTATTCATATCTTTAGCTTTATAGAAAAAAATTAAAATACCTAACTCAATCAAGAAATATTTGAACAATATAATTTCCTATATTGTTTAAAATTACTATTTAGCATTCGCTTGAGATAAGATAAAGTTATGACTTTTTAATTATTAAATCTTTAATATAAAGATTTTATCTTCATACTAAGGATTACTAGATAAATTATTTAATATGAACTTTATTTAATAAGATATGAAGTTCATCCAAATTTAATTTACATATTGTATAATGTATTCAAAAAATACTTTTTAAAATTAATTTTTATAACCATAGTCACTATTTTTTACAATAAATAAACCTTATAAAGTGGAAAAAAATGAGAAAGGATTGAGGGGCAAATTAAAAGGAAAAGAAAGGTGATTCTTGTGGAATTCATTAACATTCTTAGGATTTTGGTAGAGTTTGAATAATTTCTAAAAGCATAAAAAGGATATTTGAAGTACCTTTTGTATGAAAGCTAATAGTATATATCAATTATGACTTTCTAAATTATATATATTTTTAAAATGCTTTATTGTGTGATTTATAATTGTTTGCATACTTAAATTAAAATTAGGTTAAAGTTGTAGAAACCCCAACTGAGGATTATAGTGAATTTAAAGTTCTCTTAATTGATTGGTTTGTAAAACTTAAACATATTTATTAAAAGTGAAATTGTGTGATTATTGACATATATTTATTAATATGCATATAGAGTTTTTTTTGGGTACTGAGGAGATAATATTTTTAACTTAAATAGAAAGAGAACAATGTTTATTAAATTATCAGGAGAGTTTCTAAATAGAAAGAGGACAATGTTTTTTTAATTGTTTCTATTAAATTATATAGATTTAACATATTATAAGCAAAAAGACTTTCTCTCCCTTCTCTATAAGCCTTTTACCCTTTACCTCTATTTCCCCTTCTATTTTGGCTAATTTTTTTCCTGCCTTTCTCTTTTTGCTCATGCCCTTTTTCTTAGGCTCCGTTTACCGTGAGCTTGCACGTTGGCCAAGCACAGACTGTGGAGAAAGAAAATGGAGAGTGAAGAAACCTCCAGTTTAAAGTAAGATTTCCTAGCACTAACTAGAGAACTCATCCTATCAAAAGCCAAAAACTCTGAAATCTTAGGTCAAAAGCAAAACCAAGAGAATGTAGTAGTGGCCAAAGGAGCTTGGAAGAAAAGGTTTCTTCCTGCTCTAAACAAAGTATCTCTTAAGCGCTTCACTGACGTTATGAAAGATGAAGTTATTTGTCTGCCTAAGTAGTTGCTGGAGGCAGGTGTTAACAAGTGGTCTTCAGCCCTTGTTGGATTCTTTTGGAATAAAAGATCAACGTTTCCAATGGTAAACGCATGGGCAAAATCTAAATGGTGTCATAAGGGATTGGAAAGGGTGTTACTTCATGAGGATGGGACTTTCTTATTTTAGTTTGAGAGTAACTGTAATTTACAAGACATTGTCGAATATGGTCCTTGGCATATAGGGGATTAGCCGATTTTTCTGCAAAGGTCGAGACCAGGGCTGAAAATGGATTGAAAGGGCATAGAAACCTTTCCAATTTGGGTATACCTGTATAACTTACCTATGGAGCTATAGACGCTAGAAGGATTAAGTTATGTAGCTAGCTCCTTAGGTAAACCCATGACTGTAGATACACCCACAGCCAATGTGGCGAGGGTGGGATATGCAAAAGTATATATTGGAATCTTAAAGGAGTCCCCCTATCGGATAGCTTATTGGTGTTAAGCCTAAATGCTAAAAGAGAAATGGTCTAAAAAAGTATCTTGGTGACTTATCCTTGGAAACCCAATGAGAGGGAAAAAATGGAAACTCATAAGAAAAGTGTTTCAAACTGGAAGTTATGAAGAATTAGTATTGCGAGATACAGATGAATTGCTAGCTACTGAGCTAGGGGATGGAGTAGAGGGAGGCAGAGCGATTAACCCAACTACCCAGGGGAAGAAACTTCTAATATTAACCTCACCTTAGTTAATCTAACTTCTAAGAGTTGCAGTAATCAAACTTTGAATACTAGAAACTAAGAAAACACTGTCAAGTTAGCAGAGATTTTAGTAGTAAAAAGTATTGACAACAGGGAAGAAATGGAGATAGTAGCTTCTGAGCTAGACAATTTAGGTAATAATCTGGTTACTGGTTTAGAAGATGCTGAACCAATTCACTCGATCATAATAGCTGCTAAATAAAGTGTAACAAAGAAGAAAGGAAAAAAAGAACAAAGAGGTGATATCCCCTGAATGTCTTTTTTTAATCTGGAATATGAGGGAGCTGAATGATCCCTAGAAAAGGTTAGTATTGAGGGATCTTATCAAAGAGAAGAAACCGGTTCTATGACTTATTAGAAACCAGAATAAAGGACTCTTCTTTGAAAGTATTTCAGAACTTTTTGGGGGCTCATTGGAGGACTTTGTCCAACCACAGATCTCACTATAATGGGCGTATCATATGTGCCTACAACTCATATTTTATGGAAGTTCAAGTATAAGAAGAATGTGATCAACTTGTAAACTTGTCCTACAAAATAAAAGGTCAGTATGCTCCATTTTTACTTACTCTAGTGAATTCATCCAATTTGCCTTCCAAAGAAACCTCTTATGGAATTGTCTTCAAAGTATTCAAAATTCTGTTGTCTCCTCGTGGATGGTTGTGGGAGATCTCAACTACATTCTAAATCCTAATGAGGCTGAAGGAAGGAAATCTTATATGATGGCTGATACCAAGGAACTTACGAACACCTTAAGTGTGGTGCATCTGACAGACTTATGCTTTATTGGTTAGGTTTTCACCAGAACCAATAATCAACAAGTAGTGATGCATATTAGGAAAAAACTTGACATATACTTGGTTAATTCAGAATGATTGCATAAGTTCTCCTAATCAACAGTTCACTATAGAGACAACCTTGTCTCAGATAATTGTTTTCAGCTGATTCATTGCAGCATTGAAGTAAGAAGGGACATAACACTTTTCAGACTGTTTAATGGAGTATTACATTTGGAAGGAACTTTGGATCAAATAGTTGAATGTTGGCAACATGAAGTTCAAGGATACAAGGCATTTCAGTTAATACAAAAAACTGAGTAGAGACAAGCATGCAATAAAAGACTCCATCTATGCCAAGGATCAAAATCTAAGGGAGTTAAATTTATATGTGAAACAAGCACAAAATGCTTGCTACGATAACCCAGATGATATTAATTGCAGGGTGAAGGAGCAGAGCTTACTTAGAGGATATACATAAGAATTAAATCTTCAGCACTCCATTCAAAGGTAAAAAGAAAAAGTGAACTACCTTAGAGAAGGAGATGAAAACACTAAGTTCTTTCACGAATCCATATTGGCCACACGCAACACAAATAGGATTGTTCATCTACGAGACAACAATGGGAAGTTACATAATGATCAACATACTCTTCTCAACATGGCTAGATTGTAATTTGCCCAGTTGATAGGCTAAGAGAGAATAAGTCTACCTTCTGACAACATGAAAAGAATCTTATAAGGGGCAATAACGGAAGATCAGAAGAACAGATTAACTGAGGTAGTAGCTATTAACGACATAAAGGAGACAATCTTCAAGCTCCACTGTCCAAAGCTTTTAGATCGGATGGGTTCACAACTCAATTTTTTCAAACAACATGGGACATCATGGGGTAATCAATAATAAATGCAATCATGGAATTTTTCCAAAATGGAAAATTTTTGCAAGAGATGAACAATACCTTTTTATGATGATGATGATGATGATGATGACCTAAGAAGAAACATCCTAAGTATCTAGGGGAGTTTTGACTTATTTCGTGCTATAACTCGATATATAAGGTGATCGTAAAATTGCTACCTAATAGATTGAAAGAGGCTATTGGAGATTCAATTGCTTTAAACCTAGGAGCTTATGTCCTAGGCAGAAGTATAGGCGATAATGTCCTTTTACTTCAAGAACTAATGAAAGACTATTGTTCAAGAAGAGCAGTTAAAGGATGCATGATGAAACCCGACTTCTATAAGGCATATGATACGGTAAACTGGAGTGTTGTGAGAATGATGCTTGAAATTTTAAAGTTCCCACCAGTGTTCATAAAATGGATTATAGAATGTATTAAAACTCCTTCTTTGAGTGTGCTGGTCAATGGAGTTCCTTCCAAGCGTTTCAAGAATTCTAGGAGACTTAGACAGGGCGATTTGATTTCCCCTTATATATTCACCCTAGTAATGGAAGGCCTGTCTTGCGTTATCAATTCTTTAACGACTTCTAATAGGTGCTTTAAGTGTCACCAAAAATGTGAAGAGAACAAACTTACTCATCTTAATTTTGTGAATGATCTTATGCCTTTTTGTGCTGCTGATATAGTCTTGGTGAACATTCTTTCGAACTACCTTAAGACTTTCTCAAAGTTTTCTGGCCTTAAAATTAATAAGGAGAAGAGTTGTTTGATACTTTCAGTAGATGTGCTCATCCTTGCTGAGTTTAACAGAACTACTGGTTTCACCATTCAGTCTTCAGTGATGAGGTATCTTAGAGTAACTATATCCCTATCCAAGTTAAAACATGCAAATTGCCTATTTATATTGGATAAAATAAAGAAGAGAGTATTTAACTGGTAGAACAATTTCTTTCTTATGCTGGATGCATTACTCTAATAATTTCAGTATTGAGCAGCCTTCACACTGATTGGATAGCATACGCAATCTTGCCGTGGAAAATCATCAAAGAAATAGACCGATTACTTAAGGCATTTTTATGGTCTAGAAAATGCGATAATGGGATAAAAGCAAAAGTCAAGTGGAATGATGTCACTATTATGAAGATTTATGGTGGATTTAGCATTCCTTCTATTAGTACTATGCAAAAAGTGTTGATCAATAAAAAAATTTGGAGATTGATATCAGATAAAGAGGCATTGTGGACACAATGGGTCTATCAAGTCCTCCTCTAAAATTGAAATCTTTGGTAAGTAAAAAACTCCCAGCATTTTTCATATTTCTTCAATGAAGTTTTAAAGATCAGACATACTTTATAACCTTACATCAAACACTGCATAAATAATGGTAGAGAACTTGGGTTTGGTTTAACAATTGGTTAGATATCAACCTATTAATAGATCACTTGCTATACTCTTAGATAAGATTACATCTGCCAACTAATGCTCGTGTATCTGAAATTATGGAGGATGGAGGTTGTGGAAGGAATTTAAGAGGATTTGCACTACTGTAGGAACACTTGCCTCTTGTTGCTAATACTACCTCTGCTGATAACATCTACTAGCTCTTTAACCTAAAAGGGGTCTTCATCAATGCTTCTTGTCATCAAATATTCAGAACTGGGTTACAAAAGGTTCCTTGGTTTGAAATGATATGGAAAAATACCATTAACCCCAAAGCCTCTGTCATTGCATGGATGGCTATTAATAACTGTCTTCGAACCAAATGTTGGTGGTTTAACTTAGCTGATAAGGTATGTGTCCTTTACAAGAATGCTGATGAGCATAGGGACCACCTGTTTTTCTATTGTATTTATTCCAAGTCTATTTGCAGTAGAGTTCAATACATAGTGCATGCTGCAAATCGGATCTTTGATTGGGAAGACATGTTAAGGTGGTTCATCGAGAGGACTAAAAGTGGTAAAGCGAATGCTATCCTTCTTAAGGTAGCCTTCACCATTACCATCTACATGATTTGGAGAGAAAGGAATCAAAGAACAAACAAGTTGAAGAAGGAAGGCATCGACTAGCAGATATAATTCTGAATGGAATACATACTATTTTAACGGCAAGGAAAATAAAGCACAAGTTAACATCCGGTATGAGAACAAAGTGGCACCTCTAATGTTTGTAGGTGCGATATAGTTCATTAGAACTATAAACACTACTTATATTATGCTTAATTTCCGTCATTTCTGGGGATAGAATAGGTTCAAAATTTATCTATGCTTCTTTTGTACATTTTGTAATAGTGAGCTATAGTAAATGAATTATTTTCATTAGAAAAAACATATTATAAGCCTTAAATTAATATAGATATTAGATAATTAAACTTTACCATTGAATAATGGTACATCACATATCTAATTAGATTGAAATAAATTTGAAAATAACGTCTCTTAATTAACCTATCATGTTTATGAGGTATAATTAAAATATCTTGTACGATCAAACCATTTCTTATATATGTTGAATTGATAATAAGTAATTCAATTTTATCATCAATGTGGCTATAAAACTAGTAACCAAAAATAGATCAAATTTCCTTAACAGTTTCATGCTTCTTTAAATCTCATACGAATTCATAATCCATGGTGCTTAATAAGATAATTTAAATAATTGGTTCTTATAATTTCACATCTTATAAGCATTATTTTGCCTTCTTTTAATGTATAGTATATCTAATTTAGACGCAATTGGAACCTCTTACTCTCTAATGCATACTAAATTTTCACATCTATATTTTGTCATTTACCTTCTAGCATACTCAATAATAGTAGCTATTACTAATAAGCTCCTAAATGACATCATGAACTATATAATATGTTGCATTAAATGCTATTAACGCAACTGATAAAATCTAGGAGAGGACATATTATTTAGGATAGAATTAATATATTCTTTATTTTATGTAAATTAAAATATATTAAATAGAATCTTTAAGAGAAGTAGTGAGGCCTATGTGTTAGGAAATCAGGTAAGGATCTAGTACTACGTGCAATAGAATAATTACAAAAATTTTTCATATTTTAATTTCCAGAAAGCCAAGATCACTAAAATATTTATAAAAGGATTAACACATAAACTATAATAAAGGAAGAACCATAATTTGTACTTTATCCTGAAGTCTGACCATAATTTTGTCGTATCTCTCGAATTGTTTCTGAAACTAGCTCATCTTAACTTCCACAACTGCAAAAATATCTGGCCTCTAATGGTATCCACAAAACGAGTTAAAAGAACTCTACAACTATTATAGAGAAGTTTAGGCAAGGAGTAATAGCTCCATTAGAGTTTAAGCCTATTTATACTAGGTTTTAGATATTTTGGTATATAAATGATAGTTATGCATTAGTCTATGTTTTTCTAAGTAACTGGCATGTGTTTTTTTGCATAATTGTTGATTATTATTGTAGTTTAGGATTCATTTTGTATGTTTTCATTTAGTTTGATTTTCATTGTTGTTCTTTTATGTTTTATGTTAATTTAGGATAAGAATTGACTATTTTTATGTAGGAAGGAAGATGGAGGAACTTGGAGATTGAGCTAGAGACCAAAGAGGTAAAGAAAAGATGAGTCTATCCGTTGCAAATTCCCACGATCGTGGGAATTATAATCTAAGTTATAGTGCGGGGCTTCATTAAACTTAGGGTTTTGGGACTATTAAAGCATAATTAAGCCTCCATCATCAGGGAAGGATGAAACCCTTCTATAGAAACACCATCCTTGAGTGAAGAACATAAGTTTCTAGCCTTGAGGAAGGATTGAAGTCAAGGATTATCATCAAGATTGGGGAAAATAGCACATCAACCCCAAAATTTCCAGATTTTGGCAAAGAAGAGAAGGAGTTTCTTTATTCAATTTTCTATCAATTTTAATTCTTCTATTCTTTGTAAAATAGTTTATTTGAATGTTGATGATGTTATGGAGACCATGATTGGCTGATTTAGTTTTAGGAATTGCTTTTGAACTATTTTATTAAAACTCTTATTTTATTGAATTGAATGAAAGTGTCTTTGATGATTGTTGATTTTGTATGTTATCTTGCAATAAATCTAGAGAGTGAGTAAGATTATTTGTGTAGGATTGTACAATGAGAGTTGGCAACCTATAGACATACAATCATCACGTCAATTGATTAGCTAGAAGAGAGATCTCAATGAATTCAATTGATCACCCATAGGATAGTTTAATAACTAGTTGAATCGATAGAGTGTTTAATAACTAGTTGAATTGATAGAATCATTGGGTAGGTTGAGAGATCGTTTAATTGATTCTCTTTAATTCGATTAGGGATAATTAATTATAACTTGAGAGAGGGTAACTAATACATTCAAAAATCTTAGGTGAGACATAATTTGATTAATAAAATAGAAGGGAGACAAAAAATGTAATCTCTAGACTTTAGATTCCTGAGTTCTGATTTTTCTACGTATTGGTATTGTTCATTGTTCGTTATTAGTCTTTTAATTTTTTTTAAATTTTCTAGAATATTTGTATTAAACAATTTCGTTTCTTAAACAAAGTTTTGTCTGAATTAAGTGGCATCTGGGCATCAATCCCTGTGGGATTGATATCTACTTTTTAACTACAAGTCATGACTCATTCGCTTGTGATTTTTGAGCATAAAAAGGAGTTTATGTTGCATAGTTACGCGTAAACAATAAAAAATTCTAATTAAATACCAATTATTGCCAAATAAGATCTAATACCTCATATTGATCCTTATTTATTCAATATCTCATATTTAATCATAAAGTTTCTCAAAATTTACAATCTAGTTTAACTTTGTTGAAATATCTTTGCTCTCTTCAACTTATTCTTTATGTGTGACCCATTAGGTTCCCAAATATATTGGTAATAGATACAAATTATAATCTTAAATCATATGTAGGATTAGATAAATTAAACTCCCTTAATTAATCTTTAATTCTCTAATTAAACAATTTATATCCACAGATCAAGATTGAAGTTTGGCAATATTTTATGACTACCTAAATATTTAGAAATGTCAAAGCAGTTTTGACTAACCTTTTTGTGCATGATTTTTTTGTATAATTCAATCATTTCATCATACGATATTCCAATTAGATAGCATGAAATTAATGTCTACACTATTTTGAGTCCAATTATATTAAATATTTACCATTAGCTATTGATTCAATCAATGAAAATAGTAAACTATTTATAAAATTTTGGCAAAGGCTTTCTCGAATCAATACTAATCGACAACAACATAACATTCTCCCTAATTACTTTAGGGTTAAGAATCTTATCTTGATCATACAACTACCTTTGAATAATTCATGCTACATTCAATGACTACTGACTACTGACTACTGACTGAGCTATCCTTAACTAGAACATGTTATAATAATATCAAAAAGTAACAATCCTTATACAATATAACTTTCAAGATCTTAAGTCAAAACATAGCAAAACGATGTAAAATCTCTTTATGAAGCTTAAGAGAGATTTAAAGAATTACAAAGAAGTTGTCCCCATCACAACCTTTCGAGAGAGTTCCTGCTTCAGACGTCCTACAATAGAGTGAATTTGAGAACTAGAGCAACAATTGACGCAGCAGCTAGAGGTTCATTAATGAGGAAGACTATAGAAGTAGTTTATGATCTCCTGGAAGAGTTGGCGAGTAACAACTGCATATGGTCGAGCGAGAGGAGCAGACAAGGGCAAAAAGAACAAAAAGGTATGATACCCATTGACTCTGTCACTACTTTGCAGGCTCATATCATGACTCTTATAAAACAGCTGAACAATATACAAGGAGCATCCTCCTTTATAATGAAGGCGATGCAAGTTCAATGTGAGCTGTGCGGGTAGAATAATCAAGGCTCAGTAGAGTATTTTTATTAGGAGCCAGTGGTACCAAACAAGTAAGTTACTTGGGCCAACCATAAAGAGGTAACAACTCGTACTCTAATACTTATAATCTGGGATGAAAAAATTGTCCAAATTTCTCTTGGAGTAATAACAATGCAGGTAGCTAAGCGAGACCACAAGGACCATCGAATTCTATCAAGATCGGATTGGAGCGATGGAGATTAAGTTGGACAAGTTTATGGAGTTGGTTGATTCCAAACTAATAGCTTAAGAAGAGAATCAGAAGAGGATCTTTGCAAGCTAGGAGGAGATTCAAAAGAGGATGGAGGCAAAATTTGACCAGATCATGAAGAACCATACCTTGTCGATCCATAACTTGGAGGTTTAGGTGTGTCAACTTACTGATGCTTTATTTTCTCGAAGTGTAGGTATCTTATCGATCAATAATAAGGTCATTCCAAGGGAGAAACTAAAGGCTATTAGTGGTAAATAGATGGAAAAGTCAAGTGCGAAAAGGGATAGCCAAGGAGAAGAGAAAGGTAAGGAGATAAAAGAAGAAAGGAAGAAGGAAGGCCGTATGTACTACCACCACCGTACAAGCCCAAATTCCCATATCCACAGAGAATAAAAGAAGATTAGGTGGATAGTTAGTTTTCCAAATTTTTGAAGAAACTGAAGAAGTTACAGATTAATTTGTCATTGGTGGAAGCTCTGGAGTGTATGCTTAAGTATGCAAAGTTTTTAAAGGATATACTCACACACAAATATAGTTGAGAAGACAATCAGACGGTAATGTTGACAGAAAATTGCAATTCCATCATATCAAGCCAAATGCCTTCAAAATTGCAAGATCTAGGTAGTTTCACTATTCCATATGTTGTTGGTGATTTTGAATTTTCTAAATGTTTATGTGATTTAGGTGCAAGTATTAATTTGATGCCTTTGTCTATTTTCAGGAAACTAGGACTAGGAGAGGTCAAGCCAACATCTATGTTTATTCAACTTGCAGATCAATTAATAAAAAGGCCATTTGGAGTTGTAGAAGACGTATTGGTAAAAGTGGACAAATTTATAATTCCCGTTGATTTTTTTGTATTAGATTTTGAAGCTGATAAGAATTGTCCATTGACTTTGGCTAGGCCCTTTATAAATACTGGTAGGGCATTAGTTAATGTGCATGAAGGGAAACTTTTGTTGAGAATTGGTGATGAACAAGTTGAGTTTAATATGAAAAAATCCTAGAAGAAACTGATGGATGGAAATGTGTGTATGAAAATTGATGTTGTAAATGACTAGATTGAAGAAGGAGTCGATGAAGTGAATGAAGTACACAAAGATGGAAGTGTGAAGGAAGAGGATTTATGTGAGGAAGTTGAGTTAGAAAGATTAGAGAGAACTGGTACACCTACATCACCTTCTACTGTTAATCCTTCCACTTTAGAGCTTAAACCTTTACTTTCCCATTTGTGATATACCTTCTTAGGGAAGAACCATACTTTTCCTATCATTATCTCCAATAAATTAAATTGTGGACAAGAAAAGAAAGTGGTGGAGACTATTAAGAAAAGGATGAGAGTTGTAGGGTGGAAAATTTTTGATATTAGGAGGATTAGCCCCAATGTGATGATGCATAGGATTAACCAAAAAGATGGATGTAGAACCATGAGAGAAAGATAAACAAGGTTATATCAAAAAATGTAAAAAGTTGTGAAGAAGGAGATGGTGAAACTTCTGGATGCAGGAATTATTTACCCTATTTTGGATAGTGAGTGGGTGAGCCCAGTATAGTGTGTGCCAAAGAAGGGTGGCATGACGGTGATAGAAAATGAAAAGGGGAAAAGATTTCCATTAGGACTGTCACAGGTTGGCGAGTGTGCATTGACTATAGGAAGCTAAATTTGGCCATCAAGAAGCGTCATTTCTCTTTACCTTTTGTGGACCAAATGATTGAGAGAGTGGCTGGTTGTTCTTTTTATTGCTTTTTTGATGCATATTCAGGGTATAATCAAATATTTATATACCTAGAAGATTAAGAGACGATCACTTTCATATGTCTGTATGGAACTTTTGTGTACTAAAGGATGCCTTTTGGCTTATGTAATGCACCTACCACATTTAAAAGGTACATGATGGCCATATATGCAAACATGAATGAAAACTTTATGAAGGTATTTATGGATGATTTTTCTGTCTTTGGAGATTCTTTTGAGGAGTCGCATTTAGTTTTAAATTGAGAGAAATATCATTTCATGGTCCAAGAGGGAATTGTATTAGGCCATAAGATTTCATACAAGGGGATTGAAGTAGATCATTATAAGATAGAAGTAACTGAAAAGTTACCAACTCCTACCAACGTCAAGGGTATCTGAGCTTTCCTTGGTCATGCAGGGTTCTACAAACGGTTCATTAAAGATTTTTTTCTTTATTACTAAACCCCTAACTTATTTATTGGTTAAAGATGTGCCTTTTGTTTTTGATGATGTCTGTTTAGATTCTTTTAACAGGTTAAAGAAGGCATTCATAACAGCACCAATTTTGATGTTGTTGGATTGGTCTTTTCCTTTTGAGATTATGTGTGATGCAAATGACCATGCTATTGGGTGTGTACTTGGCCAATGGAAGGAGAAGAGGTTTCATGCTATCTATTATGCAAGCAAGAAGTTGACGGGAGCATAGCTGAATTACATAACTACTGAGAAGGAATCGCTTGCGGTGGTATTTGCTTGTGAAAAATTTCATTCTTAACTTTTAGGTTCACAAGTTATTGTTTTCATAGATCATGCAGCATTATGTCACCTTTTTGCCAAGAAGGATGCAAAGACTACGCTCATTTAATGGGTACTTCTACTCTAAAAGTTCAATATTGAAATTAAAGACAATAAGGGGGAAGAAAATGTCATAGCGGACCATTTATCTAGACATAAAGGAGGACATCATGAAGAGGAAGAGGAAATTAAGGAAAGTTTTCTTTTCGAGACCTTGATGATGGTAGATAACCCTTTCCTTCCTTGGTTTTCAGATATTGCAAACTACCTTTCAAGTGGTATTCTTCCATCTGATTTGTGATATCAAAAAAGGAAGCATTTTTTATTTCAATGCTCTCGTTATATTTGGGATGAACCTGTACTTTATAAGATCTATGCTGACAATTTAATTCGCAGGTGTGCCCCTGAATATGAAATACCTAAAATGTTAACACATTGTTATAGCTCAACATATGCAGGGCATTTTGGAGCTAACAAGACTGCCACACGAATCTTAGCGTGTGTATTCTATTGGCCAACCCTGTTTAAGGATGCTCGAGATTTTGTGCTTAAGTGCTATAGATGTCAAAGAGTGGGAAACATATCAAAGAGAGATGAAATGCCACTTTTGAACATAATGGAGGTGGAGATATTTAATGTATGGTGTCTGGACGTCATAGGACCATTCCCATCCTCTGAAGGTAACACCTATGTTTTGGTTGGAGTTGATTATGTTTCTAGATGGGTTGAAGCAGTCACTACTCCAACTAATGATGGCAAGGTGGTTCAGAAGTTTATTAAGAAGATTTTTACTAGATTTGGGGTGCCTAGAGCAATCATAAGTTATGGGGGAGTCATTTTTGCAACAGGCCTTTTGAGAACCTTCTTAGAGGATATAATGTTCATCATAGAGTGGCTACCCCATACCATCCCCAAACTAGTAGGCAAGTGGAGGTGGTGAATAGAGAGCTGAAAAAGATTTTGGAGAAGACGGTGAGCACTTTAAGGATAGATTGGGCATTGAAGCTAGATGACGCACTGTGGGCTTATAGAACAACTTTCAAATCTCCTATAGGCACAACACCATATCTACTTATGTATGGCAAGGTATGCCATTTACCATTAGAGTTGGAGCATAGAACTTATTAGGTGATCAAGAAGTTGAACATAGATTGGAAGCTGGCAGGAAGAAAGTGATTGTTACACATCGACGAGTTGGATGAGTTAAGGTATGATGCTTATGAAAATTCCAAGATATATAAAGAAAGGGCTAAGAAGTTGCATGATGGTCACATCAAGAAGAAGGAATTCAAGAGTGGAGACTTTGTACTTTTGTTTAAGTCAAGATGGAGTGGGCCCTTCAAAATTCTTGAAGTATTTCCCCATGGAGCTTTGGAGCTGGAAAATGATAAGGGGAAAACATTCAAGGTTAATGGACATCGCTACAAGCCAAATTATAGAGGGACAAAGCCGGAAGTTATCTCTTTCCTATCTTCCGCTCTTTCATAAATATATGAGGAATGGTCAAGCTAATAACCTTAACGTAGCAAATTTAGTTTCTTTTGGTTATCTTTGTCTAAATTGCTTGATTTATTAAGTTATGATTATGTTTGAATTGAGGTTGATTGATGTTTAATTTGGTTTTTGTTTGAATTTATACTTGTTTTCTTTTCGAAATTCTTGATGATAATATTAATTTGATGTGTTTGTAGGTTGTGAGATCATGGAGAACTAATATTAAGCTTGGAAAAAGATTGGAATGGTGACCATGATCGTGGGAATCCCATGATCATAGGAAATCTCATCAGAAAGTTTCAAGAGAGAAAACCCTGTGGGAATTGTAGGAATTCCTATGATCATGGGAATTCCATCCAAAGCGAAATTTATATTTCCCTCCCTTTTTCTTCTTTCACCCATTCTTCAAAATTTCATTCCCTCTGTCTCTAACCCATGAATTTCTCTCCTCTCACTCTCTAAAACTCTTCATTTTCTTCTAGATTCTTGGTATTTTCTTCAACTTTTTTCATTAATCTGACAATCTTTTCTTCTTTTCATGCATTAATCATTAAAAAACACAAGAATTTGGGTAAGATTTTTCTCTCTCTATCTAAAAATTGAATTCATTCATCTTGCTATTATTTTGGAAAGATTTTCTTCTTATAGTGGCACCAAGGAAGATGATGGCTCGGAAACCGGTTGATGAACTCCGCGTGTAAGTCATTGATAAAGGTAAGTCTAATTTAGCAGCAGCTTATTGTGCCCTATTTTCGATTTAATTGGAGAAAGTATGCGTTTCCGAGACCTTAGGGCTAGAAAAATAGTCACTCCTCTCTATTTTGATTTTGAATTATTAGAATATAGGAGTGAGATGAAAACTTGGGAAACTAGCTGCAAACATAGGTTGGAATAGGTTTGTCTAGTATGATGTACCTATTTACTTTATTATAACTTTAGAGTTTTTCAGGACAGTCCCATATAACCCTAAAATGGATGTTTTTTGGTTTAGGTTAGCTGGAAATGTTTTCAAACTTGAGTATCCTGTCATGCGTGAAATTTTTAATTTGTCGAATACAAAAATCTAGATGATCACTCTGATTTTGATGTCGATTCTTATTGGAAAACTCTCACGGGTGAAGAAGATTTTGACTCATACAATGCACCAAAATCTTTAATTGGAGTGCCAAGCATTTACTTTTACAGAAATTTATATGTTTAACTGTGTTTAATAAAACTGAAAGCAACAAATGCTCAGCCAAAGAACTTTTCTTTTTATGATGTATGGATCGAAAAGTTAAAATCAATACACCTTATAGGATTTTTTGATCAATAGTGAGTGTTATTAATAAAAAGAGCTCGTGTTTTGGGATGTCTCATATTGCTTTTACTTTGGGTGTGTTTTATAATATTAATATGGAGAGTTTGCGCACAACGCCACATGATATGTTTGACATGTCACATTTGAGACGCTTTGAGATTTTGGAGTTCTATTCTAAGGAACTCTGAAATCCTCATACGCGTACTACAGTTAGGAACATGAGGGGCATCAGCATAGCCATCTCCCGACCGTCCACATCCTAAGCAATCCTGAAGCCAGAAGAGGAAGCAGCGGGGAGGAATCGAGTGCACCAGTGGAGGTCGATTGTTTTGAAAAAATCCTCGACCAGATGGCCTACAACCAACAGTAAATGACATCCCAACTTAATGAGCTCAGCACCCAAATGCGACAAGTCCACAAGGAGCATCGCAACTTGAAGAAGAGGTTCCTTAATTTCTATCAGAGGAACAATTTTGAAGCTCCTTCGCCAATACCGTCACCACCATCATCTCAATAAGCTTTTCTGACCCTTTTTACTTTTAAATTTTGTTATTTCTTTTTTGGTTTAATTTTGTTTTTTGTTTGGTTTATTTTCATTTTTGCTGGGATTCATGTCATTTTCTTTTGTTTGGTTTGCTGTCATTTTTTTTTGGTTTGATGTCATTTGTGTGTTTTAATTTCTTTTGTTTGGTTTGAGGTATTTTTCCCTTATTTTGTGGTTGACTTGTCACATTGAGGACAATGTGAACTTTAAGGGTGGGGAGGTGATATTGACTTTCTCAATTGCATTGTTCGCATTTTGTTAAGTAGGACACATGTTTAGGCATATCATGTGCTTTATATCAGCAATGGAATCGCATTTGAATCATTTAGATGAATATTGCCATGAGATTCTGTCATGCTAGTTAGAATTAGATTAAATGCATGCTTGAACTTGGATTAAGCTACTTAACTAGAAAGTGAACCATATAGAGTGATGAAAAGTAGTTAGTTACATAAGCTTAGTCACAAATTGACATTTGAGCAATGCGGTGGTGTAGAGATGCATAATAAGTTTTCATTTGAGCTAAAGTGAGGATTGAGCCATATGACTCCATCTATAGTCATTTTATTTCTTTGTTGAGTGATACTTCCTTAGGTTATTACCTTCAGAACTTG
>JAOTJB010000008.1:21873452-21883842 GCA_027123815.1 Erythroxylum minutifolium | reverse complement strand
GTTCAAGCTAAATTTTAGGACTTTTAAGGATAGATTTCAAATTCAATTCTTGCATGAAAATTGTATCCGTATATCTCTAGCTTACTTTAAAGTAAAAATCCTCTCATTTGAAAAATTGTATCCATATATCTCTAGTTTACTCTAAAGTAAAAATCCTCCCATTTAGATATCTATAGATCAATATATGGCCAAAATACAGATGTATGTTCAGTGAAAACACTCCATCTAACATACTCTAGCACACTTCATCATCATTTTCATCATAGTTTACCTCTTTTGCTTAGTCTATCATTTCTAGCTTATGACCTCGTTATTTCCTCTTCATTCCTACTTCCATTTCAGCTCAATATCAATCACAAACAACCCATATTCTATTATTGATCATTCACACCAAAATAGAACGCATCATATACACACATTCATCATATGCATTTATTCCATAATTTCCCCACATCATTTACACTATAAGTCGATCTCAAATGATCATTGTACATATTTTCATTAAAAACCCATAAATATCATTAATGCACTAAAACATAACCTATTTTTACACCCACATTATAGTACATAGATATTTCTTCATGATCATGATCATCAATCTCAAAATAATCACCATATTTATCTCTTTTATAGTAATCCATAAAGAATATAGAGCTACTTACTTGATTAAGCTCCAAGATTCTTCAAAAATCACCTAACCCTAGCTTTCCCATGTATCACACGATTATCATCATTCAAAGAGTGGTTTAGGTCATTTCTTTTACAAGATGAAGAAGACAACAATGATCTTAATGTGGGTGGTTTTATTGTCAACAAAAATCAAGGTTGTGAATGTGGAGAGCAAGAATCGTAAATGGAGAAGAAGAAGAATTGAAGAAGATGAATATGAGAGAAACTTATGAATAGAGGAGAAAATAGCAAGTGAAAAACCAAAAATGAGAGTTAGTTTTTCACTTAATAAAAATCATGGGTTGAAATAAGTGGTGTGGCGTCACTTGCCACGTGTCACTTTCTTATGGTCCTCTTTTGGTCTTTTAAAAAAATGCTAGTCCATTTGTCTCCCAATTTAAACCAATTGACTCCCAATTTTAAATGATGTGTTATTAAATCCCAATATCATAAATCAATTATTTCTTTTGCCACTTGTCACTTACTTCTACTTCTATTTATTGATTATTCTACCACTTGGTATTTTTCCTAGTCCTTAAATACTCAAAATTCCAAAAAATTCTCAAATTTCAGCAAAAAAATTCTAAATCACTAATTATACACCCCAACTAAATTTTCACGACACATAATCCAGAATTCATATTATAATCACATTAAAACAATCATTTATACCCGAAAATGTTAAATAAGTGCATGAACATATTATTGTAATGTGTGTAATAATCAAATTCACGTGTATGTATGCTATATTATGCATAAGCATGAAGTGCATGTCTCTACTCTCTCATTTCCATTTCTCATGTACAGTATTATCAGGCTCTAACCCTTAATATAGGAATGGGATGTTACACAGTATGAATAAGGTATAGGTACATATTTACCATAATATTTAAAATAATCAAAAAATAAAATGAACAATTACAAATGAAGGATCAGAAGAGTTATTTCCTCACTCTAGTGTTTTCGCTTCTTGAAGAGTTATTTCCTCACTCTAGTGTTTTCGCTTCTTGCTTATAAACATGACCTCTCTCCTAAAATTATCTCTTGGTTTCCTCATCTTTGACATGTCACAATCATCTCTTCAGAGTCGATGATTCTTCATCTTCCATTGCATCTCTTTACTAATAGCTCTCCTCACAATTATCACCGATAACTTCGTAAAACATATGGACACTCTCAGACAATAACTTAAAGTACAATTGAGAAAATTAAGCACCCTACATATTTTCTATTTAATGTAACCAATTTTTAAAAGGCTGTACGAAAAAGAAATTGTCCTATAAAATAAAAGACCATGATGTGGATAATATAAATTGAAAAACACTTTAGAAATTAATGGCTAACTTATGTAATTCTAAAATGCCCATCAGATTAAAATTCATGAATCTGTAAGGATTTGAGCTCTATAATAATTATAAAAAAGATACATTTTAACATTACCATCACTAGAAAACCCCAATAGCAAAGACTCTAAGAAAGAAACAAGTTAACCTATAAAAGCATAAACAATAGTGAAAAATGAAGTTAACCTAGTAGGAATAAGGGATATAGTCAAGTGCAAATGGAAGAAAGTGAAACATAAAGTGAGCAATAATTAGAAGGATTAAGAGACATTTAAATAGCTTTATGAATCCAATAAATGAGCCCACTCCCTGTTAACAAAACCCATATAAAACTCCAAATAAGCTTAAAGATAGAAGTTAAAGGTCCATTAATATAAAATTGATGAATAGAGGAAGACTTGTTACTTTAGTAATAAGGGGAGATAAAGAGCTTACGATGGTGTTGTTAGAAGCATGGATTATATGTTATAACTATGGAATAACAAGTTAAGTCATACCACTTTAACATTTATAATATTTTGGTGGTCATGACATGTTATTAGATAATAATCTTGATATATGATTATAAATTATTTAATTGAAAAATTAGAGATAAATTAAAAGAAGTTTTAATTTATTTAATTCTAATTATGTATTATAACTATAATTATAATCATTTAAAACATATTAAGATCCCAGTGGGTCTTTAATTTAAATTATATTGGACTTAATTATAAAGTTTAAATAACTTTAAGAATCAAATATGAGATATTTGATTTTATTAATAGTAAATTATAATTATGATTAGAGTTAGAATTTAATTACAATTAAGAGTAAAATTTAATTTAAGCTTAAAAGAAACGCTAGTCTTTCTCTATAAAAGAAAGAAAACGTAAAGGAGCTCTTAAAGAAATTTAAGTTTAATTTTTATATACTTTTTTGGATAATATTCGAGGATAGGCATTTAAACAACTTGTGGTTGACAACATCATTAGAAAAGAATAAGATTTGAATGATATTGAATTTGGTTTGTCTTTAACTCTTTAATTCTTTGATTGATGTTTCAAATTAATCCATTAAAGAGATCTAATATAAGATTATAGAAAATCATTCCATTACATTTGTGATCTGATCCCATTTAATTTTTCAACAATGGTATCAGAGCTTCCAAATTAGTTGCTTGATTATTGATTTGATAAATTTGTTAATGCTAAAATGAAAATTTATACTTACATAGCTTCATAGTTTATGGAAACTTGGAAATTTGCATGTTATCAGTGTCGATTGTTTTTGTTAAAATTTGTACCTATGTTCTCCATAATAAAATTAGTTAATGCATGACCTATACCTATTATTTCTAGATATTGCAAAACAGAAGTATAACATTTTTAATTAATTATTTTTGAGTTGTTGAGAGAGGCTAAGAAGCTTCATCTCAATACCAGCATTAGTAATGCTAGTAACCAACACTAGTAGTGGTCCTCCCACTGGCGGTAATAATAGCTACTTATGAAGCTACATGCCAGTAGCGATATCCACCACTGGCAAGGGCTAGAAGATGCCTATATTTGATTTTCTGGAACAATGAGGCATTAGAGAAGAAGCCTGAGATATGACCAGATCCATGCTGGTGATAAAGATAGACGGCAGATGCGAGAACCCTAGATTTGAAAAATGTTCTGCAATATAGGGAAGAAGATGCATTTAACAAGTGCACAACACATAATAATTAACACCAACCAAATTGATTAGGATGCACACAGTATCCATGCCTCGTAAAATTGACTAACGCATGCGTCAGACATTCCTCTCCTTATTTCTTACTGTTTTTTATTCTTTAATTTTTATTAAATTAGTTTTTAATTAAATTAATATTAAATCAGTTTAAATTCCTAATAAATTTAGAAAATGTATTCTTTAATTTTTAAAAAACATTTATTTTTGTTAAAAATATTTATGGAATTTAATTTAATTTTTAAGATTTAAATAATAAAACTAAATTATTTTCCAAATCAATAATCCGAATCAAGAAAAATTTTAAAGTATTATTGATGATTTTATTTCAACTGCAAGTGCATGATATAACTATAACTAGCATTGAAAAATACGAGTGATCTCATAAAGATTATGATTATTGATATTAACTCTTTTCATGTTACATAAATGACAACCAAAGTGTTTAAAATAAAAGAAAATAAACTAAAAACATGACAACACAATTAATAAACTAGAATGGAAAAGGGTAAAAAAAAATTAATTAATAAAACAACTGCACTTTGAATTCAAATTCTTCCTAGGATTTTTCATGCAATTTTGATTTCGCTAATTAATTTATTCTAAAGTTTATTGAACCATGAAAATTCCTCAATTATGCTAATATCTTTCTCAAGATATTAATACCTAATTCTAGGTTGATTAATTAAAATCTATTCCTAATTAAAACTCCTATAATCACATTGATTGATTTATGAATTTCATTATTAGGTTTGACAATAATCTAGAATATTTATGTCCACCTATCTTTAATTTTGCAAGTAACTCCTTTCAATTATGGTAGATTAATTCACATAAAAGTTTCTTAATCTCCAACACATTAAATCACAAGGGAATCATCATACTGAAAATACTAGTTCAAGGATAATTAAGAATACATAATTAAATCTCAATAAAACTAAAAATTAATTAAATTAAAATAAAACCACTACAATATCCATCATGAGGTTCATCAAATCTAGATTCTAAAAAGAATTTAGATCATAATGATATCTATCAAAACACCAAAATTAAAAAGAAAAATGAAATCAAGGATAATATGATGAAATCTATATAATCTTTAATAATCTTCACTATGGATTGATGAAAATCTACTCCATATGGGATAAGCCTCTTTCTCCCTTCTACCACTCAATCTTAGCTTTTAAATTTTGAATTCAGATTCTAAGAGATATATGGGCATCATAGGCGTGTTGATGGTCGTCTACTCCAAACAAATACACGATACTTTTTTTAAGCTAAAAACATGCATGGACATGATTGTGCAATGTCAATATGACCTAGTCATAACTCATCACAAGCATGTTTCTCTTTAAGATGGGCGTGTTCTGCGGAAATTATTCAACACACCTCCAAACTCTTTTAGCATAGCCATGCACTTGTCATAAACTCAATAACTTAGTCAAGACCAATTGTAAATTGCTCTAATCTTGTCTAAATTTGTTCCTTTAACTAAAAATGAGTGAATTAGACCCTAAAAATGAAACGTGAACAGCTTATGTACAAAAAAACAATAAAATTACTCAAATAAAAAAACAAAATGCACTAGGCATGATCCTAAACATATGACTAAATCAACAGTTACCAACTTCCCCACACTTAGATTTTTGGTTGTCCAAAAGCAAATAATAATTTAAATTTATCAACTCTTCTCTATTTCAACTTATGAATTCACACTTCAAATGTCATGCCTTAAGAATCAAGCCAAAATACATGAGAATCAAACAATAATAGAATATAATTTCATAAGCAAACACCATAAATGACAATTTGATAATCTTTCTAAAATCAAGTGCATAGGATTTAATACCCTCACATAAAAGATTCACTCAATTTACTTAAATTGTATAGGGTGTACATTATTGAAACTTTTCAATTATACATAAAAAGAGTCCTAACCATAAGCTTGCTAGCATATTACATCTCTATCACCATAAAATAAATTAGATGCAAAAAAAAAAGTTCTTTACGTGAAGTTATATTTAGATAAGGTATGTCCAAGGATAGATTGGGCTAATCAATATAAAGGCAATTCCATAAGCAATATTATAGAAAATTTGAATTTATGTAGCCTATGTCACCTATTAGAATGTGAGTAAGGTGTAAAGAAAATCTTGAATAACACAAATATCTTCTCTTTCTCATTCTCATAACTACAACTAATTAAAAATAATTTTTCATTTTTTCTCTTTTTTGACGAAGCTCGTTTCAAGATATTTCTAATATTTTTCTTATGAGCTTACAAGGAGAATATATGAAACATTGATGACTAACAAAAGAGAAGATATAGCCTTAAATACATAAGCTAACATCTTTCATCATATTTGATATTTCTTAATCTAATCAAATTCTAATACAATCAAGTAATCACAATCCTTCATGTTGGAAAAAATAAATATTCAACTAAAAACAAAATGGTTATCGAGAAAAGGCTAAGGCTCGAAATTGTTTAAACCTAAGGTATAAATATAAGGTAAGGTAAAATAAAAGGAAATGGCTCATCAAAAGTGTAATCTAAGTTCCTTTTTCATCTCAATGCCGCTAATATGAAGATGTGGGCTTAAAATGCAAAATAAAAGCAATTTCTAGAGTCAATATGCATGATATTCTCACTACAAAGAAAAATTGACCATAATATAATGATAATAAATGCTCATAGGCTCAAAATCTTATAATTTAGGCTCATTTGAGAAAATTTCTGAGCACTTTCGTTGAAATCAATAAGTAAAACATTTATTCATAATGTTCAAGTAAAAATCCATCTAATTTGTTTTCATCCTTCTTTAATCTAATTTATTTCAATGATTCAAAACAATTAGAAACTGCTTCTAGATAAGAATCCAAAAATCAGAGATCTTTATAAAGAAGAATCAATAAATAAAAATTAAAATCTGCTTTGATCCCATTTAAATCTGTATCAAAATTAGAATACCCTTTCCCCATACTTAAAGATGTACATTATCCCCAACATATATAATAAAGCCCAAAAATAGAAAAATAATCAACATAGAAAAGTTAAGCAAACTGGTACTTCCCTGGTTTATAATCTAGAATTTGCATTCACATCATAAAGTCCATCCATTATCATCCTTTTAAACATTAAATAAAACATCATAAAGCATAAAAAATAGTAAGAAAATAAAAGAAGCACAAGCTAATTATATCTATGAAAAATATGTGGTTTAATATATTAACAATGAACAATAAAAAGGCAAGGAATAACAAAATAATATAAGTTAAATGGGGCTAATCCATTGCTAACTATCAAGGGAAAATAACATATAAAACATTAAAAATAAAGGCATAAGATAAAAAATAAAAAATTCCCTATCAAACTTCTTAAGACTCCTGAACAATCTAAGTGGCCATATTAGACTAAAAACCTAATATATGGTCATCCACATATTAAACTATCTCTATTCGAGGATCTTTCTTGGTGAAAGGAGTGTCCATCTCTCGATTATCATCAGGTAGTCCCTCTGCGATAGTTGGAGCATTTGGCTAATAAGGAGTTGGTGAAAATATAGTGGTCCTATTCAGTGGAGGTGGCATCACAACCCCTAATTATCTTGCAATTTGAATAGGGTTTAGCAAGATGAACTCCTCCAAGAGATTCTTACTTATCACATGTAATTTCTCTCTTAAAGAGTATATGTGCAAAGAAATAAAAAGAGAGATCAAATTTATTATTTTTTAAATGCAAACCTTAGGTTAAAAAACCACCTAAAACCTTAATCACAAGGAATTTGAACCCTAAGATAATCTCACATCAAGCAAACCAAACCCACCAATAAGAACCAAAACAATGAGGATTTTAGTTGCCACAAGCTGCCTTTCTAAGATCATATTTAAGTTCTTGTTAAAGAACTAAGAGGAAATTCTTAAAAAAAGTGAATGATTTATATATTAGTGTTCCACGAATTACATTAATAAGATAGCCTTTTATAGGCATAAAAATCCCTAAGGACTAGAATCTTAAAAGAAAAAGAAAAGTCGAGTCTTAAAAGAACAATCCTTATTAAGAGTAACAAAGATTAAAATACTAACTACTAATTCTACTTTAGCTACGACTTTAATTAGGAATCCTATTTCAATTTATATCTTTAGTGTCGTAAGGAATCCTATTTAGATTAAAAATTTAAGGAATCCTAACTAGATTATAAATGGACCCCATAGCAAGTCCTAATCCAAATAGGAAAGTAGCAAATAAACACAAAACATAATACATTTTAAATATATTTAAATATATCTTAATTATGAGAGCTAGGCTCCGTTTGACTCAAAACAAGTGAACCAAGTTGTTAGACATTCTTTAAGTCTTGTTCTTCATGTATTAAGCATATTCCATCTTAATAACAAGTAGAAAGTAGTTAATCTTAGCAATATATGTTATTCATCTTAAATGGCTTCCTTTTCTCCATGATCAATCCTTGCAAAGTTATCTTCAAGTGTTTAGTCTTTACCCTAGTCATTGAACCTCTAATTCTCTATAAAGGATTATAAAAATGGTTGAAAATAAGTTTTAGTGAAAGCTAATCTCCATCATTCCCTCCCTCCTTAAAAGGATTCATTCTCAAATCACCTAAATCATATAAAGATAAATAAGCAACAATAAAACTAGAACCCATATTACCATAGTGCTTGGAAAACTTAGTTTATAGGCATTGTTATTGATTCTTCCCCAACCCTTGAAAAGGTCCATCTCCCTTAGGCTGCAACTTGGACTTCCTTTGAGCCGAAAATCTCTCCTTATGCATATGAATCCAAACCCAATCTATATTTTCAAGAACAACCTTTATATGCTCCTTAATAGCTTACCTTGCATATCGTTCATTCTTTTCTCTATTTTATCATGAACTTTCGCATAAAAATATCTAATAAAATCTACCATATGCTTACCATCGAAATTAGCATATTTATTATAAGGAAAAGGTAAGATATTCAGAGAGTTAAAAGGATTAAATTCATAAATAATTTCAAAGGAGAATAAGAAATATTATAATGAACTAACCTATTGTATGCAAACTCACTATGTAACAAATACTTTTTTTCCATTATTTTATTTTTTTAATGATAACATATAAAGTAGTAAGTATTCTATTAACTAGTTTAGTTTGTCCATCCATTAGAGGATATGCAACAGTAGAAAACAAATGTTAGCTTCTAACTTTCCATAAAGTACACAAAAATGACTTAAAAACTTAACATCTCTATCACTTATTATTGTTCTAGGCAATCTATACAAAGTTATTATTTCCTTAAAGAACAAATAAGCAATATGTGTTGCATCATTGGTTTTAAAAAGTGTAATAAAATGTTTTATCTTACTAAACCTATCAACAATAGTAAACATGGTATCCTTGCCACTTTAATTCCTAGGCAAATAGTAAACATGGTATCCTTACCACTTTAAGTCCCAGGCAAACATAATACAAAATCCGTAAATATTTCAATCTAAAGCCTAGTTGGTATGGGTAAAGGTGTATACTATATGTACAACATTACTTTAGATTTCGCTTACTTATATGTTATATACTTATCAAAAATATAATACATATCATATTTCATTTTAGGCCAATAAAAATGTTATTAAGCCACCTCTATAAGTCTCTTAAACAAGCAATTCACACAGTGAACATATAAGTATACACAATTTCTTAAACAAAAACACATAGTCTATAATGCTCACCATATACACATTTAGAACCTACATCCAACACTTAGCCAAAATCATCATCATTAATATATATATCTTTAATAAGCTCAAATCTAAGTAATTCAATTTTCAATTTAGTAAGCAATGCATATATTCTAGATAATGCATTAGCTACAACATTTTCCTTTCCATTCTTCTACTTAATCATATAAGGAAACGTCTAAGTAAACTCTAATCATTTGGAACGTCTCTTATTAAGCTTTCATTTGGAACGTCTCTTATTAAGCTTACCTTGAGATTTTAAAAACATTTAGGCTCTTTGTGATCATAATGGATTATGAATTCCTTCAGCTATAAATAATGTTGCATATTTATAGAGTTCTTAATAACACGTACAACTCTTTGTCATAAGTAGGATAGTTCATTACTATCTTATTAATTTTTTCACTAAAGTAAGCAATTGGTTTAGAATCTTGCATCAAAAGAGCCCCCACACTAATTCTATATGCATCACATCTAACCTCTATAGCTTTGTCAAAATTAGAGAAACACAAAAATGGCGCATTAAGCAAGTTTCTTTTAAAGTATTAAAAGCTTTTTTTAAACACATCATTCAACATAAACCCAACATTCTTTTTAACATGATTATTTAAAGGTATTGCAGTAGAACTAAAGTCTTTCACAAACGTCATATAAAAACTTGCTAGTCCATGTTTTTCCTTTCTTGATTTTATTTTTAAATAAAAATATTATTTACTAATTATCAATAATTAAAAGTTAAATAAAATTAGAAATAAATAATTTTATTTAATCTCTTATATAATATCTATTAATAAATATTACATTTTATTACAATAATAATTAAATAAGGAAAATTTTCATTTTGTAGATTAATATTTATTTGTTAATAGATAATTTAATTAGTAAAACTAATGTTATTATTTAGAATTAAATAATTAATATTTAAAAG
>JAOTJB010000008.1:21859758-21873445 GCA_027123815.1 Erythroxylum minutifolium | reverse complement strand
TATTTGAAATTTGAAAATAATTATAACATTAAAATGAATTGAATAATTAAATTATATTAGTCATAATTATCATAGCAATTAATATTAAATATTTAAATAATATATTTTTAATTAATGGTGAATAAGGTTATAAAAATGGAAAATAAAAACCAAATTTATGGTTTCTTATAAGAATGGAAGAACCGAAAAATAAAAAATAAAAACCGAAAGCCCAATCAAAATTTTTTTTAACAAATTTGAAAGAAAAAAACAAAAGAGCGAAGGTAAACCCTAAAGGCCCAAAGAAATTTTAGTTTTTAACTTTTTAACATTGAGACAGCTGTGACATTGGTCCAGCAAAGTAACTTTGAAGGTAGAACAGAAATTAATGGTTTTGTGCCAATTCAGGAGCAGAACACTACAGATGAAGAGAATTGCTTGTTCTTTTAGTGCAGTACCTTCGGTCATGGCCATTGAAAATGATGAGAACCTCATCAGGTTTAGGTGAGAAGCAAAGTCATATTATTTTTCTCAAAATCGATGTACAGATTAAGGCAATTAAAATACAAAATCCATGTACCAGCTTTCACTCCGCAACTTTCGATCACTTATGTTGGTGAAGTTTGGAAAACTCTATTATACCACACGGAGTGAAGTATCATATGGAAAAGATCATACTTCTGAGGCCTAGAATGCCAAAGAAAATGTTGCTGCACCTTCCTGACCCTCATTTGCATCCGCAGATACCTCTTTTCTGGAATCGAAAGAAGTATCGTCTTCAGATTTGGAATATCCTTCTCTGGGATGAAAACCGCGAATGATTCCCAGTTCAAAACCTCCAAAAATGGAGGCACAAAGTTATCTGATATTATCACTGGAACACACTCATAGAAAATCGACTCAACTACTCGTGGACTATTAACTTCGTAACCTTTTGCACAAATACAGTACTTGCTGCTCTTCATATGTTCGATGTAGTTCCTATTGCCCTTAGACTTTGGCATCTTACCAAATATTTTCATGTCAGGATCTTTATTTTCCCAGAGCTGCAAAAGGATTGGCCGTACATAGCCATGCATTTGACCAGCAAAAAAGGCCAGGATTGACCTTTGGGAAGCACGTTTGCCTCCAAGATCTCGTAGAGGCTTCTGTGGTGAGCGTACAAATGTCTCAGGCAGGGACACATCTTTGCCAAAAACAAAACCTTCCTTAACATCAGCATTGCAGAGGGCTCTTATGCAATTTCTCATGTACCTTTTTGTCTCAGAAGGAGCCTGAGAAAGTCGATGTTTCTAAGACATTAGGTTAATGTAATAAGGAGAGCCACAAACTTATTAGACATGCAACCTAATGAATTGGACTTATAACAGTATAAATACAAGAGAAAAAAGGAACCAGTTATTTCATAAAAAGAAGAACACAGTTGGGAATGCAGACTATTTCATAATTTTGAACATCAGAACCGACAAGCAAAAGGTGGGACTTAATGGTGTAAATTGACATTAGAGGACAAAATGAAAATGAGTTTTTGAGAACTGAAAATGAAATTCTGTGAGTGTCTGCAGATGCAGAGGGCCAAGTGGATTAAAAAATAACGAATCTAGTACAGCATGAGAATCATACCCAGTCGTGGCAAGCAACAAGAAAATGATCTGCTCCTTCTGTCCTATTCCAGAAAGGATATTTTGCAGAAATCATGTCCAAATAGTTTTTGAGATACTGTATGAGGTTAGCATGACTGTGTGAATTTTGAACATACAACTTTTCTTCCAAGTTTCTCGAACTAAAGGGCAAATAAAACAAATGAGCTCTACTTGAGTCCTTCGTAACGAATTTTCTGCTAGCTTCCAATAGTTTCATAAACCATCCCTCGGAAGAATATATACCCTGAAGCACTGGTTGATGCAATATTGGCCTTTCTCCTTCCCGATAAATATAAACCTTGAGCATGTTTTCCATTAATTCATAGCTCCTGTAAAATAGAGGAAAGAGAGCTGTCTTTTACTCTTGTTTACTGAATGCTTTCACTTGAACAATACCAAAAACTTTTACTGGTAAAGGGATTGATTGCCTCCATGTAATATTTAACAATATAGCAACTTACTTTTTGAACATAGAGACATTTCTATAAAGAGGAGCATAAAGTGTCGGATTGTCTTCCGACATAGAAGCACTTTCTATCTGTGATTTTGCATGCAGTAATTCTTGGTCAACTACTAATGACCAATGTGGTCTCTGCAAACAAATTAGAACATGAAGATATCATTTTTATGCAACTGCCATATGAGACAATAATCTTGACATGCTCCAGTGCAGAAAGTTGCACAACATACCACCAAATAAGGAGAAGACCAACTCTGGAGTAACAATTTGTTCATTTCAGAGACTGAAATTACTGATGAATTGGGCATCTCAGGCATTTTCTTCACCTCTGCAACAGTCATTTCAGAATCGGTAAGATTATCTTGCTTTTCCCCTAATTTTCCATCATATGACGAGTTGCCAACATCTTTCTGCATGGCTGAAGCATTGGGATCAACAAATGCAATAGGAGGCGGGACCGTATTATTTGCAAATATTTCAGTTTGTGATGAATTCATTGATGGTAATGCTGGTTCAGTGGTCAAAGCGCTGACATCTGGAGCTCTTATATTTTGTGATGTGGTCGTGATATTTACATGAGGAGAGCTCTTTTCAATCTGTTTGGGTAAAGGCCTATCAGCTGAAATGTTGGCAACATACGGCGCTTTATCAATGCTTAAATCTATCGATAGATCATTTGAAGGCTCCTTATCATGGTCTTTTGATGCAGAAGACTCGTTCTTCTCTACAATGCCTTCTGATAGATGGTTATTGTTTCCATCTGCATCTTTCTCCTCTCTAAAATTGTCAACTGTCTCATGAGTACCATTAGGACCACTGGAGTTCAACCCATTTAGCTGAGTCATGTTACTGGCCTGCGGCTTTGAAGACACTTCATCTATTATCGAGCTACTATTCCTTGCTAATCCAATTCTGTAAGCAGAAGAAAAAATGCTCTCATATGGAAGTTCAAAATGCTGGAATGCCACAATTGCAGCAAACATCACTCCAGTAATCCATAGCAATCTCCAGGTTTCCCCTTTGCACCAGTATCGAACGCCTTGACCCATAGGAAGAGCAGTCAGCAAAGTCCCACTGACTTTTCAATATTAAGTATCATCCCTGATCATTGTTTCCACATCCAAAGTTTATAAAATAGCCCCAACAGTGCATTCAAAGGAAAAATCATATTGATTATAATCACGTCAATTAGAATCAATGGAATTAGTGTAAATCATGTAAAGAAATGAAAAAAAAAAACAGGAAACGTATAAATCACGCATCAAACTTAAGTCTAGTCTACCAAACGTGGGGAAAAAAAAAATCAAGCATGAACTACAAGATTCGAAGGCTAACATTTCATTTAACAAGCAAAGGAAACCAGTGAAATGTCAACATATTCGTAAAATAACAATCAAACTGATAGAAAACATCAGATACTATACAAACACATAGCAATTACCAGTGAAATGTCAACATATTCGTAAAAGAACAATCAAACTGATAGAAAACATCAGATACTATACAAACACATAGCACCTCATTACATCCCAAAGAAACTAAAAATGCATGTCGTCGGTTTCTTTCCTTTCTATATCATAGGAAATACAACTCATCACACAAGGACTAGAAATTGCAGAATGGAGTAGAAAATTGGGAGAAAAAACTAACATGCAAAAGCCAGAAAACAGAGACAAAACTATATTGACAAGAAATGACTAAACATACTGAAGGCGCGCAGAAGTGAGTTTTGAAGCATAGAAACCAAGAAGCCTTGCGTGTAGGTGTTTGGAATGGGATTGTAGGAGTCTTCTTTGGCTTCTGATATCTTTTCGTAACGATTCCAACTTCTTACTTTTCTTTCTGCTACCCAAAACACGCAAACAAAAATATATTCACTAAATACAAACTTAAGCCTATTCATTTGCTTTACCTTCTTTATTACTATTTATTAACCTTTCGAGGAACCCCACGCGCGCGTTTAAGGTTCTATATACCCATATATTTATTTACTTATATATAGACTTTTAGTCAACTTATATCCGTAACTTCTAAGGTTTAAATAAATAAATTATTGATTTTGAATTCAAGAAGAAAAATGTATATTTTTCTTTGCTAGAACGTGGGCATTACGCCCAAGTCTTGGGTTATAGGTATAATAAACAGTGGAGAAATTCCAGTTGCCACACGTTGCCTGCAATGTGACAAGTGTCTAAAGCGGTGGTCGCTTTCGCATCTCGTCCTGACTTAGGCATGACAATGATTTCCTTATTATCTCAATAAATTTGGGCGACACGACAATTATTGCCTTATAATGTCTCTAGATTTGGGCTTCCTTATGCCTACATGCAGATTGCAATTATGTCTGAACTAATTTAACACGCCAAGTTCGGGTCAGTCCTGAAAAGCCTATGTGCATATGTCAACTAACTCGCTGTACACCTATTGTACTTTCTTTCTATTAATTGAGAAAATATTATGCATCACCCACCGTGGAAGTTGAAGATGACAACTAAGATGTTTGTTTAAACTCGCATGTATTTAGTATCTCTAGTCTTGGTGCTCCTTAATTATTCTATTTTAGTAGTTTAGCACACATTTTTTAAACCTAATCCATCATAAGACGGCAATATTGCATATTTGTTAGAAGTCATCGTATTGACGGGAATGTTTCAAAAGATAAAAACTATATGATCATTGTAGTTCTTTATTTCAATCTTCTTACTACTTTAGATGTATCATATAAATTAGTAAATTACTTTTTTAATTGAGTGGCTAACCTTTTAAAACTTTTACAATTCAGTTCAAAACATTAGTTCTATTAGTAATTTACTAACTTGACTAAAAAAATTCTTTATTTTTTATGATATGTAGGTCTTCACCTGAAAAAGATTTTCTCTGCTCCAATCTAACTATAGCTACCAATTTTCTAACTAGACATCTATATGTCATAAGCTACAAAGGTTTTGTTAGTCAAATAAGCAAGTCACTAAAAAGGAACAAATATTTTGAACTGAACTATTAAACTTCAAAACGATTGGTCACTTAATTGAAAATTTTAAAAGCTTAAGCACCGGATTGAAAAAATATATAAAAGATTGGGTACTTTAGAATTGAATATCCATATTCCTAAATTGTTCCTAATTAATGTTCTATTGAGATTAAAAATTAATAAAGTATAAAAAGACTAGCACTTGTTATGTTTTTTCTTTATAAAGAAGTCATTCTTATAAACTAAAGTATAGAGATACTTAAATAAATATGTTGATAGTTACTAGAGAACAAGTTAATTGAACTAACCCTATATGAGAATTTTATTTAAAACATTACTTGTATGTCTAAGAAATTCCTATTGCCTTATACAGAGATTATTATATCTTGATGTTAGTTATGTCATATTATTGTTGATGGTAGCTTAATCACTGGTCAGTGGATATGACAAACTATAAGGAGGTAACTAAGAGATTAATATATGATTCATTATCCCAGTGTCGTTAATGTAACCAATTACTTATAGTGAAAACTAATATGATTAGAAGCAAATAGAGTAGATATTATTCACATGCTCATTGTTTAATTGAAACATTGTATGATAAAAAGATTAAATTATATAGGAAAATTATATATGGAATGGTTAGTAAAAATTTCTTTGATATTCTTAATAATTGGGTATTCGTGATACATTAATAGATATCAATCATGATCTATTGATTTAAATTATTTAATTAGAGAATTAAAGATAAATTAAAGGAGTTTAATTTATGTAATCCTAAATTATATGTAATCCTAAATATAACTTAGGATTATAACTTATATTCGTCGCCAATAGAAACTTAAAGGGTCATATTTAAAGAATGATTGATAAGAGTGAAATGTAATTTAATCAAGTTGTACTTAATTGTAAAGTTTAAAAAACTTTAGGAATAAATAAGAGATATTTAATAAGTAAGGATCAATATGGCGTATTAGATTTTATTCAAGTCTAAATGGTGTTTAATTTGAAATAATTAAATTCTAATTAAGGTTTAACTGAAATTAATATCTTTTTGGAAATTAAATGAAATTGTATTTTTGAAGACAGGAAGCAAATGCGCCTCATAAAAGTTTAATATAAAAATACCTTTCATACTAAGTCCGAATAACTTAAAAGATGTATTATCAAAAACTGCAAGTCAACTCCTTTGAATAAATTACATCTAAGACAACATAGATTATCTAACTATACTAGATGTTACTCAATTGCACATCTCCCTACCATGTGTATACTTCTTCTCTAGTATTGCTCCAGTATCTTTGGCCTTACACATCTTTAATTGAGCAAAACCAAGCTTCATTATTGAGTAAGTGGAACCTTAAATGTTGCTTGCTTGTCTTCACTATGTATGCATGATTAGTTTTAGATGATTTTATCCTAGCTCAACTTATCATTACATTGATCAATTGTATATGATCCCTTCCCCATTAAAGATGAAGATCCTATCTGAATATTGCTCTTCTCTAGTTATAGTTCCTTTTTATTTAAGATTACTTAACTTAGATCCTAGTTCCTTTTACTTTATCAGACATTTTCACTTGGCTTTAATTTTTCGAAAGAGTTTCCCTAATCACTAAATGAGCTTAGTAGCTAGTAAGTTCTTATGAGTCTAATTTTTCTACGTATGGAATGGCTCTTTCTCTCCACATTACATAGATACAATACGGTAATATTGTTTTAATTAGGATGGAAACAATATTTGAACTTCTAGACAAATTTCAAATCTAATAAACTATTTGAGTCCATTTGTATTCCTTACATATGCACTCCATCCTATGATGAATTCTATACCAAATAAAAATTTTTATGAACATTTAAAAACATATGGCCTATTGATTCTGTTTTAGTATAAATAAATTATCACGGAGATTCAAACTAGAGTTGTATCTGTCTTCAATTTATACTCAGACAAGGTCACCTTAGGATAGTGATCTCTGATGTTATCTAAGGAAGATGCATTGGTAAAAATCCCAGATGTTTGTAATCGCCAAACAAGATAATTAGATATCTCCATATTAGCGGAGTAGCTAGGTAATCTATTGGTCAATAAGGTCATTCCATCTTGGGGACAACTCCATGATTAACCTTTTATGATGTCAAATACCGTAGAGGTTTTGAGGAACTTATATCTTATAAAAATTAGTTCAGGCATTTGATGAAGAGGGCTAATCTGACTCCAGTTGTCATACCCAAGCCAAGTACCTAGTCCATTCATAATATGCATCTTAATATGAGGATTTATAAATAGCCAAGAATGCTCCTTTCTTTCTTTTAACATCTAGAAACATCTATTAGATAGGTAATGAACATGAAACCATCTCAGCCAACTAGCTTCTTTGTCATTCATAAGTCTCCAAATCCATTTAGCGATGACCATTTTTTTTTAAGGAAATAATCCTTAATCCTCCTTTCCATTTAGGGGAATAGAATTTTTTCCAACTTAGTTTGGCCCCAAATGCATTTTTAAGATCACCAAATCAAACGAACATTTTAATAAGCCTTCCTAACTTGTTAATTAGTCTTTTAGGAAACATCATATGAGACCACCCACATATGTGAATGTTTGTGAAAACATTCACTATTATTTGAATGCGACCACTAAAAGAGAGGCACATGTTTTACAACAAATCTGAGAACCTCGGTTTCTTAGGGAAAATAAGAAAGACAAGGTAAATGAAAGGGAGTTGTTGTACCTGCATATTAGAAATTTGTTAGAGCACGAAAACTTTAGATACTCCATCTGAAAGCATCAACCTACTTTTCTCCAAGTTAATTCTTGTGCCTGACTTGTTTAAGAACAAACGTACTGAATCCATTACAATGTTCAAAGGCTAGGGGTTTTTCTCGCTAGAAAATAACAGATCATCTGTATAAGCCAAGAAAAACAAATTCATCTCCCTACATTTATTATGATAACTAAATTACTTTAAGTTGGAGAAATGCCTATGAGTCATTATGATAAGGACTTCAATGGTACTTGTGAATAGGCAGGGAGACAATGGATCTCCCTTTCTGATAATTCTAGCCCCTTTTAATATAAGAGTAGGTTATTTATCAATCAAGGTAAAAAAAAAATATGGTAGTAATACAAGCTTTATTCCAAAAGATAAATAAGTTTGGAAAATTGAAAGCTTTGACATAATTAAGGAGAAAATACCATTCTAAGGAATCAAAGGCTTTGTATAGATCAAATTTCATGAAGCAGCTTTGAATTACAAGATTTGTAGATAATCTTTAAATAACTCCTGAGCCATTGATAAATTATCCCCTATTCTTCTATCATTAATGAAAGCAAGCTAACAATTGTTTATGATAGGTGTAAGGACGTTCCTAAGCTTTATGGCTAGAACTTTTGCAATCACTTCGTAAGTAAAATCACAATAAGATATAAGTCAAAATTCTTGAATGGAAGTACTGTTATCTTTCTTAGGGATTAGACAAAGGTAAGTTTTATTCAACTATTTGAGAATTTTTTATTGTTGAAAAATTCTTGCACATAAGCTATGACTAGCTCTCCTATTATGCTTCAAGTTTTCTGGGAAAAACAAGCATTGAAGCCATCTGGACGCAAGGCTTTAGTTAACTTAAAGCTGAGTAGAAGCATTTTGATTTCTTTGGGTGTAGCTAGCTTGATAAGCAATGAGCAAGCATCTGTTTTTATTCCAGATTGTATATGTGCTTTGATTAACTAAATTAAAGAAGAATAAGATAGTTTAACGTCAAACAAATCACTATAATAATTGAAAGCTAGTTCTTTCATGGAAACCATATTCCTATTAATTTTCCCTTCATTATCCATTAGTGAAATAATATTCTTGGTGTTCCTGTAAACCAAAAAAGCATTAGAGAAGAAGTTAGTGCATTTGTCTCCATCACTGAGCCAATATAATCAGGCCTTTTGTTTGAGGTATGGGTTATGAAAAGAAAAAAAATTTTAATGCTGATATCATTGGGAGAGTTATAAAGTTTAGATTGATAATACAATAGTTAGAGCTTGGCATTTTTTGATTATGCTTCTGCGCTAAGACAAGCATACTTTTTATATTTTTAAGCTCCTATTTTGCTTTTTTAAGTTTAATCATCAAGATATAAGCTTTACAACCTAAAAAAAGATAATTAATCCCTTTTCTCACAGCTCTAGCTATCTATAACATAAAGTTATAAAACCTAAAAAGAGATATGAGTTATGCATTGCTACTCATACGATTAACCTCAATGATGGAGTGAGTAGAAGATAGGGGAGATCTAAACTGGGCATAATTGGTGATAAATTTATCAAACCAGAGATTGTTGGATAAAACTTGATCTAACTTTTTCCTTATGAAGCTTAGTCTAATCTACTTAATAGACTAAGTGAAGAGTTGTCTAACAAAACTCAAATCTGTAACACTAAGAGAAGATGCGATAGAAGAAAGTTCATTCCTATTTGTATTACTATAGATAAATGATCCTTCAACTTTATTTATGTTAAGTATACAATTGAAATTTCCACCTAAAAGCTAGGGTTGATTGATTTTGGGTTCTTATTAAGTCATTCCAAAGGGAATCTCTTTGAAAACTTAAGTTAGCTACATATATAGCTGAGAAAAGGAAAGCAGAGGGATATCTAATGGTTTGATAATTCATGAATTGATTGAGTAGAGCTAAAAAATTTTGTTACCTTAATGAGTGAAGGATTAAAACCAACTATAAGCCTCCTACTGTAGTAAAGCAAATGATTAGAAAAGAAGTTCCATTTGTTATCCAAAAAACTAAGCTCCTCTTTTAAATTAATAACTTTTATTTTAGTCTCTATTAATGCAAACAAAACTAGCATCTTTTCCAAATGAAGTCTTTGAGGCTTTGCTTCTTAAAAGGACTATTTAGTCCTCTTACATTCTAAATTAGTATATTTATAAAGATTGGTTGAGGGAGGTACCTCACCTTTTTTCTTCCTACTTAAATTTCTACCCCCTTTAGATTTAGATCTTGAAGTTGTTTCAATAGAGTTGGGCTTTAACTAGTGGAGCTTTCTCCTTATCCTATTCAGTATAGTAGGACTTAGTAGAGGATTTTCTTTCACTTTATCATAGTGTTTAGTGTTATTTGTATCCTTCTTTATATCTTTGCTTTGAATTTTTTTAGTATTAGAAGCATTAAATCCCTTATTAGTAATACAGGTATCCCCTGCTTTAGGTGTTGCATCTGAAAACTCCTTTGGAACTTCCTTCAACTTTAAATTATATTGTGTAATAATAGGAGCCTTATTTTGAAGCCTTGTTAACTCTCCATATGATCTAGTGTAAAACAATCTTCCAGTAGGCTTCCAAGCTCTCAATGAGGAAGGTTTCCAAGTGTAGCTTAGCTAAATGACATGGTCTGTTAATTCATCTCGCTCAATAAGCCTCTTAATAATCAAGGATGGAGGACATTAGAGTCCTAAAGAACTTCAATAGATATTCTCAATTATCTAATGTTCTCCAACGTAGCTTTTAAGGAGTCCATACATAGGGTCTTTACAAGTTCACTTACTATGTAACTTAATCCTTCCTTCGTCTAATATTCAAGTGCTAAATTATGGAAATTAATCCAAACATGTATTTCTTTGATTTTTTTCTTTATCTAAAATCATTCCTTAGTTTCATTGAAAAAGAAGAGAGACTTCCTAGTAATATGTGAGGGGCCCTACTCTAGGATATTAGAGAGATCAAATGCCTTGGAAAATCTAATGATGAAATAATTATCTTCAACTAATGGAGTTTTCTCTAATCCAAATTTGCTCTATTTTGTAGTTGTCCAAAAGTTCGTTTAAGGGTAGAGACTTTTTTGTCCAAAACAAAACCAACAAGTAATGAAGACCATATGTTTTCTCTAGCCTACAAAAGATTGATTGATGGGGAAATTACTCTATTAGTTGAAGAAGGTTCAGGGAAGTGAGACAACTTCAGGTTATGCCCTCCGTGGTTATTCCTAATCAAGTTACTCTAGTTTTTGGCATAACAATGGAGGAGCTTTTTGGTAGGGGGTTAAAGGAGGATTTACCTAGATTACTGGGATTGGCATTACTAGATGATTTGGAGGATAAAGGTAGGAACTCAAAGGCTGGGCAATGCCCAACGTCTAAATGTTGAGTAGACATTTCTAAGAGAAAATTCTGGAGGGGTTTTTAAAAAGCAATTACCATAAACAACAACTTAAGTCATAAAGAAAGGAAAATCTTAAAACTACCTTTAGGCAGCTGAGCAAAGCACTAAATGAAGAATATACCAAGGTTATGAAAGGAGAGGAAGAATCAAGATGAAAAGGATAAGGTAAGGTAGCTATAAACAAAGGATAGGGAAGGAGGGGCCAAAGAAAGACTTAAGGACCAAAAGTAGGATTAAGAAGAAGAAAAAGTTAGGAAATAAGAAGGGAGAAAACAGATAATCTCTCTTAAGCTCTACTTTAGTTGAACCCTTTTAAAGCACTTTATATCGATTGATGGTTAAATCTAAAAGGACCAAACCTACTGTAAATAGACTCATAATATAAAGAAGCTAGGAATTTTTTTCTAATCCTTTCTACATTACTTATAAAGTTCTCTTAATTTATTTGTGGTGATAATGTTTGAGTTCAAATATGTATATAGCTATGATGGTTATGATAAATCAATTTTAGAAACAATTTGAATGAAATGACAAGAAAAAAAAGATCAAACTACATAATAAGGTATGATTTACATTTATGTCTATTAAATCTATACATTAATCATACTATATAATTAAAAATAATCATAGTTTTCAACAAATCAAACAAAAATATTTCATGCTTTATTCTACTATATACGATATTAGATCTTAACCTAATTTTCAATAGTACTAGAGCAATCTTTAATTCTATAATTCAATATCATGTTTGATTATTAATAATATTAAATTTCAAATTAAAATTTCAGTTATTATAAACATTAATTACTAAAATTAGATTATAATCTAGTTAAGTATTCTTTAAATCCAAAATTTTCAAATTAATACCATAAAATCCCTAACCCACCCAATCAGATTTGATTTGATTTGATTATTAAAAATACAAACCCTAACCCTAGATTAAATTAAATTTAATTGAAATTTAAAGGTTTATCTTTGAACTTTAGAAGCTTAGAAGTTTTTCAGAATTGTTAAAAGTTAAGTTAACTACTACTAATTTACCATCCTTCATCAAGGTTGGTTTCTTATTTTTGTTTAAGAAGAAAATAGAGAGAGACATATGGGTCAGCTTAGGTTGTTTCAATATGTTGATGGACATATTTAACAAAGAAGTACGCCCACTTTGCGATTCTTCTCCATACCTACTATGGCACATGGGAGATGATTGTTAATAGAAACATTTTCTCTTTAACCATTAGAAAAAAGGATCTCCCATAATTTTTATACTTTTATGAATGCTTTACTTTATCTTAAAGTTGATGTGTTCTTGTTACTAAAGGAGAAGCATTATGTTAGTTATTGGGGTTATTGCAAATGAAGACACATAGAAGCTGTGAGTTGGCTCTACAATAATAGTAACGACATCTAAAAGTAGTTGGCAACAATAAGGTAAGTTGATTTCAAATATGTTGGAGAGTACTAGGGAGATGTTACAAGACCACTGCAGGTGTACACTCGATACACGCATGGACTCAAGAAGAAGCCACGTGAGGAGTTGAACCCAGTTGACGATGACGTGTTGAATGTTAACTAGTTCAGTTGTTTAGTTTAAATTTTTCTTATGCAATTTCCATTATTCTCGTATTGTAAGGAGGAGTCCTCCACTTTCCATTCCATTTTCTAATTAGTTCCTTAGTTATAGGAGGGTGTGCCTCCACGAAATCATTGATGTAACTATTGTACAAATTTTTGTATAAATATTCATAATCATCAATGAAGAAAACAACTTTCAAATCCAGTTACAAGTATCGAGTACTTAACCTCTGGAGTATTAAGGTTCCTCCTTTTGAGCCTTTACCAACTTAATTACAATTGTAATTACAGTTACCAAGTTGCAAATACAACAAAAATAGGTAGAAAAAAGAAGCAACTCCATTCAAGCCCTTCAACAGTAGCTGATCTGCAAGTCACCAAACCTGTTACACGATCAACAACCAGGGACCTTACCAAACTGGTATCAGAGCTAGTATCAGGTGTTATGGGTGACTTTCTTTAAGAGCAGCTTAACAAGCTTCTCACTTTAGTCACTTCGGAGCAGAAGATCAACCAAGCCAAAAATGAACGAGTGGAGCAGTTGTTCACCATGGTGGAGTCTCTGTCATTTGACCTAGAAACCATAAAGAAAGACAGGTTTTCTCCAAACGTAGAAAGCCAAAACTGACCACGAAAAGAGAAGACTACTATGGGAGGTTCATCTTCAGACAATGTAGGAGGTAGTAATATGGTGCCCAGATTTGCGAAATTGGATTTTCCACGATTTAATGGAACGGAAGATCCATTGGGATGGTTACATAGGTGTGAACATTTCTTCAAACACCAAGCAACCATGGAGGAAGACAAGGTAAGCCTAGCCTCTTATCACTTAGAAGGCATAGCTCAATTGTGGTTTATGCAGATGCTACAGGATACTCCGAATCCAACCTGGACG
>JAOTJB010000008.1:21829924-21839931 GCA_027123815.1 Erythroxylum minutifolium | reverse complement strand
ATAAGAATTATTTATCCTTTCATGCTGTATTTATTATTTGGAACTATTTACTTTACTTTTTGCACTAGGCCTACACATTCCCATGGGTGCGGATAATGGGAGTTATGAATATCTGAAGATATAAAATTATGAATAACTGAAGGCATCGAAATGTGAATACCTGAAGATATCGAACTATTGATACATGACAACATCGTACTATACAGACTCTATAATTTTGAATGAAGAAGCTAGTGTTGCCAAACTATAGCAGTTACACTGTAACTCCATAGGCATGGATATCTATCCACCACTAAGACAATAGTGTAGGCACTATGACATTTCCTTTAACCATTTTCCTATTTCACAATTCGTATATTGACAAATCATATGATACAAATTTCAAATTATAAAATCTGTATTTGTATTCATACATGCAAGTCATAACTTACCACCATTAAAAGGGTATCAAAATCACACTTGTATAATCATACTATATATATATGAGCAATAAATATGCATATAAATCATTTATGTACATGTAAATTTTCTTTAGTATGCGTTATGCTCAATCTTAAATTCCAATGTTCATTCACCCAATTCACATAAGTTAAGACTTGTTTCATTTATTTACAGCTGTTTGAAAAGTTTCATACACATTCAAAAAAGGTTTGGATATGATTCGGTAAAAATCGAAAATGAAAAAAACTCAAAATAGTGCAACTTTGGGTCCCCTTCCTAGAATTCATACCTCCATTTTTTCTAAAATTTTCATATATAAAAATTTATAATTAATTTTTATATGTTCTTTAAATTTTTTGTCTATGTCTCTAGTTTCCATACCATCAAAAGTCAAGCCATTTTAACTTTTAAATAATGAGATATAGACCAAAAATTACAAGTTGCTCCAAAACAGGGGCAACATCAGGTCATCATTTTTTATCTCAATTTTTAATATCATAAAGCCAAAGTTAAGTCAGAGTCTATTCTATATATTTCTATTTATATGTCTTATTTTTCATATGAAACTAAAATCACCCAATTTAGAGGTCTGTAGGCTAAGTTATGACCCAAACAATGTGACTAGTTCAAAAACCCTAGATAAAATTCCACTACACAATTCTTGTCATATTCATCCAATTCTATACAAGATAACTCCAGATCATCATCCCAATAACTATTCCACATGTAAATGAATCCTTGTATCAAACAAAGAGAAATTAGACTAAGGGTAGTCCCAAACCTTAAAATTGGCAAAGTAGTTTATCTAATGTCTTTTCCTCCCTTCCTCTTTAACTTTGCTTGACTCACTAACTAGAAACACCACAAATGCAAATCTTAGATCCCAATTTCAACCTTGTAATTACAAATCTTCATGGGCAAAGCAAGAAATATGAAGGTGAGAAAAAAAAACCATAAAATTTTGCCTTGATTTTTACTTAGAATTAGCTTAATTTCTTATGAAAAATGGTGTGATTAAGGAGATGGAATAGAGAGGAAATGAGAAGAAAAAATTATGCCCTACATACAAGTCCCTCTCCCCTCTCTTCTACTCCCCTCATGAATTTTCTAATTTTAAACACATGTTTCAATCCCATTTGACCATATGTTACAATCCTATTGGACCATACATTACAATTCTATTGGGCCATCTGTTACAATTGTATTGGACCATGAGTTATAATTCTGTTAGACTATGTGTTACAATTCTAATGGAAACACATGCTTTAATCTTATTGGTCACACATGCTTTAATCCTATTGTTCACACATGCTTTAATCCAATTGTTCCATAATTTGACTTTAGGAAAATTACACATTGGTCCTTCTTCTTTAATTCCCATATTGGCATATAATCTCATCGATTAATTTCATTCTCATCCATATTTCACATCTAAGTATGTAGGTCCATGCCGAAATAGACAATTTAACCCATTTACCTATTTTTTTACATTAAGTATCATTATGTCTCTTACTATACTTAGATGCACTTAATTGGTTATGTCCACTTCTTAATACACCCTAGAAATGCTATAATAGTTCAAGATTATATGTTGGGGCCTTACATAAACTAGTTATTACAATCATCTTTCTTTATCACAAGTGAAGAAGAACCATCTTATAGTTCTTGTTAAAGCTTTAAAGGAACCCCAGAAATTTTCTCCCTAACAATTTCTGCCATTGTATTAATTGCATAATTGAAACCTTTATTCGTAACAATGCAATGGTATTTAATATATATTATGGAACAAATACATACACTTTCTAGATTCTTAATTAAAAACTCTTAAATATGTTAAAAATTTCTTTTGACAACTCAATTTGATCTATTTATTCTTAAAACAACTTTAAATCGTTGTTACATATACAAACTAATCATTATAATTGCAATTTTCATTTTAAGATCAATTAGTCAAAACATTTTTAATTAAGGTATCGAATAGTTAGACAAAATCTACCCATTTTTTCTAAATTTGTTATAACCATTGCCTAACTAGTAGGCCCATTTGCTAGCTGCTAAAAATAACCTATTTTGTAACTTTTTGTATCTTTCTCCAACTAGTCAACCAACACCCTTAGACTAATTAAAAATATTTAGAAAATAATTTGAAAATTTTAACTAAAAAGTCATTTAAAAGATAAAATATACCACCCTTTTGACAAAAACTAGATTTTAAAGTTATTTCAAAAGTTCTTTAAAGTTTGTTTAAAGGTCAAGAGGATTTTATCAAATTTAGAATAAATTTTCTCTTAATTACAAAAAAATTTATGCACTTTTTCATACATGTAAATAATTATTCAATGATTGAGCAACTAATTCATTAAAGTAACCAACATTTAATGGATGATTATAATGACTATTACATATGAAATTTCTTTATTCTTTTTTTACTTGGTCACTTTACTTGAATGGCCTTCAACCTCTCCTAAATTTTATTTTAGTATTCAAATTTACTCTTTTTGACTCTTTGATCACTTTTTCTTTCCATTAAACTTGATTTTTCATATATTAACTGAATCTTTGATCAATTACCTTAATAATATCACTAAATATGAAAACATTAGAAGTAACATTTTATGTTATCATTAAAATTAAGAGTTAGAACCTTACTTGCTCTAACAACATATTCCCAACATCACACACCTATTTATAATACCATATATGAACCCATTAATAATCACACTAATAACCCGATAATCCAACTTCCTTTATAAGATATAATCACTATACTAGTCTAACTTCTAATATAAATCCACCATTTTTAGGATTTTTATAGATAACAATACTAATTCATCTTAAGTATCAATTTAAAAAACTAACAATTGGCACAAGAACTGATATAAAATTAGTAAATAACAAATAAAACATTAAAATATAAGAACTATAAAATTAGTAAATAACAAATAAAACAATAAAATATAAGAACTTTTTCTAGTTGTATAGATTTTATGCAACTTAAAAGGTTATCCTTAACCTTAATTTTTCAATATCATAGCTTAATACACGTCACACTTATTGATGTCAAACTTGATTTTTGATTTCTCTTAAAAACTCTCTATTTTTTACATGAAAGAAAGAGAAGAAGAGAAGTCCCTTTAACCATTAAGCCATCTCTTATGTCTCATATATGTAAAACTCTTATTAGATCTCTTTAAAACTCAATTGAAATTAAATCTCACCATTTTACCTTTTCTCTCTTACTCAAATGAAATTGAATTACTAAAATTGGTAAACTAATTGAGTTGATCAAAAAAAATTTCTTCTATAATACTAATATTTAGCTTAATGACAATTTCACACTTGACTGATTTCTTTTGATCATTTATATCCCTATTACTTGGCTTTCATTTTCTCTTAGTTGATATCTTATTTTCTTAAAAAAATTATGGTAACAATTGTAAATAGTAGTTAAGTGTTGTTACATGATGACAATCTCATTCTCTTATTTATTCTTTTTATTCAACTTAATGTCACCTATTTATCACTTATCGTAATTTAATTATAGCATTTATTGAAACAATATTGTAAAAAATTTTATATTTACTTTAATACATCATTAATAAAAATAAGACATTTTATATCAAAACAATTTATTAAAGATTTATTCATGATATAAAAATTCTTATTTTTTCATATTTTTAACTAATATATGTTGAAATGTGATAAGCTTCCAATAAAGATGACAAAGAAGATTTAGACTGGAAACTTTACTAAAAGCAGGAGAGAATTTTGAAATCCTAAATAAGAACTTTAATAATAACTTAAAGAGGAGAAAGATACCCTTAATGAAGGAGGAACTCTCACTTGTAACTTATCTTAAATTATTTGCTATAAAAGGGGGATGATCCATATTTATACTATTAAAGGATACTTCTTCATAAGTAATATCCACCACTAGTTTTTTACAATATTTTTTGACTTAAGATATGTCAACAAAGTATCTAGATAATTAGGATATATTTGATAATACTTCTAGATAAAAATGTTTGTAGACATCTTCTAGAATTTGAATTTTACTTTTTATCCTTTAGAACCACATAAGGGCCTATTTCCTTGACTCAATACATAAAATCCCAAAGAAATTTATTATATAATAGCCCTTACACTTAGTTTGGTAACATCAAGATAGCTTCTAAGTTTAATGAAGATATCCTTATTTAAAGGTTTTGTGAACATATCAGCTACATAATCTTGAGTCTTCTCGTACTTCACCTCCACTTCTTTTCTCTTATACATTCTTATGAAATGATATCTTATATCTATATGCTTGATTCCATCATAGAGGACTAGATTTTAGTTCTAATATGAACTCATTGAAAATACGTACTTCCACAGGTTCTCATAGAATATGAAACTCCATCAAACTCTTTAATTAGATGGCATGAAAAACACAAGATTTAGCAGCTATATGCTTAGCTTCACAAGTAGATAGATTAATAATAGGTTGCTTTTTAGAACTCCAAGTATGTGGTATTTCCCATGTAAAATATACAACCAGTGGTGCTTTTTATATCAATCACATCGCCAGCCTAATCATTATCACAATAGCCAATATGCCTAAACTCATAATTAAGAGTAACTTCAATATACTAGAGGATCCTTTTAACCATCTTCAATTTTATGGCGTAGGTGACTCCAAGTGGTGGCTAATAAGTCCAAATCATAAAGGATGTCGGGCCTTCTAATTTTAAACTAGCATAAGCTCCTAGCAAGACTCTTGAATAGTGTAAGATCCATATTTTCTACTTTTTCATGTTTAGACAATTTGATTCCACATTCAATAGGATTCTTGATAGGCTTGTGATAAGCATAAATTACATCATAATTTAGGCCTTAGTTTGATATGTATTTAATTGTTAATTCAATCCTTTAGTATGTGTTTAGGTTAGAATTGTGTTAGTTTGTTAATTATTTGTGTTTAAGTGTTTTTATAGTTAGTACAAGTCTTTGAGCTTAAATATTATGTTTTTATGGTACCTTGATGTAATTGTTAGTATTTTAGGGTCAACATCGAAGAACAGAAAAGTTTCAGAGACATTCGGGCCAAAACAATGGCCCATGATTATGGCAGCCACGATCGTGACAGAAGCACTAGAGTTGGCCCATGATCATGGCCTATATGCTAGGAACATGACAGAAGCCTAAGACATGGCCCACAATCGTGGCATCTCGGATGTGGCCTACGATCGTGGCCTGCATCAGGTAGATGTGCAGACACTCAAAAACGTCAAGTTTTGAGGAATTTTTTAGACCTTTCAGACCCCGAAGAAATCCTAGGGTTGTTTAGAACACAAATTATATTTAAAGAATAAGATAAAAAGGCAGAGGAAGCTTTTGCATTAGCCACTTTTGAGAAACCCTAGAGAGAATTCATCAAGGATTGACGAAGAGAAGAAGGAAGAGAGAAGAGAAGAAGAAGACGATTCGACGTACTTCTCGAATCAAGAGATTTCCCGACGTCGTTGCCTCATGTCTGCCATTTCTGTTGTATTTCCTATTTATTTTCAGTTTTATCATTATACAGAATTGGATTGAATAGTTGACGATAGAATCTAAATGTTGAGGATGTTCTAAACTCACCTTCGGAGTTTTATTCTTGATTTAATGAAATCTAATTGTTTTCATGTTTATTGGATTTATTGTGATTAAGTTCTGTGATTGCATAATTCGGTAATAAACAGAGAGGGTGAATCGAATGAAAAATAATTAAATTGGGCTAGTGAGAGTTAGGTGATTTAATAGAACAAGAATTAAATCAAATTGGTAATTATGTGAAGAGAGATCTTGCATAAGTTCCCGATAGTTGATTGGATAACTTCAGATATAATTAGAGTTTTGGATAGGTTGTTAATCGAGAGATTGCAATTTCTATAATCTGATTAGGGTTTATAATTTAAGGTTAATGATTATAACTCGAGAGAAAGTAATCAAACCTAGGATTTTCTAGAACCAATAATCTGATAATTCATAATTAATCAGGCTAGCGTTAAGGACAGGTAAAATTCCCTTCTCTCAATTGGTAACTCCCATAGGTTGATTCTTAGGTGTGTGTTGGAATTTTTGAATTATTAATATTTTTATGATTGATTTTTGATTTGATTTGATTGATTGAATTGAATTATTGATTTAGTTTTGTTATATTTTGAATTTCTACAATTTGTTTTGACCTTAGATTTTAGGATTAAATTATCCCTCATCGTAGGGTTAATGTCTTAGGTACTACGTGAACAAACTATGTGCTTGCGGATTATCAAGGTTATTTATTAAAACTTACACATATCAAACACTCGATCAACTTGCATTCTTCCATCTTTAACTTCTTAAGCGTATCCTTTATATAGCCTTCTTAGGAGATAAACATGTTCCTCTTTTTACTTTACTTCAACGCCGAGATAGTAAGACATAAGGCCAAAGTCAGTCATCTGAAACTCCGTTGTTATTATGCCTTTAAGTTCTTTAATCAACCCTAGATTGTTTCTTGTAAAGATCAAATCATTTGTATATAAGAAAATAATTAAGATGTCCTTATGCTTATTCTTTTTATATAGATGGAATTTTACGAACTTGATATCCTGAAATTATTTATCAATTCAACTATACCATGCCCTTAGTGCTTACTTTAAGCCATATAAGGATTTTTTCAACTTTAGCTCTTTGTCTCTATGGCCTTTTACCACTTAACCTAAAGGTTCTACATAGACTTCTTATTCAAGTAAGCTATTCAAAAAGGCCAACTTTATATCCATTAGATGAATCTTTCATTTATTTTAGGTTGTTAAAGAAATGAATAACCTAAAAGGCCAACTTTATAATCAATGTCGACCCTTTTTTGTAGCTTTTTTCCACTAACCTTACCTTATATCTTTTTACTTTCCTTTACATTCTTCTTTGCCTTGTAAACCCACTTTACTATAATTGCCTTTCTCTCTTTTTTAGGTGTTACAAGATCCTATAAATCATTCTTTATAATGGTATTAATTTCCTCATCTATAGCATTGCTCCATTTTTTATTTTGGACCACTTCTTCAAAACCTATTTTATTCATAATTAACAAAGAGACAAAATAAATTTAACTCATTTTGATGATGAAGTATGTTTTGTAAATCTCTTACCTTTCACATCCCTCTTTCCTCTAAGTATGAAGGTAGAGAGTTAGTATGAGATGATGCCTTCAGTAATATTAGGGGTGCAGTTGGCTCTTGTGCTTTTTCACTTACTTTCTCTTCTGCCTTGTCTTTAACCATCTGAGAAAGGAAGTTATAATTGTCATTTTGAATATCTTAATGCAATGCACCTTCTTCATCGGTCTTTATGTCTCTACTAATGGCCACTTTGTCATTGCTTGGACTTTAAAACTTATTACCTTTTAAGCTTTGATCATAACCAACAAACACAAACTTTTCACTCTTATCATCAAGTTTTGTTCTCCTTTCATTTAGTACGTGGACATAGGTTATACTCCGAATTACGTTCAAATTTGTAATGATCATTTTACATCCACTCCTTGATTTTTACGGTGTTCTTCCACGTATAATACATATTAGTGAGCATTTAGACAAGTAGACTACATATTCAGTGGCTTCTACATAAAACTCCTTAGGCATCTTTTTGCTTTTCAACATGCTTTGAGCCATTTCAAGAAAGGTTATATTCTTCTTCTCCACTACTTTATTTTTTTGGGAATATTTTGGAATCATTAAAGGATGACAAATTTTATACTTTTCACAAAATTTGTTGAAGTCTTTTGATGTAAATTCTCTTCCTCTATCGAATCTTAAATACTTGATCTCACTTCTAATTTCTTTATCAACATGTTCCTTGCAAGAATAACTAGGTCTTTCTTGAAAAATCATCAATGGAGAGAAGGAAGTATCTATTCTTTCTAAAGAAACAAGGTGAAATTAGAACACAAGTATTGGTATATATAAGTCATAATAGCTCCTTAGCTCTTATAATGTTATCCTCTAAAAAGCATTTTCTTAAATGTTTTGTAAGTAAGAATCCCTCATATAATTGATCTAGATGAATGATAGAAGTCAATTCTTTCACCATTCCTTTCATACTCAACAACTTTATTCCTTCAAATTTTAAATTCGCAAATTTTAGGTGCCAGAGACAATAAAGATTTGTGATGAAATGTTGAAGACATTTTTCTACATCATTTTAGATGTTAATTAAGAACTTTCTACAATTTTCCAATGGCACCTTGGCTATCAAGTTATTTTTTGATCTCTTATTAAAAGACAATGATCTTTAAGTTGAATTTCATAACCTTTCTGTAAAAGTCAGCCCAAACATAGCATATTGTTTGATATAAATGGAATATAATATACATTTGAAATAAACCCATTTCTTCTATCTTTCAAACATAATTAAGATGTTACCTTTACCTTTAATAGGTATCTTGGATGACATTGCCACTTATAGAGTCATTAAGCTCCATAAACATATCATTTTCCTATATAAATGGTTGTTAATGTTAGTTTTGAAGAGCCAAGTGCTCTTTTTCATGCCTTTCTCTCCTTTGTAAGCTCTATTTTTGTAAGCCAAAATAGAGTGGAGTCTTCCTTCTTTTCCTCCTCAACATAGTGAGCTTTATCTTCAACATTGTTAAAAGCATTTCTACATTCCAAAGCAAAGTGGTCGAGTTTGTGACAATTAAAACATTAAACTTGAGTTTTTTATACCTTTGACTTACATCATTTCTTGTCATGTTTCCTCTTTCAATCCCTCTTGAAAATAGATTGCTTTATCCTCTTCCACCATTTTTAGATAGTTTGAAGCCTCTTTGTCTTTATATTATAGGTCCTCCACCACAACCTCTTGCTCTTGGCCTTTTTGGGTGCTAAAGTTTTTTTCCTTCTCATTCAAAGTGAGATTGGTTTGAAGATCATGATCTAAGACCTCTTACTTCCTTTTTTTTCCTTTCTTCATATGCTTCGAGTGATCCATCGAGTTATTCAAAGGTCATAGCATGTAAACCTTTTGTTTCTTCAATAATTACTTGAATATACTCAATTTCAGAAGTAAAGAATGGAGAATTTTCTCCTTCACTCTTGTGTTATGATCACCCCCATTATTTCTCTTTTGATTGAATCCATATAGCTCTTGCAAAATAATCACTTGCAATTTCATTCTCATTCATATGTAAAGCTTCAAATTTAATTTTTAAAGATTAGAGGCATACTTTTTTTTTTTTTGCTTTCTCCTCTCCTTACATGATACTTGGACCTTCTTCCACAATTCCTTAGAGGTGTTGGAGGTTAAGATCAACTCAAGAATCTCATCATTCATGGTTTAAAAGAAAAGGGAGACAACTTTCTTATCTCTCTTCCTTGAACCTTAAAAGGCATCCTTTTGATGTTGAGACAAAGTAGTCCCATCCTTTGGCTCAATATTGTTATTTTTTTATAATCTCCTAAAGATCATATGTTCTTATCAAAACCTTCATTTTGATGCCATGAACACATAATAAAGAGTGCGATATTCTCAGTTTATACTATTCTACAGAACAAATTAGTTTGTGT
>JAOTJB010000008.1:21801517-21811705 GCA_027123815.1 Erythroxylum minutifolium | reverse complement strand
AAATTAATAATTAATAAAATTTATTTATTAATGTTAAAAATAAATAAATTTGTTATTAGTTTCTTTATAATTAGAAATTAAAATCCTATTTATTAATATTATTAAGTATTAAAATAAAATTTGAATAAAATAATTAGTTTGTTATCTTGTTAAACTAGTTAATATATTACTAATGCCTGTTCGAAAATCAAAATTCTTATTGATACAATATATAATTTTAAATATGCATGCATAACAAATATTTGCGATGAGTAAATATTAACTATAACGTCAAAGGCGGGAATCCTCTATTTGGAGGATGGAAAGCAGCAACCTCAGTTTTTGGTGAAACATCTCAAACTTGGGTAGAGGGTGAAGGAATGCTACATGCACTATATTTTCGGAAGAACGATCTCGGAAATTGGACCATCTCATACAAAAATAAATTCATTGAGACTGAGACCTTCAAGCTGGAAAAGGAAGGAAACAGGTCCATTATTATTCCTACATTGACTGGGGACTCCTTAGCTGTTCTCACGGCAATGATTCTCAACATTGTATGTTCGACAATATTGGGAAAAGACAGTTTTCCTTTTCATATATGTATCGTCTTTTATTCTGAAGCAGGTTGAAACTAATGATTTTTAACACTCCTCGTAGTTGAGATTCGGAACAACTTCTAAATACTATCAGAATGTCAGCGTCTTTGAGCATGCAAAGAAGCTTTACGTTAACACAGAGAATTACAAGGCTCAAGAGATTGATATTACCACGTTAGAAACAATTGATACTTGGGATTTTGATGGAGAATGGGATAGGCCTTTTACTAGCCATCCAAAGGTTCTTTCCCTTCATCCTTGTAGGCCTAGTTCAAATGCAAGTGAGAAGAAAATCACATTCTGATTATCAGATCAATTACATGGTTATTTCTCCAGTAAAGGTCTATAAAACGAACCGTATTATCACCCAGTTACTTTGGCATGATTATGTTTAGAAATTTTGAATAGTATTTTTTATGCATGAATCACACAGAAAGCTCCTGAATCCGGAGAGCTAATCACCATGGGCGTGGATGCCAAGAAACCTTACTACGTTGTCGGGATAATATCAGGTAAATTATTGATAGACTAAGTTACTTCAAATATCTTGATCTTTTTACAAAATAATTTATTAAATATATCATAACATTTTTTAATAATATTACATATTACAATTTGTAAAAATTATATTAATGTAACGCACAATGTCAAAGAATATGTCAGTGTTCAAATAGATTTCACCATCCCATTAAAAACCATTTTTAAACACTCAACAAAATTTGGATATATTTTTTTATATTTATTCATATAACTTTTCTGAACTATATATGATACATATTTTTTATATTGCATATTTCAGCTGATGGAAAGAAACTATTACATAAAGTTGACCTCAAGTTCAAAAGGGGTGTCCTCAGCCATGACATTGGGGTTACACAAAAGTATGATTTTCAACAAGTTTTGATTACTCTTTTCGTACCTATACATGCACTTCCTTGTTATTCTTGTAATATTTTCATTTTCCTAACATTCGTTAATGCGATATTTTTGTTGTGAATCAGATACAATGTGATCATTGATCATCCTTATATATTTAGCATAAGAAGGGTCATCGAAGGTGGCTCGTAAGTGATACTATGAGATTTACTATGTCGCCTACTTTGTAGATGAAGACAGGGTTGATAGCTTATAGATGGCTCACCTTCGTTCATGTAGGATCTTAACATATGATGAGAAAGCAGGCGCAAGAATTGGGGTGATGCCTCGCTATGGTGATGCTGATTCAGTAAGATGGTTTGTTGTAGAACCCAATTGCACAATGCACATCGTAAATTGCTTTGATGATGGGAATGAGGTAAAACACTGTGGTATAGTTAAACAAATCTTGATTCTTTAGCATGGTTTTTCAAACTATGTTCACATGATTTGAGGTTTTTACTTTTCATAAATTTGACTATATTAGGGCCACAAATTGCTTATGCCAAACTTGACTCATTTTCTGTTTCTAATTCTACAATTATTCCTACGTTAATTTCAAACAGATTTCTCGAAAAACATTAATTTTAAACAGCGGAATTTACTATTTTCCGACATTGGAAAGATGGTTGTGCTTCATTTCATTTGCAAATTTTACATACAGTAGCTTTCTAAGATTGATAAATACCTTGATTTGTTAAACTTACTTCCATATTTGCTGATTGAAACGTGTTAAAACTTTTAACGTTCATTTGCTTAAGCAGGTGGTGGTAAGAGGCTGTAGGGCTAATGCTGGAATTATATTAGGCCCTGAGTGGGGCAAGAATAAGTTTGAGTGGTATTCAAAAGGATACAAGATCAATGATTACATTGATGGTTCATCCGAAAATGGATACCTCATTCATCGAGTGTACGAGTGGAGGCTAAACATGGCAACTGGACATGTCAAGGAAAGATATCTAACTACGGCTGATTTCTCTATGGATTTTCCTGTAATCAATGAAGCATTTACAGGCTTGAAACAAAAGTATGGATACACACAGGTTATTCATTCTATGGCAAGCTCTACTTCTGGTAATTATTCAAATTCATCAACAGTATTCCGTACAAATCATTTTTGTCTTTTCGAACTATAATCAAAATTTCCACCCATTATCGAGTTTCTTTTGATCAGGTATCGGCAAATATTCAGCTATAGCAAAATTATACTTTGACAATTACCAGTCAACAGAACTTGCGGTAATTGGACCTTATATTTATCTTTTTATTGTTTTGGCCCATATAAAGCTGTACCCACTAAACTTATAGCACAAAAGATTGGAATTCTTATTGTAACACGATCTAGTGCATGATCAGGTGGAGGAGAAAGGTGAGAAGCTGATAGAAACAGAGTATCATAAGCTACCAAATAATGTATACTGCACAGGAATTACGTTCGTGCCTAAGGAGAATGGTGTTGACGAAGATGATGGTTGGATTGTTACTTATGTTCACAATGAAGAGAGCAATGTTTCTCAGGTAGTAAGCAAATAACTTAAGCGTTATTATGTCCTTAATTATGTATATTTTTATTTCTATTGTTTTGTATTTCTATTAGTAAACCGATTAATTCATATGATGGTCAACTATTTAAGGTTAACATATCCTTAACATGTAATACTTTTACAATTCTTATTTGGTTTATGGTTTCACATGTAGGCTTATGTAATCGATGCAAAAGCTTTCGGAAGCGAGCCAGCGGCTATCATTAACCTCCCACGTAGGGTGCCATACGGCTTTCATGGAACCTTTGTTTCTAAGAAGTAACATGAAAATGCTTAACATAAACCTATTATGCTAGTTTAGTAATAAATATTATTGATTTATTTATTAATATTCTATGAACTTTTGATTTAATTTTCAATATTCTGGTTAAGAACTTTTGATTTAATGAATTACAGAAACATGTTTTTACTAAAGTAAACTTCTAATGTAATAATTTTATCCATAGTTACATTCCATTAAACGCACTTAATAAAGTTCAAATTATCAAACACTCTAAGCTTCTCTAAGTTAAAACATAAGCCTAACTATATAATTATTCAAATATTTTATTCTTACATTAAATATTTTGTTTTTTTACTCAAATTATTTTGAGAGATTTGAAATCTTAATGATAAAATACTAATTACAGTTATTAATTTTAAAAATGATTGTTTAGAATGATGGAGTTTATTATTATGAATAAGTGGGTCTATGGGTTAGCAATTTCTCTATATCTTCTCTTTGTCTAGCTTTTCCTATATCTTTTTTAAATTAAAAATAGGCTTGACTTTCCTTAGCCCATTTTTTTTTTCTTAACGTTAAAAATAAATTTATTTTTTTAATTGTTCTAGGAAATTCCCCATGACAGACACTGAATTTTCTAAGTAACCTTCGGTAATAGAAACTAGTAACCTAGCTTTCTTACCCTCTGTAACCCTTTTTCGAATGTAGTCAATATTCAACTTGCTTTAATTAATTCAGTCTCCTTTCAATTGCCTTCTTTAACTCTACCTCAATCCTAATTTCTTCTACCTAACCTAATATCCTTAACTCCTCCACTTGAAGCGAGCAACATCATTAATGCATAGTGGTGCAACATTGTCTTCTACTATATTCAAAGTTGGATGCTTATGTATTAACTTTGACCCTTTGATTCCTCAGCCTCTCAATCTTTTTGTTGGGAAGCCTTCTTGTAGATGGGTAGTAGGTGATTCCTCTGTGTTCAACAAACTCAGTTATAACCTCTTTCATAAGGTATTACTCTACACATTATATATACAGTAAAGATTAAAAAAAAATGGTACTAAGGAATGGTCAGGCTAGTTCGTAGGGTATTTAATTGAGAAAATACCTACATTCCCTTTAAGTACAACAATAGGCTATGACAAACTAGACGAAAATAGATTAGAGGGTACCTTGATCATTTTCAGATTCAATAGTGAATCAAACGTAGATCAAGTATTAGATATAGGGCCCTGACATGTTTACAGAAAGCCGGAATAACTAAAATAAAAAATCTCCTTTTAGATGAATTTTCGTAATGCACCTCTAAAATGTTGGTCAACTGGGAGATTGAGTTATTCGGCTAGCCCATTGGTGAGGCCAATCTATCTAGAAGAATACAATGTAATACTAAAAAGGATTGGCTATCTGAGGATACATGTGAGGTCCCTATAGATATGGATATGCCTGTCATAAGTTAAGCTATCAATAAAGACCCTCAAAAGTTGTTAAAAGGTAAAATCTTGGATTCCTACAGGCAAAAAGTTCACTATTATGGAGAAAACTGAGCTCATAGGGTGTCAAGAATAAGGAAAATCCTAAGATAAAGAGAGGGAAGTGGAGAAGGGATACGCTCATAAAAAGCAATTTAGGATAAAAGTTATGACAAAAGGAGATGTTAGAGAGGACAGTACCAAAAATCCTAAAAATTGGATAAAAGGATAAATAAGAATAAGTAATGAAGACTTTAATATTCCGGGAAAGTGATAAAATGGAATGAATAGTTTGTCACCAATAATCCTATGTATTACTTCAAAAAAGACACTACAACATACATAGCCTTTCTCGACGATTTCATTCGCGACGAAACGAAATTTGTTGCCAAAAGACAATATATTGCGACGATTAAAAGAATTTGTCACTAAAACTTACCATTTAGTAACGTAACCAAAAAGCATCGCACAAGTAAAAACCTTTAGCAAAGTAAAGGAAAAATCATCGCCAGATGTTGAATATTTCGTGATGATTAAGAAAAATCATCACTAAATGATACACAATGAGTGAAGATTTCAAATATTCGTTGCTAAATAATGAAATGGTGATGAGTTTTGAAAACATCACTATAACTTGTCAAATATTTGGTGACAAATTCTCCAAATCGTCACCAAAAGGTCAATATTTGGTGACGAAAGTTTCATTTGATCGCAAAAGCTTATATATTCAGCGACGAATTTTTGTCATCCTCACTAAATGTTAGACATTCAGCGACGATGTTCAGAAATCGTCACCAAATGGTGCACATGTAGTGATGAAATCTAAGAAACGTCACAGAATGTATGCATTTGGTGACGATTTCTAAAAATTGTCGCCAAATGATTGACATTTTCATAAATTATTAAACTAACATTTTTATAGTCTATCATACTTAAGATATGTTTTATTGGATATTGTTTTAAATGTTTATAACGTATTATTAAAAAAACTTACAGCATAATTTTAAGTGTTAAACAGTAGTATTAACTAATTATTAGTATTTACTAAATTGCAAAAATTTGTTATAAAAATTTTAAACAATTTTATCAATATGATAATATGATATATGGAGTAGTACGAACTTTGAATTATAAGTTACCCAATTCATACAGTCATATAACCAAAACAATAACAATCCACATTTAATAGTACGCAACTTGACCCTTAAGTAGTAGATATGTTGTTTGACAAATTATTACAGATACAACAATAAATAAACTTTAAAGCTGAGTTCAGTTAATTGACTCACTAACTGACAATGATATAATTATTTATTTAGAATCCAAGTAACATGAGAGTCGGTAAAGGTAAATGAGTCCCCGATGTCTGAATTCTCCAAAAGGATCTTGCACTTTCGAACACACCAATTGGAACAATATCAATTGTTCCCTCAAGTGTGGGGTTTTTTCACACCCTCTTGTAACAACTTTTCTACTATAGCTAAATTTGTAGAGGATGCAGTGAATAAGTCACCAGATTTAGTACCTAAAACACAATCAGTGTAGAAGTTTGATATTGTCCTATTACTAAACTGTTAAATGAACTAAAATTGGAGTGACATGTATACGTGTATGAGCATATGAAGTATTTAGATTGATGAATTTTCCAAAACAATCGATTTCCCTAATACTTTACATACCGTTGTGACATTGCTCCGCCTTCATGGCCATACATATCATCTTTGAGACTCAAGGAAGCTTAAAACAACATGTAGTGTAAACCATCAAATGTGAATATATATAATAGCTTCATAAAAGGAAATGAGATGTACATAACAAGAAAATTGACGTTGTTCGGATGATACTAAACACCTTGAAGTAGAAGATCGGCCATGGAAGCCAAACGATGATTAGTATATAAAGTGGAAATTGTTTCTGCATTGTTGGTTTTTTTAGTAGGGATAATTTTGCCATATTCCTACCAACGGAATGAATTAGGGCCATTCGGAATTAGTGTCCATGTCAACATTCCTTCATTAATAATGTTAAGAGGATAATTCTATATAAGTCAATTTAAAATAAAACGATGATATGTTTAACTCCAATTTCGATGACAACTAAAACTAGGCCAATTTAGCACTTATACAGCTTCAATGTGCCCAATGATATGAAAGTTACCTTTACTAAAATTTCAAAAATTTATTATGTAATTTGTATCTCATGCAAAATTTAGAATTTAAAGTAGAATAACATTACTATGTTCTTCATGTACATAAATATAGTATTATCTATATGTCTCTATATTACTATTGATGGAAATGAGAAAAAGTAACATACTCTTGAAACAATTTCATCAATGTAGAAACAAAGCTTTCATGAGATTAAACGTTAAACTTCTGTGGAAAGATAGACAGTAAATCACGTTTAAAAGACAACCATAAACATAACCCATACATCAAATGCATAATTAAGAACTCACAATAAACAACTAAAGGGTTTAAGTGAATAATCATAATAGATAATCACAATAGGTACTAAATAATGCAACTTTTCTGACATCAATCCCCCTAAATCTGGATAGTAACACACAAAATAGTGGGCGTCTACCTATTTTAAGTTATCTAAAAAAAATCCGTGTGCTTCAAAGGAGTAGAGGAAAGCCCAAAGTCACAAATGCCAAACAGGATGTATTCAGATAAGTTCCTCAGTAACAGTGAGGTCAACTAAATTGATTCAACTCTGAAAACTAACTGAGCAAAATCCAAACTCTCCAATGACAATGTACAAATAACATAACATAAAGAAATCAAAAATTAAGTGCAAAATACGAAGAATTCAACTTTAGCACTGCAGAAAACAACATATGTATAGATTTACACGAAGAACGTCCAGATGTACCTTAAAAGGATAAAAATCACAACTTTATCACAAAAAAATGGCTAAATACTTGTTTTCTTTCTCCCATTATCTCCAAAGCCAAATGCAAACATCACAGGAAAATAGGAGAAAATCGATCGAAGAGATGCTAAAACTTATGATAACGTTCCAAGATTGAAAAACAAAGAGCCGATCTAGTCAGTAAAAAATGTAGAAATGAAAATGACAACTAAAAATACAATATAGAGTAAAAAAGAAGCGACATGATTACAGACCGTGTATTGATCAAATCAATGACCTTGATACGTAGGTAAGATGTTGGAGATCGTTGGTTTTGGAAGACTTGATGGAGACTACAGAGGAAGAACTGATCGAAAATAAAGTAAAGAACACAACTCCAAACAATCAAGAAGTAAAGAAAATGCTTGGGTTTTCGCAATTAGAAGGTTGATCAAAAGTTTTACAAAGGAATGTCTTTAATTTCTGTGAAAGGGATATTGGTGAATTGGATGAAGATGTTGATGAAATCTATCAAGATTTTATATTGGAGATTAATAAGGAAAGCATTTTAGTAGAAGATGCATAGATATCATCATTCCATAAGAGAGATGTCGAGTCCAACATAGCTCAACTGAATGAAGTCCAACCCCATATTATCTTACAAACAGATGAAGACTAACTCAGGGTGACTTTAATGACAATGATGATACTTTGCTGGAATATATTAGTGATGAAGAATCAAACAATAATGTACTTAATGATGACGATGATTTTCTTCATCTTGATCATGATGATTGAATGTAAGTTTCATTGTTTGTATTGTTTCAAATGTTAATAAGGCAATTTTAGGTCTTATGCTATTGATGTCGTAGTTATGTTAATTTACGATGACTATAAGCATATTTTTAATGTTTCAGTTATTTTTGTGTGGATGTTGATGATTTTCAAATTCTTGATTATGACGATTTTTTAAATAATTTGTTTTTATTGTTTGAAATATTAAGAAGATAATTGTCTGATATTGTTAATGTTTTACATAGGTTTATTATAATGGCACTTGGTCGAAACAAAGGAAAGAGGGTGGTAAAGGGCGATGAAGTTTCTCCCACAGAACAACCAGCAATTGCATCATCGAATGAGGAAAGTCAACAGCAATAACAACCTTTACCAACATCGTCTGGTAGTCATGAGGGATGTTTAGGTCTGTTATTGATAACCAAACATATTTACATTTATGCTCTCATTACATGTTTAGTGTGTTTTTATCATTAAGATTTTTTCTGGTTCCAATACTGGCCTCAGAAAACAAGGTAGAGGTAAGATCAAAGGAGCTAAGTTGCAATGGATGAATGTTGCAATGAAACCAAGTTGTCAGTGACGATTGACCCCATGCAATAGTGCCCAGTGAATAAGATTCAAGCTGCAAAAATTGGCTAGTGAGTTGGGCGTCGTAATGAGGAATGAGTTGCCTTGCTTTTAGCATGTCAGGCAGTTGAAGGAAGATAACTTGTTGCAAAATGCTTTGGATAAAGTTTCGATAATATTTCAATTCAATTCATTATATGTATTGCAATTTTACTTAACTAAAATAATAACTTATCTAATACGTGTTTTCACAGATGAAGCATAATATCGTTGATATCGGCACGCCTGAGGTTTCAAGCAGTGTTAGTTCACTGTTGAAACAAAGGGTGAAGGATCATCGATATCGACTTCATAAATATTACCAGTCTTTCCCTTCCAATGAAGAGGTAAGGAGATATGTTTCGAAATGGGTGACTCTAGAAAATTGGAGTAAAATGTGTGATTATTGGGCTTCGGCAAAGGTTCAAGTTTGTTTTTTTCTCTTCAAATTTCCTTCCATTAATTTTGTTTATATATCTCATGAGTACTTCTCTTAATTTAGAAAAAGTGTGAGAAAGCCAAGATTAACAGAACAAAAATGAAAACTCCTCATAACACCAGCTCCAGATCATTTATGATCGTCTAACAAGAATTTGTAAATGTAACATTTTCAATTTATTATTCTATGTCTTAATACAATACACTCTAATTGGTTATAATTTTTAAATTCATATTAAAGAGCCAAACACAACTAAGAGTGTGATAGGATCACATTGCACAAGCTAACACACTACAAGGAAGGTCAAGACTGGACATCTGCAGAGGCACAAAGTAATTATGTAAGTATAAACAAATTAATATTACAATTTATTTTTCTATGCAATATTAAGTAATAAATTAACTCGATTTTGTATTTTAAATTGTAAGACAAGATGCAGGAGTTCTAATAGACGTCATTGTCTAAGGGGAATGAGCCCAATATCAATAACGTTTGCAACAACGTCCTTAGTATAAGATCGGACTATATCAAAGGTCTTGGATATGGCCCTAAGCCTGTTGGTAGATCTTTCTCATGACCAGCATATGTGATAGCGATTTAAGAGGAGAATCAGCAATTAAGAATAAGTTAGATCGTAATATTAAAGAAGTGAACAAGCTTAAAAAATGTTTAAATAATTACTAGGTTTTGCATATGTTAGTGGTAGTGACTCAGATGAAGACTCTTAGTTTGTAAATGATGTGTAAATATTTTTTAT
>JAOTJB010000008.1:21725281-21736880 GCA_027123815.1 Erythroxylum minutifolium | reverse complement strand
GGATAACGCCAGTAACCACCGCTCACCACCGTTCAGCCACCGGTGCTTGGCCGCCTCCACTTATGTCGGCACTGCATGTTGTGGTTTGCTTTAAGTTTTGAACTTCGTATTGTGTGGGTTGTTGTAATTCTTCTGATTTGTCAAGAATTGTAAGTGATTCTATAGTGTTGGTGTTTTCCAGAAGTGTCGATTTCATAGATGTTGAAAAGTTCGTGGGTGTCTTCATCTATATTTTGACTATATATGTGCTATTGCTTGACTATCTATGTGTTGTTGTCAGAAACACAGTGTTTTCTTGTCAAACTGTTTTTTTTGGTGCCGGTTGTGTTTTTAACTTGTCTAATGATGCCCTGAGTTAGGCTAATTCTATTATTAGTTTTGTAATTTGTACAGAATTTGTAAACTGGATTTATCCATTTTGAAGCAAATATAGACATTGCAGAATAAAGAACGGTATAAACTAAAAAACAAAGACAAGATCACGATATAAATCTACGTGTGTTTCGAACCAAAGCAAAGACAATGGAAACTTTGGAGATGAAATAAGACGTGGATAATTATCACTATCTACAATGAGAGTTTAGATTGTTGATACCATGCATTATAAATCACACGTACGATTCAAGAATTATCCTACTAAATTCTGACAATTTGACTTTGATTACTTAAACAAAATAGGTTATAGAAAAACATTGTATATTATAATTTAGCTATAATATTAATGTACGAAAATATCATTTAACATATAAATAAATACAAACTTTTTTTAAAATATAAACATCATCAAATAATCAAATTATTTACTTAGATTTGATTATAATTTACTGATTAAAGAATTCATGAAATTTATTTCTTGCAAAAAAATTTAGTGTATTATGAAGATTATCATCAGTTCATTCAATGAGCATTATTTCATATTTATAGATTTACTATATATGTGTGTATGCGACTGCGCACGTAAGAAAATATCCTCCTCAGAAAGCCAAGGCATCAACTGCAGAGTACTCAATCCTGGGAATGTAATAAGTCATAATTCGGTCAAGCACTCTTTATTTCTCTAAATTGCTCAAATTATTATCACTACATCACTTACATCATTAAAGCCGCTGATTTTAGTTCCTCCCTTAAAGCTTACAATTTCTACCAGCAATACCCAACCAAAAACAAAGAGATTTGATCAAAAATTACGAAGCCCTGGCTCTGGATAACAATTTTAAGAGATTTGCCTGAGCCCTGTCAAAGTTTATTTATTTATTTGTAAAACCCCAATGCATAAGGTTCCCACTTTACGAAAGTTAGAAGAGGGTCATCAATTATACGCAGCCTTCTCATCAACGTTTAATCTTTACCCTATTAGTCGTTGGTTTAAGCCATCTCTATATAGGAAGAATTTACTGTTAGAATTCAACCGTGATCGAATCATGGGGTAGCGGAAAATAAAATTTTTTTACAGATTCTGATCGAATCCTGATAATTGAATAAACTTGAATAAAACATAAAACGATTTAGAAATCGTACGTTGTTCGCTTTCTTGTTGAAAAATCTTTGAAAACTTTTCCAATTGATCAATCACAAGCTATTTAGATGTCTAACCTCTGATGTTATCCACAAAGCTATTCTCAACTGATTTAAGAGGAAGAAGACAAAAAGTGCTAGCTTCTAAAAAGCTCTTCCCTTTAAATAGAAGAATCATAAGAGTCTTTTATTAAAATTAAATCTCTTTAATTATAATTAAATTCAAATTATAATTATAATTAATTTAATTTTAATAAAATCAAATATTTCATATTTGATCCTTAAAGTTTCTAAAACTTTATAAGTAATCCCAACTTAATTAAATTGATTTTTCTTTCATAAATTGCTCTTTGATGTGTACCCATTAGGTTCTTAATAAATTGGCAATGATTATAAATTATAATTTTAATTCACAATTAGAATTAGATAAATTAAAACTACTTTTTAATTTATCTTTAATTCTCCAATTAAACATTTCATAATCATAAATCATGATTGACGTCTAGCAGCATGTCATGATTACCTAAATATCAGGAATGTTAAAGTGATTAACTTAACCTGCCCATGCATAGCTATGAAATATAGTTTAATCCTTTCGCCGTTCAATATTCTAATTAGACAGAGTATGGATACAGTGTCTACTCTTATCATCTAATCATATGCGTTCTTTCTAATTAGTAATTGATTTATAATTGAAATTTGAAAACACCTTTTTAAACGTCAATTCACTCTAGCCAGAAAATTCCATAAATCAATGCTAATCAAAAACAGTAGAATATTCTCTCTAATTACTTTAGAGTGACAAATCTTATATTGACTTTCTCAACTATCTCCAAATGGCTCATAATGTATTAAATTACTACCGACTGAATTATTTTAGGATGATTCATAAGTAGCGTCAAAATACAATAATTCTCACACTAGATACTTTGGTAATCTCAAGTTTGAGGATCAATTATACAGCTTTCATTATGAGATAATCCATAGACACATAAGTAATATTCCATCCGGAATTCTCATAATCAGGTCAGTTCAATGACTTATTCTCTAATAATCTCCCACACATTAGTTTAAGTATCTCTATACTTTAATTTATGAGATCAATAACTTTCTTCATAAGAAAAAACATAATGTGTGCTAGTTTTACCGTTTCAACAGTATCCCGTCTTGATGAAACTACAATTAGGAACATTTAGAAATAATATATAAGTGTTAATTGAATCTCATAATTATGATCTCATAATAATTTCAATTACATAGTAATTATTGTAAGGATTTTATCTTTAGTATTAAAACATAAAATATTAATTAAATTAATATATAAAGATAAATAAAGCATTTTCATTAATTTAAAATAATGCCATACATTAATTTGCATCTAATTGGTTGGCATCAAGGCATAAACTAACAACATGACCAATTTCAATTCATGGTCTTTGCGGTAGTTATTCTTGTAGTCAGTGAGTCAATGTCGTTAATTGAACACCACCTCTGCTCAAAAACATTTTGCACTTGTGAAACATTCCACTGTGATTAATCTCATGTACCTTTTATCTTTCCAGTGCGCAACAGCCATGAATAATTTTTCAATTGATTGTCCATATCAGTTGTGCTTTTGGTACAAAATTTTGAAATTGAATGCAACTTACTATGAATAATTTCCATGTACAATTAAGATAATGTTATTCCTTTTCGAGTGAGATATCGTCCACATAAGTTGTTTACTGCTTTCTTTCCTTCCTTGCAGGTCTTTGTTGATAATGCTGATTTTCTTAGGGAATTGGGAGTGACGAATCAATCATTATGGCTATGTAACATCAAGTAAATGGAAAATAGATCTATTTCATGATTTTATCTCTACCATTCTTTTTTTGCAATATATATTCAATTCACTAGGGAATTACCCATGTAACAATTCACTATGACACCCTCCTTTTGACCCCATAAGTGACACTAGCAGTTTGTCTCTGTATTTTAATCCGGAGCTCAAGAAGTTCTGAGATGTCTGCATTCATAGTTAATTGCTTTGCAGAGCCAAAATATTGGATTCTGGCAATCCAAAGTTAGTCCTTGTCTCATGTAAGGACCGAATTCAGCATATACTGAATTCCCTCGGTCCATATCTGCTTGTGATCTCTACTTCTGCATTCAAATTCTATTATCCTCTCCGTAGTTTTTATACCGAAGTAAGCTCTTTGCTTGCCAGATTCCTCTCTCCACCTTCCTGCCCACTCCTGGATGTCATCATAGACTTCGGATACCACGCCTGCAATCACAACATACCTCCTACTTAGCAAGAAAAGGGGTAACTTACTAGTTTCAAGCTAAAGATTTCTCTTACACTTCTTGTTTGTCAATGTTCCCGCCATATGCTTGCTTTTCATTTTAACCACCACCCGCGTAGTTTCAGATAATGAGCTACTATGCCAACTGATGTTTTTAACGGCAGAAAAAAAAAAGAAATCCATTTTACATTTAATTTCTCTAATGACATTTTCAAGAATGTCTTCTGATTGTAATTAACAACAGAGAGAGAGTGAGACAGAGAGATTGTTGAAATTGTTTACCAAAGTTTGATAGCTATTGATCACCTCAAGCACTTACCTGCCAATTAGAGTTTATATTGAAAGAAACTCGCTTCCAGTGGAGAGCTCCTGTGAGAGAAATGGATAAGATGATCAGTGAAGTGCTGTGATGTTTGTTTGGTTAATAAATATGCTTCAGAATGATGTGAAAAATACATACCTCTTATAAGTTTTAGCAGTTCTCCCCCTCTTGTAACAAAGCTCAGTGCTACTGAGACTTTCAATTCTCTGATACCTCCTTTATCCTTTCCCTGGGTAAACACTATAGTTCCACAGCCCTTTTGCAAGCCTGCTGTAAAGGTGGCAGCTCCACGTAAGGCTGCAATTCATAAATGAAACAGCAGTATCATATATTTGAGACATTATTAAGAGTAAATTATTTTCTGTTCAGCTAATTAACTAGATAGAAGATGAGCTCAATCGTTCGATTTGGATGTCAATACTACTCGCTGATTATGGAATTCAAATTAATCAAACAATTGAAGTATAGTGACAGATCTTGAGAAACAAATAAGTTTACTAATACCTGTAGCTGCTCCAGCTGTTAGGCTTATGATATCTCCACTAGTCCTCGCACTAATTGCTGAGTTAACAACCGCAGAGATTTGTGATGGGTTGCTCCCATATCCTCTGCAATCTCGATACAATGAGAAGCTACTAGAGCCGCCGCTGAAGCCATTGAAGCTGAAGTTTTATGAGTGTTCTTGTTGTTTGCTGCCATTTTCATGGACATTGCATTTGAAGCAGAATGTGATGCAACAGCAGAAGCAACCCCTGCGATGCGACAGATATGGCAGCATGCAATTGAGCATTGTGCGCTCTGACCTCCTGCTTCTTCATCTGCTTCTGGTCCTTCATCCATCTTCCTATTGTACTTCCTTTTAACATGCTCTTGTACAGCTGCAGAGCAATTTGGGCAGTACTTGTGACAATCCTAATGAGTGATAATTATTATGAAGTTGACCAGTGGGATACCCCATCTTTTAGTAATTGTTGACTGGAACCGAACTCTGAATTGAGCGCTTGATGAAGTAAAAGCAGCTCCTGCACAGATTATACGTTAATCCTTCGCATATTGTGAAAAAGTAGCTAGACACAACTATACATGAACATGCAAATTAGGAAAGCACATTGGTGGATTTAAAAGACAGTTGCACTCAAGCAGCTAGAAACAGAGAGAGAACAAAAAAGTACATTCTTCTCTTCACTGTCTCGTGGAGGTGGGCTATCGGAGTCACCACTTGGCAGCCGCTGAAGCAGGTTGGCATTATGTGGTAAAACATCCAAAAGAAACATGAAATTAGAGAGGAGATTCTTTTTTTCCTTAAAAATTAATATAAAAATTTGTATGTATTTAATAGATTAATACATTAATTACATACTAATTTTGCAAGAAATTCTCCATTTTATATGAAATTATGATTCCTCAATTTAGAAGAAATGGTAGAACCTATTCTATTTGAAATTCATACATAATTTTAAATTTTATTTATAGAATTAGAATTGTTATCTATTTTTACGTTCAAACCAAATTACTGTAGCAATTGATTTAAGGTTAACTATACTTGTTAGCTAAAAAGTACTAACTATCTAAAAATATTATTTAAGGTTTGCAATGAGATCAGTTATAAGAAAATATTGAATCTGTAAATTTCACTTCAATTATATTACATCATATTTGCACTTATTAAATTTATATTTGAATCTTAACTTGAATTGGTCAATATTTTTTAAATGTATGTTTCAAGTATTTTAATTTACTTAAAAAAGAGAGATTGATGGATTCATTACATACTATTTTATAAGCAACCCTATGATTTATATGAAATTATAATTCATAGTTAAGAATGGGAGGAAGAATCTTAATGAGCTATTTTTTTTCTCTCAGCGAAAGTAATGTTGAATCTGAGAAGAAGTAATAACAAAAACTATCTTATCTTTTAAAGCTTTTAAAGTTTGAAAGGTACTTAATCTTTTTGAAGTTCTACTAAATCAATAAAAAGTAAGATACGTAACTATTAATGGTTAACTTCAGGTTATATAAGGTCCTTCTACTACAGGAGGTGTCGCCAAGTTGAGGAAATTGCAACTGTATAATGGATGAGGTAGAAAAATAGGCAAAAACGGAAATTGTCTTAATCATCATATTCATTACCCTTATAAATTACAATAACAGAATAATAAATGCTATAACAAATATTCTTTTAAATGATATGCTCTACTTAACAACTCCATACAATAATTGAATCGTAGACAAATGGTAAGCTTCTAGTAACGCTTTTTCGAAATCGTCGCAAAAGGCTTATTCTTTCACGACAGTTCATAAATATCATCACGAAAGGGTAAGCCTTTAGCGACGATTTTAATAGTCGTTGTGAAATGCATGACCATTGGCAATGCAAGTGCTTAAGTAATGAACTAACTCTCTTATTTATAATTATGTATTCACTAACTTTGACTTGGCCATTTTATGACTGAACATCATATTGATAAAAATCAAATTTAATATTAGTGACAATGGTTCTAAGTCTAAAAATAAATTTAGCTAATAATAATGTCAAATCATTTCAATAATTTATGAAACTATAAACTCAAAATTAATTAATATTACATAGATTTATACTTTTCTATTTTTCTCTTTTAAATTATATGATTTGACAATTTTATAGAGTGTCACAAAATGTTTAAATATTTTTAACATAAAGTTTGTAATATAATGATATAAGATTCTTACAAAAAAACAATAAATAATGATATATGGTAAGTAAAATAATATAATGATATATAGCATGTAATACAAGATTTTAACTAGAACTTTAACAATTCTTATAGATAAAATAATAAATAAAGAGAAAAAGATAATGAATTTCACGCGTATTCCATCGAAAAGAATAAAATATAATTATTTTTTTGAATTCCAAGTAACGTGAGATTGGGTAGATAAGGTAAAGGAGTTCTCTATATTTGAATTCCCAAGAAGGCCCCTTACACATTCCAAGGTATCAATTGAAATAGACAAAGATCTTCCCCCAGCAGTTGGTTTATTGATAGCTACTTAGATTAACTTCTTGGTTTTAACTAAACTAGTAGATGATACATTAAATGATTTCCTAAATACGGTATGGAATAGTGAATTAGATAAAAACACACATACTGTGCGTTTCACTTAAGGAAAAAATATTATAAAACAATCACCATAATTTCTTCACAATCCTTTGAAAAATTAAATCCTAAAAACTAAAAAAGCTAAATCAAATGGTATAAGGAACCTAAATTCGGATACATCCATACCTGATTGAATGACTCCATCATTGTCCAAACGAATGGCCATGGTTTTCACAATGGACGATTGTTTCATTAAGACATCGCTACTATCTCAATTTTCATATATATTCTCTTGAAGATTCGAGCAAGCTTTACACAACACATAGTATAAATAATCACACATTCATCTAATAGCTTCTTAACAGAAAATGAGATACAGATAATAAAGAAAGAGAGTTAATTCAATTGATACTAAAAACCTTGAAAAAGAAGATCGGCCGTTGAAGGCAAGCGATGATTAAACTTTGGTGAGCAAATTTGTTATGCGTCGATTTGCTTTTCCATGGGGAGAATTCTGCCAGATACCTCTCATCAGAGCTCATTTCTACCATTGAAAACTATTTACCAAGTCAACATTTCATGATGAAGTTATGTTAATGATTTTATTCTGAAAAGGTAATAGAAACAATAACATGTCATAAATATAATCAATATATAAGCAGAGTGTACAATTAAATAAGAAAATAAAAAATTATATGAATTTATATGCAATTAATAAATTATTCACAAAATAGGCAAAGATTATTGAAATATAATTTTTTACCAGCCAAAAATCCTCTGCACAAGCACATTATAAGTTTTCCACTCGTCCTTAAAGATTATTAAAACATAAAGCATATGCCACGAATTAATAAGTGATCTAACATCCTTAAAAATAAAAGACTTCTTATTTGAATGTTCTTTTCACATCTAACACACTTCTAAGGTTTAGGACATCAATAAGTCAGTATAACTGGTTGAAGTTGAGTTTATAACCTATTCATATAAGAAAAAAAGGTTTCTATTACATACATAATCGGTACTTTTATACAATGTCTATTCCAAACATAAGTCATAACTTAAATAAATACACTACCAACTTATACAACATATATGATATAACTTTTTTTTAGGTCTTCCTTCATCAAGTCTAATACAAAGATGATTATCAATTAAGGTAAAATTCACTACTTATCTTTGTAGTTATGATCAATCCATGCATTAATTTTGAACATGGGTAAAAATATAATGCATTATTTTTGACCAAAAGCATCAGCAATAAACAACATCTTAAATAAGAAATGTTGAGGAAATGATTTTGGAAATCTTGGATAGTCATTCACGTACACAAATATCCCACTTTCCCACAAACTTGTTCCAACATTCTAGCAATGTTAATTTTGTGATCTATTAACTGAGACAACTTGATGAAAATTAAATGAAAAATAGAAAAAACTAATTAATCTCAAACATGATTCCTTTCATTAGCAACATATCCACGTCTATAGATTTTAGGTCACATCTGTGGCTAAAAGACATTGATAATAAAGTCAAAGAGAAATTGACTACTTAACAAAAGAAAAAATAATTGAAGTTTTAGTTGGAAGATTAAAAAATTTCTTGCTTTAATTTGTTTAGTTTCCTTTATGAGGTTTTTATTTGAAACAACGAGACAAATCATGTTGTTATTTCAAATATTTTGAAAGCCCTTTTCTTAATTTTTTAAGTGATAGAAGACAAAAATGATAAATAGTAGATGAATGTTAAGTCACTAGCTAGAGATAAGACTTAAGAAGATGAGATATCTCTAAAATGGAAAGCATTCGAATTCAAAATTTCACAAATTAAAAGTAATGAAGAAGAAACCATAACAAGTAAAAGTAATGGTGAAGATATGATTCTTATTATAAGAAAATTTAGAAAGTTCATCCAAAAGAAAAAGACTAAAAGAAGAAGAGACATCAAAAACAAAAATACACAAAAATTAAAACATAGGTATGATTACAAAGTTTTAATTTCCTAACTTCATAAAAGTAAGAATCATGAAAGAAAATAAGCTTTCAAAGCCATATAGGATGAATATAGTCATTATAAAAGTGAGGAATTTGAGTAATTAATTACAAATAAGTGTTTCATAACATATAAAAAAGAGGTAAGCTCTATTTTTTAAAAAAATAATGATGATAAATTGACTTATGATGTTCTTGAAGTTGAAAGTTGATTTTCTTTAATTTATTTTAGGCTTTTATTTTCTACAGTTAAAAAGTTTTGAAAATAAGTTAAAACATTGAAGGAGGAAGGGTATTTTATCTTAGAGTTTGTCTTTGTATTTGATTTTCAAGTTATATCCCATAAACCCATTCCCATATTTCTTACTCATCTCATTCTCATAATTTTCAAATTTATATGTCATTAAAATAGAGTTATTTAAAGTTTCTTTTAAATGTAGGTATCCTATTCTATCACCTATACTTGCATTCCACATCGTTTATCCTTAATACTTTGAAAGATAATAAGCCCAAAGGAAAATTATTCCTAAGAAACCCATCTCACATAAGTCCACGACCACCTTACCTTATTCAATTTTCTTCCTAAATTTGGTCATATGACTAATTTACTTATGTTGAGATCTAGCTATTGCATACCATCACAATTAATAAGAAAATCAATTTGGATGAACTCATATAGAAATAAATCCCATTTAACTCACACATAAATTTGAACCAAATCTTAAAAAGTTAACATAGACGTATAAAAGAATTGACCCATTTCTTATATGAAATCAAGATCCAAATTGATATATTATTTGAATATCATAAAGAAAGAATTATTTGATAAGTTCAAAGTTCAATAGAGAAAAAAAATGAAGCATCGAAAGATCTAATAAACTAGTATCTCAAAAATTGAAAAGAAACATATTTTAAATATTAGTTTAAAAATTAGGATTTTGAGTGAGTACGGTAATAGGCTAAGTTATGTTAACTAAGAGAAATTTAGAATTAATGGGAATTGTTTAGGACATGTCCATTTAGGATCATAGATCTCTTTGTAATTTTATAACATTAAACATGATCTAGGACATACCCATGGTTGAGGGTCCTTCTATAACTTGATAGTGGTAGATTGCATAATGTTTAAATGGGTAGTTTAGTATGTGGTTAGTTGTTAAATTGAATAATTGGTGCAAATTTAGGTTAAGATTGTGTTATTTAGTTAGACATTTGTGTTTTGAGTGTTTTATAGGTTAAAGTATGTCATTGAGCTTAAATTTTGTGCATTTGAGGTGTCTTGATGTATTTGTTAGTATTTAAGGTCAAATATAGAAAAACAAAGGAGATTTAAAAAAAGCTTGGGGCAAAACCCAAGGCCACAATCGTGACAGAAGCCTGGTGAAGGTGTCATGATTGTGGCCTCATCTGCCACGATTATGATATAAGTAAATTTTGGTCCACGATCGTGGCTTGTATAATAAAAGACACAAATAACCTTTCAGACTAAAGTTTTTGAAAATTTTGTCAAGTAAGCAAAAATGTCATGGTTGCAGGAGTCTATATATCGCATATAGGTTTTATATTTTTTTATATTTATAATAGTAACGTGGCATAACCGTCGAGTTGAATTTGGGACCTAAAAGATCGAATGCAAGGAGACATAGACAAGTCAATCCCTTATGAATTTCAAGGTACTACGAATTCATCATTCAAAGGGAAGTAGACTACTCAAGAATTTAACATTTCATTTAGGGCGTAATTGTGAGAATTGAATAAAGAATTCAGAAATTCTAAAAAAAAAAAAGACTTGACCAAATGAAATGTTGTTTGGTCTTCATTGGGAACTTGAGTAAGGAGTGGCTTTTGGGGGGAGGGTTATCGATTTGGAAAGTGGGAGTCCCTTCCTTTATTTGGTGTAACTACTTGAGCCGGATGAGGGGAAATTCTCACGTCCGATTTGGAAGGGGGGAGATCCTAGACTATAGGAGTCTATCCCAATTTTTCTTTTGCTAGGCCTATAGCGAAAAAACCAACTTTCTTACGATTACGAGGTTCATTTGAATATGAAATTCAATCCTGGAAATACAGTATTCCACTTTTTTTTACTACCCAAGGCTTCGATACATTTCGAAATCGAGAAATTTCTACTGGAGCCGGTGCTATCCGAGAACAATTAGCCGATCTGGATTTGCGAATTATTATAGATTATTCGGAGGTAGAATGGAAAGAATTAGGAGACGAAAGGCCTACGGGGAATGAATGGGAAGATCAAAAAGTTAAAAGAAGAAAGGATTTTTTGGTTAGACGCGTGGAATTAGCTAAGCATTTTATTCGAACAAATATAGATCCAGAATGGATGGTTTTATGTCTATTACCCGTTCTTCCTCCCGAGTTGAGACCGATCATTCAGATAGATGGGGGGAA
>JAOTJB010000008.1:21683647-21698924 GCA_027123815.1 Erythroxylum minutifolium | reverse complement strand
TAGTTGTTAAACTATTATGTTAATAGCTTTTAGTTAGTTAAAAATCAATTAACCTGGTTTTGTTATGATTTAGTTGTTGTCTTATACAGACTTTCATAAGATAGATGTAGAATGACAATTTCTATTCCTGAAATTGCTACTATTGATTTTGAACTGTTCAAGATTAAACACAACTCAACTCTTCTGATCAAAACCACGTAGTTTTAATTAACCATTCAACTCTTCTGATCAAAACCACGTAGTTTTAATTAACCATTGCATCCCTTGGTATGAGCCGCGGCTTCGATGACAGAGTTGACTTTAAGAAGCAAGACAGCTCAAATTAGTCGTCAAAGGAGACCTAAAGTAACGAATTGATAGGGAACTCTACAACCGAAGAACATAATTAAGCCAATAATACTTGCAATTATTGTCTCTCACGGAGGGTCTCCCTCAACTCAAGTGTCCTTCACTAAACCATGTTTATCATCAAAGAAGACCAAAACCAAGGACTTGATAAGGAAGTCTAGAAGTGATGATCCTGTTCCAACAATGCTTATAAAAGTTATTTCTAATGATGAGTCTCTTACAATTCGCCGCTTCCACTTTGTTGATTCCAAGCCTCTGTCAACGTTCTGTGGATTCATATGATCTCCTCCGCTACTTCATCAATGTTCAATGGATTCATATGATCTCCCCCACTACTTCATCGGCTTATTCCACACATACACTACAAGAAAAATGTTGTTTAGTGACAGAAATTATGTTTTCCGTCGGTTAGTCAAGTTATCGGTGGACATGGGTATTATAGAAATACCCATAGGTAATAATTACTTGACGAAAAATAGAAATTATGTCGGTAAATTTATCGACAGACATTTAATGCTATATTGGTAAATATATCGACAATTTTTTGTGTTGTTAATCGTCAGTAAATATACCGACTGAATGATCTGTCCGTAAGTTTGTTAAATCATTACCGCTTACCGACAGTTATGTTTATTCCGTTGATAAGTTTACCGACGATTATTCTGTTGTCGGTAAATTTTGCGACAAATTTGGTTAATTCATCCGTGATTAATGACGGTTAGTGATCCTCCGTTGGTAAATGGAATTAATTTTACTGACGGAGCCATAAATGTCCGTCGCTAAATTAACCAGAAATTTTTTAAAAAAATATACTGTCAATAATTTTTATTTGATGATGTTATGGTTGATGCATAATTTAAACAGTTATGAACTTAATAGTATACATTAATTTGTTTAAACAGAAATTTGATTGATAATATAATGTTAAAAATATCTTAATTGATAATAAAAACATTAAATTGAACATAATAAGTATTTGTAATTTAAATCAAATTACTATTTGGTGATGGCGGATGCTCTGATTGGTGCGATGAGGTGTTACCTCCTACTGATGTGAATCTTGGTGCACATCATGGAGATTAAAGCCAAAGCCAAGTAAATGGAGATGAAGATGGTTTGAGTAGCTTGGAGCTTCGAGGAGGGTAGACTCCAAAGAATCCTACTTCGACTGGGAATCTTACTACTATTGGGAGAACTAATTTGACTGGGGATCCCTTACATGCCATTTACGGGCCTATGACACAGACTAGGACCAAAAAGATGCACGAAGCACTTAGTGGGTTAATTGAAGAAGTTGAGTCCAAGAATGTTGATTACAAGCCCAACTTTATTAATGTATTTAGTGTGATTTGACAATGACCTTTACGCGAAATTATTAGCAAAGTTAAGTCCAATTAGCTTAGCTGACCAATCCATATTGTTTTTAGGCCTTGAACTTAATTTTATCATTTTATTATTAGTTCAAATATGGAGGGTTTCTTTGAGAAGTTTCTCAAATTGTGTGGCCAATTTGTTAATTAGTATTTTGGTTAGTGGGTTAGTGGGTTAATTAGTTGAGTTATAGGTAGGTTAACTACTGTAGGTGTAAAAGTTCAAACCCTTTAACATATGTAAGGCTGGCTTTATTCAGTAAAGAAGACAGATTATTTAGAATACATTATATTCTTAGAGAGATTTCTCTAGCTTTGTTCTTAATTGAATTTGTGAGTTTCTCCAACTTGTTTGTAGATACTCAATTGGCTTAATTGTGTTCTAGATTTGTTCCCTAGGATACAACTTGCCTTCGACACATATTGATTCCGAGGTTTCTAGTCACAAATTGTTGGTTAGGGGTATAGGAGATTTCCACTGTAGAACATATCCTTCTAACGAGATTGATCACCTAGGGATAAGCTTAGGCTAGTTGATTGATCGTGAGTTTTTGGAACAGGTTTTTCCAAGGGTTCACATCATTAATTGGTATCAGAGCCAGGTTGGGATGGGTTCCCCTCGATTATTCATATCTTCTTCCTTTCTTTTATTATTTGCGTTCATATTTTGATGCCTGCTGTTTCCATCATTTTCTTTGTTATTCTTTCTATTTTTCCTTATTTTCCATGTACCCTTCTAATATATATACCTTATGTGAGATTTTCGGCATGTTTTCTTCCACTTTTCCCACTTTTGTGCCTTGTTTTTGCCCTATCTTCAATAGCTGCGAAATCTTCAATAAAAATCCTATTTGGTTGTTCTTATGCTCGTTTGAATCGATATTCAGTGCTTTTTCATAATATATGATCACTGCGCGAAAGGGGTTGTGTAAGGGCTGTTGCTTTGTGTTTCTTGTTGTTGATTGTTAAAAAAAAAAGGTGAAGATAGCTTATTGCGATTTGTGCACATTTGTTACTTGTTGAAGAATTCTTATGCATTTTGATTATTCATACTACGAACTGAATTTCTTCGAGTCCTAGACATTTTTTTCTTGATTTACACTCACTAAATTGCAGAAAACGTTGTGCCTTCATGCCCAGTATCTATCACTGAAGCATAAACCTGAATCCTAATCTCATTAGGAAAGTTGAATTTCCTAGAGTTCATTATTCTTGCCTATTCTTATGCCAAATTGAGTTCAATTTGTGATTGAATTTGTACTATACTTTCTTGCACATTGTTCAGCCATCTTTATAACACTATAATCATCCAAAAAACCACAAAATTTTTACCAAAATTTTAGAAAACTGAAGAAAACTTTGTTGTACCAAAAGCTGAAATTTTGAAATTACTTTGTTTTGTTAAATTCTTGGCTGTTGCTTCTAAAATTTGTTCCGGTCTTTGCCACAATTGTTACCTATTGTTTTAGAAACCTTTAAGCTGCACTAACTTCTAGAAAATCACAGAAATTTTGCACAAAAGGTACTGAAAACAAAAGTGTAAACTGTTTACACCAAAAACTGAAATTTCCAAACTTAGCTTTAAAACGCTAAACCTTACCACTTTCCGCACTGATTTTTCGTGTTCTTTCCATTTCTAGCCTTATTTTCTTGAAATTCTGCTTGTAAATATTGGATTTTCGTTACTATTTGCTACTGTTCCTTTACATTATTTTCGTTGAATCTTGTTTCCTTCAGCTAAGTTGATTTGTGTAACTACTTGTTGAAGTCGGAGTACTTATTTAAGTTTGTTGAGAACTTTGAACAGAGAATTGAGTGGATTGAGTGATCCTACCCTTCTTACTTGAATTTTAAAACTAAGAGAATATTGGTGAGTGACATTGGGACTTGGGGAAGGGAGTGAGGTATTTTTAAGTACTAATGTTTCTTCGTAGGATCAATGACGGATCAACCAAGTGAGAGTTTTGAATAAAAAGCATTCAGAGAAACCTTCGAAAGGTTTACCCGAATTGTCACAGAATTACAAGAGGAGGTCAAGGAGATCAAAAAAGCTTCTTACACAGCTGAATCTAGTAGAGGGAGGAGGAACTGAGATGACGAATGGGAGGATAAAGTAGAAGATAAAGAGTTTGAAGCATTGGGTAATCAAAATCCTACCAGAGTCAAGAGAGGTCCTAAAACAAGATACCAACCTTGGCAGCATCAAACTCAAGATTCCAGCATTTTATGGGAAAATGATCCCGAGGCATTTCTGGAGTGGGTGGAGAAGATTGGCAGCATTTACAATGTCCACAACTACTCCGAAGAGAAGAAAATCAAGTTAGCTGTGGTGGAATTCACTAGTTATGCTCGCAATTGGTGGAATAAAGTACTTACTCAAAGAGGAAAGATGATGAAGGGCCAATTGAGACTTGGGATGAAATGAAGAGGCTTATGAGGAAAAGATTCATTCCACCTTAGCACTACCATGACATTTTCAACAAGCTTCAAAGAATAACTCAAGGTAGTAGGTCAGTGGAGGAGTACTACCAAGAACTCGAAGTGGCTATGTTGAGAGTTAAATTGGAAGAGGATCTTGAAGCTTCTATGGCGAGGTTCTTGGGTGGTTTAGGGCGTGACATTGCACATGTTGTGGAAATGCAAAAGTATGAAGACCTAGAGAACATGTACCATAAAGCACTGAAAGCCAAGAAACAACTCAAGGAGAAAACAGGAACCCAAACCAATACTTTAACTCCTACTTGGAGGAGTTCTTAGCCAAAGAAGTAATTCACACCCGATACTAAGAAGACTGAGAGTGTTACAAAAACCAAGGGGAGTTCCAATTCTTTAAATAATAGGTCTAATAAAACTAAATCAAAGCTAGCTCGAGATATCACTTGCTTCAAGTGCCTTAGCAAGGAGCATATTGCTACAAAATGTCCTAACAACAGGGTGATGATCTTGTAGGAAGATGACAAGCTTGAGAGTGCTAGTGAGTATGAAGATGGTGATGAGCCCATAAACTGTGATAGTGACTAAGAAGATGAAGACATTATCAATCCAGATGGTGGACTCTCATTAGTGACTTGAGATCCTTGAGTGTGCAAATCAAGGATGGATATGACTTACAAAGGCATAATATTTTCCACACCAAGTGCACTATCCAAAAGAAGGTATGTTTACTTGTTATTGATAGTGGAAGTTGTACTAATGTAGCAAGTAATCTTCTTGTAGATAAGCTGAAGTTTCCAATAATCAAGCACCCCAATCCATACTGACTACAGTGGCTCAATGATAGTGGAGAAGTTCGAGTCACTAAATAGGTGCTGGTACCATTTTCTATCGACTAGTACAAAGATGAGATGCTTTGTGATGTAACACCAATGCAAGCTAGATACTTGTTGCTTAGGCATCCCTAGGAGTATGACAAAGGAACAACACATGATAGATGTAGTAATAGGAACTCTTTTTACATTAATGGAAGAAAAATTGTTCTCACACCACTAACCGCTTCTCAAGTGTATGTAGCTCAAATGAAATTAAAGCAGGAGTGTGAGAAACGCCTTAAGGATGCATCGATAAAAGCCACATCCAGTGCCAAAATGAGTGAAATCAAGCCCGAGAATTCTAAAGAGAGTAAGGCTAGAGTACACCTATTGAGTCGAGTGGTGAGATTGAAGAAATAGTTAGACAAAAGTTGACTCAAGATAAAGGTAAAAAGTCAAGTCTTTATGTAGGGATCCGTGAGATAAATAAAAGCCTGCATACTGGTCACGCCTTACTTATTTTGGTTCATTGTGACTCTTATTTTACTAATGAAGATTTGCCATCCAACTTGTCGGTTGAGATAAAAAATCTTTTGAGGATGTCTTCCCCAATGAGTTACCAAGTGGATTGCCACCAAAGAGAGGGATAGAGCATCAGATAGCTTTCATACCTAGAGCAGTAATACCGAACTGTCCAGCTTACAGGTCTAATCTTGAAGAGACCAAAGAGCTGCAGAGGTAAGTGGATGAGTTACTTTCATGAGCTCAGGTACGTGAATCTATAAGTCCATGTGCAGTTCCCGTTATTTTAATACCTAAAATGAACTAGTGATTGGCGTATGTGCACAAATTGTAGAGTTGTAAATAAAAAACCACCAAATTAGAATTAAGGAAGGTGACGAATGGAAAACAGCTTTCAAAACAAAGTTTGGTTTATATGAGTGGCTGGTTATGCCTTTTAGGTTGACTAATGCCCCTAGTACTTTTTTGAGATTGATGAACCATATTTTGAGACCTTTCATTAACAAATTTGTTGTGGTATATTTTGATGACATTCTAGTGTGCAGCAAAGACATTACTGAGCATATTGAGCATCTTATATTAGTATTAATGACTTTGCAAAATGAAAAATTGTATGTTAACCTTAACAAATGTGCCTTTTGTGTAGAAGAAGTTGTTTTTCTTGGTTATGTTGCCAGTGCACAAGGTTTTAAGGTTGATGAAGCAAAGGTAGAAGCAATTAGGTCTTGGCTGAGACCATGCAATGCTTCAGAGGTAAGGAGTTTTCACAAACTTGCTAGTTTTTACAGGCGATTTGTGAAGGATTTATCAACAAAGGCAACCCTATTGAACGAGCTTGTAAAGAAGAATATGGAGTTCTAGCGGGGAGATGCACAGGAGAAGGCCTTCAAGCAGCTAAATTGTGATCTTAATTGTGCTCCAATTTTAGCTTTGCCAAACTTTGAACTAACCTTTGAATTGGAATGTGATGCTTCAGGTGTTGGCATTAGAGCAGTACTCAAGCAAGAAGGAAGGTTGTTAGCTTACTACAGTGAGAAGCTCAATGGTATGACTTTAAACTACCCAACATACGACATGGAGTTGTATGTCGTGGTGAGGGCTCTAGAGACATGGCAGCACTACCTCTACCCAAAAGAATCCATCATCCACACAGGCCATGAATCCCTCAAGCATCTTCAAGGGCAAGGTAAGTTAGGTAAGCGCCATGCTAAGTGGGTATCTTTCATTGATACTTTTTTTTATGTGATTAAGTACAAGAAAGGAAAAGAAAATTTGGTTACTAAAGCTTTATCATGAAAGCACTCAGTTATTATTGTTCTTGACACTAAGATTTTAGGATTTGCTTATATTTGGGAGTTATATGCCACTGATTCTAATTTCTCTAATGTTTATGTAACAAGTGAATAGGCTACATTTAACAAGTTCTTTCAACATGATGGTTTTCTTTTTAAGGGGAGCAGGTTATGTATCCCATCCTATAGCTTGTGAGAATTGTTAATTCGTGATGCTCTTGAAGGAGGTCTCATGAGACACTTTGGTGTTCTCAAGACTTACGACATGCTGCAAGAGCATTTTTACTGGCCAAACATGAAACGTGATATGGAAAGAGTTTATTCTAACTATATTTCATGTAGGGAAGCTAAATCCACAGTCAAGCCTCATGGACTGTATAAACCACTACCCGTACCAACTTCACCTTGGACTGACATCTCTATAAATTTTATCCTTGGACTGCCAAAAAGCCAAAGAGGTAAGGATTCAATATTTATGGTTATTGACAGATTTTCTAAGATGGCACACTTTATTGCTTGTAGAAAATCGGATGACTCCAAACATATAGCGGACTTGTTCTTCAAAGATATAGTTTGTTTACATGGCATTCCTAAAATCACAGTGAGTGATCGCAATGTCAAGTTTCTCAGTTATTTTTGGAAGACCATGTGGCTCAAGTTGAGTCACCCTCAGACTAATGGCCAAACCGAGGTAACAAATAGAACTTTTGGAGTTTTACTTCAGGCCATTATTGTTAAGAATGTCAAAGGGTGGGAGGATTGTTTACCTATTTGTGAATTTGCATATAATCTTTCAATCCATTCCACTACTAACCATTCTCTGTTTGAGGTTGTATATGGATTCAACCATTTAACTCCTTTAGATCTATCTCCACTACCTTTAAAAGAACAGTTAAGCGTGGATAGGAAGAAAAAGGTTGAAGCGATGCAAAAGAAAATGGGTGTGCAAGACAAGCCAACCGAGGGAGGAAAAGGATGCTTTTTGAACCCAGAGAATGGGTGTACGTTCACTTACGACCAGAAAGGTTTGCAGCCCAATGACGTACTAAGTTACATCCTAAGGGTGATAGTCCTTTCCAATTCATTACTTGGCTCAATGATAATGCATAGAAGCTTGACCTGCCAAGTGAATATAATGTTAGAGCTACTTTTAATGTCATTGACTTATCTCCCTTTGAATTTGCAGATATAGAAGACCTAGATTCGAGGACGAATCCTTTTGAGAAAAGGGTAAATGATGTGAATCTTGGGGCACATCATGGAGATTCAAGCCAAAGCCAAGGAAATGGAGATGAAGATGGTTTGATTGGCTTGGAGATTCGAGGAGGGTCGAGTCCAAAGAATCCTACTTCAACTGGGAATCCTATTACTATTGGGAGAAATAATTTGACTGGGTATCGCCTACATGCCATTCATAGACCTATGACACGGAGTTGGACCAAAAAGATGCGTGAAGCACTTAGCAGGTTAATTGAAGAAAGAAGTTCGAGTCCAAGAATGTTGATTACAAGCCCAATTTTATTAATTTACTTAGTGTGATTAGACAATGGGCTACTGACCAATCCATATTGTTTTTGGGCCTTGAACTTAATTTTATCATTTTATTTTATTTTACTATTGGTTGAAATATGGAGGGCTTCTTTGAGAAGTTTCTCAAATTGTGTGGCCAATTTGTTAATTATTATTTTGGTTAGTGGGTTAGTGGGGTTAATTAGTTAAGTTAGTGGTAGGTTAACTACCATATGTGTTAAAGGCCAAACCGTTTAACATATATAAAGGTAGTTTTATTCAGTAAAGAGGACATATTATTTAGAATACATTATGTTCTTGAGAGGTTTTTCTGGCTTTGTTCTTAATTGAACTTGTGAGTTTCTCCAACTTGCTTGTAGATACTCAATCGGCTTAATTGTGTTCTAGATTTGTTCCCTAAGATACAACTTGTCTTCGACACATATTGATTTCGAGGTTTCTAGTCACAAATTGCTGATTAGGGGTTTAGGAGATTTCCACTGTGGAACATATCCTTATAATGAGATTGATCACCTGGGGATAATCTTGGGATAGTTAATTGATCGTGATTTTTTGGAACAGGTTTCTCCAAAGGTTCACATCACCTACCCTTCAACTCATTCACCTTATTATGGAGCTGAGCTATGTACTCCATCAATGTTTGCATTATGCTTCGAAACTTTTGGACTTTATTAGTTGTGAACTGCCTACTAGATGCTGTTGTACTAGACGTGGAGTATTGTGAATAACATGTATTCGTAAACGAACTTATTCCAAATATCCTTCTACGATAGTTCCTACCACCCACTGCATATAGATAGGTTTAAGTCTCATCAACATCTTTAGACTGCTGAGACTATCATTGAATGCTTTCTTGTATTTGGTCCTATCAAAAGGCAATGTTTATATTAGTAAGTAATAATTATTAAGCATTAACATTAAACCATAAATTTCACATACATTTAGTTCTCTATAACGACTGTTGGCGAATGTCACACCATTATGTTTCTTAGTGTGAGTGTGCAAAAAGAGCTGATGGCGTATAGGCCTCATTCTCATAGACTTTTCCTGCATAAGAATAAAATGTTATAAGTGAACTAGAATTTATAAAATTTTCAACAGAGTTTCCTCTATTTTTATGATATTTACCCCTATTGAACAAAGAAAATAAGTCAACAACATAGCCATATATGGCACCAGGTATTTATAACATTATCATTCTCTATAATACACATATTTTCATTCTAAAATTCACACATCAAGTTCAATTGAAATATAGAAAAGTAAAGAAATCAAAATATAAATGTAAAGTGTAGATACTTACAAGTGTCTCTACATACTCGTAGTGGGTGCAAGACTCTCTCCTCAAAGTCCTCCACATCTGTTGGTCAAATTATGCTCTGAAATGGACATTGCCTCAAGTGACGTCTAATACTGCTGCCAACGATTCCATATTGGTTCAGAAATATAAGGCGGTTGTACACCAGCCCTGTGTATCGTAACAATAAATTTCTGATAATGTTTACGTGCTCGTCTCTCCCATACTTTATAAATGATCGCATCAAATTCAAAATTCCAAAAAAATTCTTTCTGAAACAAAAGGAAAAATATTCGATAAATACTTATAATGTAATAATATTTATCTAATTAATGTATAAAATTCATTTAAAAAGAAAATAATAATTTTGTTTGTACCTCAAACTCTTGATAGTAAAATTCCTTTATGGCCTGAGAGATATTCTTCTGTACATAACCTTCAAGATCAATCTTCTCCTTGAATTTGGATGTCATGTTTCTTGAGCACGGTCCATATGGATTCAACCTAATATAAAAACAAATAATTTTTACCATTTTTAAAATTTAAACCTATAACTTAATTATAAACATATAGTGTTTCGTATATTTTCACTTACATAATATTAACAATTATGATGTAAGTTCTTCCATCAAGTCCCTCAGCTCCAGGTTGGCGGTTACCTCTTTCTCTGCATTGTTTAACCCTGACATCTCTGTCGGTAAAGAGGTAGTGAATGATGTAGGGGTGGTGGATGATGTCACAGCAGGTAAGAAGGGTGATGCCTCATCTGTAAGTGTATTAGCTAGAGGAGGAGGAGGTGATTCAGTTCCAGTTGCTACACTATGAGATGCTTCACCTGTATATTAAGTACCTCCGAATTGTTGTCTGAATCTTGGTCGCATCATATCCTGTCTTCTCTTTGGTGGCATATTTCAACTTGAAATTAGTATTTGACTGAATTTTCTAGAAATATTATAATTTGAATTCAATATTTTATACAATATATTGAAAAGGAAATAATTGATTTGTTAAATATAATATTCAATTACAAACACAAATTAATCACTATCATCACTTAATTGTAAATCAAAGTCATCTTCTTTTTCTGAAGAATTTAAATCAAACTCAGGCTCTTCTTCAGGTCTCTGGCCCTCTTCATCCTCTCCAGAGAAAATTTCAACATATTCATTACATGGATCATTCAAAGGTTCATTATTCTCATATACAATAGATGCATTTATTTCATAAGCATCTTCCTGAAACGCTTCACGTTCAATTCTTTGTTCTCCTTTTCCATGTGATTCAAAAACACCTCTAGGTTTAACAAAGAAAACAAGGTCTCGCTGTGACTCCTAGGCTCGTGGAATTTTTCACCAATAAGCATCACCAGAGTTGCATCATAAGTTTCCAGCCTATATACCATCCTAGGGGTTTATTATGTAAAGAATTTGTATTGTCTATAAAATGTATTAATTCCTTGTGTTAATACTATTTTGCATTAATCACATCAAAGTTGAAGTATTAACCAATTGAATTAATGATCTACAATTGATTTCAAAACTATGATATTTGACATTATTTATACCTGTGAATCAAGTTCTCCCTGTAACTCCTATGTTTGTTGAATTTTTCACCGATAAGCCTCATAGGAGCTACATCACGGGTTTCCAGCCTATATACCATCCTAGGGGTTTATTATGCCTCAAATCATCCATAAGATCTCAAACTCATTCCACGTATAATAAATTCTTATGTAATCAAACATCTACTCATCAATGATTCAAACATAACTCAAATATAAATAGTTAGACTATTAAAGAAGATCGTAAAAACTCATCCATGACTATGCTATTGGACCTAGCACACATATATCCCAATTGCCAATGCGATAGGTGACTCAAATATAAATCCATGAGCTTCTATTCCTTAAAAACAAATTTAAATCATATAATATGAAACAAACTAACATCTTGAAGTTGAATCAAATATCTATCACCCAGATCATATGTAAAAATTCTTGCAGTAAAGCACTAAACAAAAGTTCATAATAACCAAATCCCACAAATTTCACACCTATAAGTTTTGAGTTTAGCATTGTATCGGTGATATTTAGTTAGTCTTGATATAGGAAAAAGTGACAGAGCATGTCATTTGAGAAATAGTGCAGGATTTAGACATTATATCAATGTAAAATAGAGGAGGTATGACAAAGAAATAGTATAGGATTTAGTCATTAACATTACATCAATGTATGATAGAGAAATGAGAAATCAACATATTGATAAAGCCAAAGTAACGACCCAGTCGTAACTTTCATGAACTGGGTCCACCCTTTTCTTTAACAAGTTGGGGCATCATCACCAACCAACAACCACATATGATTGTTTCAAATTAAAAAAATGAACATAATTAGATAATCAAGTTTAATTTGAGTTTAAGTCAAAATGTGATTGCCTTCTCCTTGTTACATCTTTTTTAGTATATAAGTTAAATAAAGTGATGCTCTTCTTACTATTCCATTACAATCCTTTGGGTTATCAATTTGAAACTGAAAATTATATTCAACAATTATGAATCTTTCAAAGTTGGTTATTATTATCTGGACCTTTTTTTTCCTTTTGTATATAAATTATAATTCTAATAATTGAATAGTGTTTGCATAAATTAAAAAACTTCATAAACTTAATCTTATACATTTATTAGCTTACATAGTATTAGATTAAACTAGTTGACTTATTAAAGTGTACTATGTACCCTCCAATCCTTCTATCCTTGCCTCTAACTCTTCCTTTCCATCTTAACATTACTTCTTAAACTTCTTATTCTTTTGTCTAATAACTTTATATGTATGTATTATGCTAGTTGATGTAGTATGTATGAATGATAATGCTTGAACTCCCCATTTATGATTGCCTATGTTAATCTTGAATGATCCTGCCATCTATTATCATTTCATAAAAAAATCAAAATTAGTTAAATAATGAACATATCACCTATTGGTTAGTTGTAATGAAATATCACCTTTTTTATATATGATGCATTTTTTACAAGATCTTTGGTTATGCCATTATTATCTGAATGTTGTGCAAGTTATTCTCCTTTCACATTTGGTACAATTTTTCTATTTTAGGTTATTAAAATTTCTACCTTTTTTTATCTTTTTTAAGGTGACTAAGTATTCTCCTAGCTAGTAGTAGCTCAATCATTTTACATAAGTTCAAAATCTTGGTATGTCAAGTTGCTTAATTAAGAGAATAATTATATGTTTGCACATACTTTTCAGTATTGTATCATTCGTTTATGTAATCCTCTAAGTTATAAAGACTATGATAAATTACAGCTACCACACAAGAACATGAAATTTATGTCAAATCTCAATTTCTGTATATACAAATGTCAATACTAATTCTTATACAAATGTGTCTAATCCATACTCTATGTCATATCCATCAAATCCATTCTCACAAGTTCATTCTCAAAACTAACACACAAATTTACAAAGATTATGAGATTGGTTCATAAACATTACACATTTAAGTTAACCCAACTTAATTGATGATTACAATTAATTAAAAATTAGATAAGAAAGAATGATATTAGAAACCCTAAAACTTGTAAATAATTTATAAATTAACTTATTACAAAATGCTAAAGTCATCAACAATTAACTCAACTCACATTTTCATTACCACTCATTAAAAGTCACATCATAAGTCATGATCTCTTTCTTTTATGTTTCATATCGCTAATATATGATGGAAGGAGGACAGAGTATGACTTGAAAATTTATTAGTTCTAATGTCTTACTTCAGTTGTGCTCCACAAAATGATTCCTCCCAGTACTTACAAAACAAAACTATAAAAAAGAAAACAACAACCTTAAAATATTATGAATTTGTAAATTAACTTACCTCAATGTATTAATATCACCAACAATGTTCTGTGTTTTTAATTGAGGTTTTCAACATAATTTTCCCAACAACAAACAAAGCAACTTGTAATGTATTAAAAATCGGTTGTGTTGATATACAAATTTAAGTCAATAAAATTACAAAATTAAAACATATAATAATTCTTAAGTTAACAAAAGATAAAAGAAGTAATATCCTTCAACCCTACACTTTATATAAAGAACTGAAATCATTTTTCAAAGAACAGACATTTCATCAAATACCTTACATGCATCAAAAATTTATCCCAACATCACAACCAAAATCACGTCTTGTCTTTTCTATCATTATCATCTATACCTTATTAACTTTCATCCAATATATGAAAAAATATATTAGAGTGGCTACAAAAATATCTCCACCGAATTACACGATGACAATGGCTGGAGACATGACAAAGAAACAGACGAAGAGGAGAGACAGATGGAGAGAAGAAAATCACAGACGACGGTGCAAGGAGAGAAGAAAATCGAAGAAGACGCAGGTGGGGAAGGGGGGAGGGGAGAAGACTTCGAGTTTGTTAAATGTACACCAAACGACATCGTTTTAATTTACTTTAAAATGTTGAAGCCGAAACAGACAACGACGTCTACTTTTAGACTTTACGAACATAATTTACCAACGGACACATTTCAATCGGTAAACTCAAAAAATTCCCGCCTTCTTTATCGACTGGCACGTTATACCGTTGCTATAGTTCGTCGCAAATTTTTTCGGGATGACTTCTCTCCATATTTATCAATGGAATTTTGCGACGAACAAATTTTCTTCAGTAAACAAAAAAATTCCCCTCTTCTTTATCGATGGCCACGTTATATTCTCACTAAATTCCGTAGCAAATTTTGTCGAGATGATTTTCCTCCATATTTACCAACGGATATTACTACCGTCGCTAAATGAAATTTTTTCCTTCAATCTTATCGACGAAAATTGATTTTCCATTAGAAATTTGCAACGATTTAGTTTCTGTCGGTAATTATCTGTCACTAATTCCTACTTTTCTTGTAGTGATAGAGTTCTGTCGAGATTCAGCTACTAAATTAAACATTGAAATTTTTAGAACCCCAAAAAGGCAATAGTAGTGGGTGAGTTAAATTGACCCTCTTAAGTCTTTGTAATAAACAAAATATTGACAGTTGAAATCCAACCTTCTTTTTATGATTCTGGTAAAGTGGGAATGGTAAAAAAGAAGCAACAATAAACATTAAAAAGAATAAGAGATAGATAGAGAGAAGCATGAACTGAGAGATCGGGGGATATCAGGTTATAAGGAATAGGGTTAAACTTGAATACAAAGTATGCTAAGTGATCTTATCAGAAATCCATATATTTCTATCTATCACATAACACCACTGCCATAGGATCGTGGTGGTGTCAATTTATGAGTAAGGAGGTGGTGGGTTCAGAAAATGAAAGTGTGATAATGGTAAGATATTCAACGTTTTAAAATTCGGAATGAACGACAAAGTCATTACAACAAGGTTTAGGCTTTGTTTGGTGGAACGGTAGCAGTTGAGAACCTGTTGAAGCCAACTTGTTGAAATGAAAAGCACTTATGTGTTTGAGATTGCTGTTTTAAAAACTACTAAAACATGAAAATAGGTGTTTGGCAAGTGCGGTTGCGGTTGCGGTTGCTAGAAAAAGATCAAATGACTAAAAAGTTTATTGATTTAATAAACTATTAATTGTTGTATAAATAATTAAAAATATATTATTAGTCATATAAATTTAAAATTATAAA
>JAOTJB010000008.1:21668089-21680347 GCA_027123815.1 Erythroxylum minutifolium | reverse complement strand
GATGAGAAGTCAGAACCATATCCACTGAAGATGACTAAAGATCGGTACACTATCTACCCAGCTACGAGTAGAACATTAATCAAGATTGTACCTGACATACAACCTAGAGCTTTAAACATTGTGCGCAATATGGAAAAAGGGAAACAGAAGATGTACCCTGAAAGAAAAACAGGTGATTTGACTGAAGAACAGATACATGAAGCAGTGAGAAACATAGATGAGGCATGTAATGCAGTATAATCAAGTGAAATCTATGTTTCACATCACATTTTAAAAGCATCAGGAAGTAATTATGGACGCTTCACCACATATGCAATCTCTCAGGTAGTTGGAAGAGTGACAAAAGGACAATACAGAACTATCCAGGTTGAAGGTATTTTTTTCAACTTAGAGACTTTTATGCACCTGATCGTGTACTTTAAACCTTTAAGTTATATACCCTCAATTAAAGATGTCCTTCATCTTCTTGGAAAAACTATTCCAAAGTTACGTAGACCTAATGACCTTGATCTCCCTGAAGGAAAGCAATTCTTCAAACCTCTTATTTTGAAAATAATAGAACTCGAAGTCTGAGGTTTGTTGCTATATACTTCTATCCATCGAGTCCAACTCCACAAGTCAAACTTATTAGAATGGAAGAAGTAAGACATTCTGAGCAGTAGAGTCAGGAAGCCTTAGTAAAGCAGATTGAAGAAATTAATATTAAGGTTGATGATCTACAAGACTCAGTGAATGATCTACAAAACTCAGTTGGTGATCTACATGAGGAATTAGGTTATTTCCAAGTTACAATGGAAGCAGACCTCAAGTTGATCAGAACAGATATGCAGCGAATGCTTTATGAGATAATGAAGCATCTGAGGTAACCTTTTTGATTAATAACAAATAGGGGGAGAAAAGAAGGAAAATAGGGGGAGAAAAAGAAAAAAGGAAGAAAAAAAGGGAGACAAGATTAAAGAGAAGAAGAAAAAAGGGAGAGACAAGATTGAAGAAGAGAAAAAGAAGAAGAAAAGTAAAAGATAACATGTATATATGTATCTTTGGTTATTGTCTTCTTATTTTTTGCTTATTTTCGTCTTATTGATTTGTTGTTTTCTTATTCATCAATTGAATAAAAATTCATTCACTTTGATTATGATTATTTGTTATCATCAAAAAGGGGGAGATTGTTAAGTTTAGAAGACGTTACGATGATTAATTTTAATGACAATCAAATAATAATAATGTTAGAAACAAATGAACGTTTTTGATAAGTGTGTTAAGTGTGCAGGCAAAGTATAGATATAGACGCATAAGGAAATATAGACGCAAAGTCAGTACAGATGCAGAAGGAAATATAGACACAAAGTTAGTAAAGACGTATAAAGTCAACATAGACACAGACGCAGATGTAAATCATAGACGCAGACATAAATCATAGACGTAGATGCAAATCATAGACACAGACGCAGATGCAAATCATAGATGAAGACACAAATCATAAACATAGACACAGACGCAGACGCAATACATAGACACAGACGCAAAGTATAAACATAGACGCAGTCACAGACGTAAACGTGAAGGCAACATAAACACAGACGCAAAGACATAGAGGATACCATGAAAAGATATTGGCACATCATACAGTTATTTAGTTAGCGTTAGTTACAAAACTCAACTAAAGAAGTAGTTATCAAGATTCAAGAAGCCGTTATCAAAGATCAAGAAGCAGTTAAAGACGAAGGTTATAAATACTAGTCGTAGTCGAAGATGTTACAATGTTAAAAAAAGTGAAACAAGTTTAGAAATCTTACAGACTCTTAGCAATCTTAGAAAAAGTTAGACAATAGAGAAATTTTGTAGTGCTATACGAAGAGAGCTATTCTTTGTAACAAAAGCTCTCAATCTTTTTCTAGTGAGAGAAAGAAAAGGCAGATAGCTGGGAGAGGCTAAGATAGTTGAAAGAATAATTTGTAAGAGACTTGAAGAGGCTCTGGAAGGGAAGAAAGAATACTTGTAATTGTTTGGAGTATAGTGAAACACTCAGACGAATTCTAAAGACTGGACGTAGCCCACGGTTTGGGGTAAACTAGTATAAAATCGCAGTGTCTATTCTTTAATTCTTTACTTTAGTTCATATTGTTGTTAAATGATTATAAAGAAGTTACTTGCGATTTACTTAAGTATTAATTTTCGTATAAACGTTGTGATATCTTTTTAATAAGAAAAAGAAGTTCTTAGAGAGATTCTTTATTCACAAAAAGGATACAACAATTCAACCCCCCTTTTTGTGTATCAAGTTTCTTGTACGTAAAGTCTATACTAACGTGTGATTTACTTCATCATGTGGCAAAGAATTTTGTGGTTGGCTATATCGTGTAAGGAAGCTCATGACAATAATAATGCCGCCACTATTTATTTTTAAAAGTAATTTAAGAGGCACCATATGGTACTAATTATAATGGTTGCCTTATTTTTTAGTATAAAAGTTTTCAAAAAACTTATTGCCACCACTGTTTATTATTTAAGGAAAAAAGGAAAAAGGAAAACGGGAACTTTATATTATAACTTAATTTTGAAAAAGCATTTCGAAATAGTATTTTAAAAAAATTGAAATTATGCTCTACGAAATGTTATTTATTACCAGATTTTATAATGTACGAATGGTTTTTATGGTGATTATTTTACCACGAGCTTTCTTATTGTATAAGAATATTTTAGTTATGTTGTTATGAAAAGCTTAATCTTCAATAAAATGATTAACACTCGCTGAGCTCATGTAGCTCATGTATATTTTTATGTTTTTAAATAAACCATCCCAGATATGCGTACAGGTGCTACAGTAGGTGGGATCTTATCGCAAAATTAGTTGTATCATCAAGTGCTATTATGCTTATGTCATTTTTTTATGCATGTGTTTTCATTAAATTGGCTTAATTACTTGTATATATGGTTTAATTATTTTATAAAGGGTTTAAAAGTGTGATTTATTATTATTTTTGGATTGTAAAATGTTCAGAATTATGCATTTGTGATTGTTTGTGACATAGACTTGAGGTTCCATTCCAAAAGTTGAGATGATATATGAAATAATAGAAGAGTTTTTAATCATGTTATACAGGTTTTTTGAAATTTGGGAATCTTAGAAAAATAGTCATTATGCTACTATATTTTTATTAAAAAAATTCCCACTATTTTCCATACTTTTAACTTTTAAATTATACAAGTTTTTAACATTTGAACGGCTTAGATTTGAGGGAACCCTCCGGTTGAGTTAGATATCGATTGAAGGGCTACTGTGGGGTCATCGAAAGGGCTCCACTTAGGTTCCAAAAGGGAAACTCTGGATGGATCCTTTCACTTGTCCTACTCTCTACCGTCTGTTTTAAGCTCTTGCTTGTATTTTACTAAGTGATTTATAGTTAGCTATATTATATGCCCCTTCTCAAGAGCATTGTAGTTAAGTGTAGGTGCTCCCTCGTTATTCTACCCTTTGTTGTTTAGATTCTTTATCTTTTACTCTCTTTTTGTACTCTTTCATCTTCATCTATGTCATGCATCCTCTACATTTTTCCCTTTCCACTTCTTTATCCAACAGTCAAAAGCTTTAACCAGTAGTCTTACCATGTCCCTCCTCTTGGTTGAATTATTTCTGGCTCTCGTACTCTTCACTCCAGCCACCTCTACAACACCTCAAAATCCTCCCCCTCTATTTACTGCTATTATGAATAAATCTAACTCCTAACCTATTTCTTCTATTCACTCTAAAATATTTTGGAAGTAGCAAGTAACCTCAACATTGAGTTTAAATTGTGTTATTTCCCACCTTTTCCTTTAGCTAATAAACTTATTGTCTCTACGCTTGAATCCATTCTTCAAGTTGGCATACAGAAGTGGCAATCCATATTAGTTGGCTTTTCTTTTCATAAGAAGGTCTCCTTTACCACTATGAAAACCTAGGCTTGGAGTAACTGGAAACAATATGCCCTGTTTAATGTCATTCTAAATAATGAAACATCTTATTCAAATTTAATGCCATTAATTTAGCTTCTAAGGTGATTAAAGCTAGACCTTGGCACATTTATAACAAAAATTACTCATTTAGTCATGGAGACATGGAGTCAATTTTGATGACATTAAATCAACCAATATTTATCTGTGGATATGCAATCATGGAATACCTTTAGAGTATTGGACAACAAAAGGTTTGATATATCTTGAAAGCTTTATAGTGCAACCCTTATGCTTGGATAAAGTCACTGCTGAAATAAAGAGAATCCAATTTGCAAGAGTGTGTATAGCTACCGACACTCTCACAGATTTGTCTGAGGTAATTTCCATAATGAAGTAAAGTGAAAATCAACAACTGGTTGAGGATGAAGTTAGGGTCACATATGCATGCAACCCACCTAATATGAAATAGAAAGAAGTTTGGAAACCTATAGGAAAGGTGTTTAGCACTGGAATTTTTTTGAATTAATGTAAGAGAATGTTGATCATAATTCATCTCTCCAAGCTTTTGAGGCTCCTAACGCTAAAATCTTACAAAATATTCTCACTGATCCTTTTGAGTCACTGAGCAAGGATACATCTAAGGACAACTTTGTAAAAATCCAACCATCATCTAAAACCTTACTTGGAATGGAAACTTGCTTACCAAGTTCAAAGAGTGATTCTAAACTAGTTTTTACAGATCCAATTCTTGAATCTTCAGTTCCTGTAATTCAAACCTCTCATGCTAACATTCAAACCTCTCATGCTATTTTCTACACAATTTCAATCAAAGCTATATAATATATTTATCCTTATGGTGGATCCACTCTAGCTTTCCCACTTGAAGATGAATTCTAAGCAGACTCAAGAATAAAATTATGTAGAAAAAAGAACCAAGGTTCTTCTTTTCTGAAATTTGATTTTCTTTTCTTAGAATATTAGGGGTTTGAATTCCCCTGTAAAGTAATAGGCCATTAGGAATTTTGTTTCTATAAATAACTTATCCCTATTTGGTATTTTGGAGACCAGACTGAGTCAAAATCACTATGTTATTCTTAACCTATTTCCTAATGGTTGGAAGGCCATTTCTAATTTTACTTCTCATTTAACGGAATAATTTTGATCATTACAAATCTAATGTGCTTTATCTTCTAAATTCATTTATCGGTGATCAATTCATACCTCTAGAAATCAGAATTTCTAGTTTTAATCTACTCCTTGATATTTCAATGATTTATGCATTTAACCATACTTATTAGACAACTCACACTTAACAACATTCATAAAAGGATTAAGTCTACTTGGATTCGGCTTGGTGATTTCAATGTTACTATACATATTGATGAAGTTGATGGGAACTTCTAAAATAGACCTTTGTGTGAAGACTTGAAAATTTACATTGATGCAATTGATATAAACGATTTGCCAAGAGGTGGAAACTATTTCACTTGGAGTAATAGACACAAAGACTCTACTTTCATAAGGAAAAAGCTTAATAGGGGCATGTCAAACACGAAATGGACACAAGTTTTCCTTAATTCTTAGGCCTTTTTCCTAATCTAATGATATCTAATCATTCTCCTATATTAATTTTCTCATATTCTTCACAGCCTACTATAAAGACATCATTTCAAATTGAACAATTTCTTGATGAGTATGGAAGGTTTCCAAGATGCTATCAGAAAAAGAATGAGTTTGATCAACTCAGGTTATAAGCAATTTCAATATGTCAAAAAGCTCAGCAACATCATAGAGGAAATTAAAGTCTACCATAGAGATAAAATTGGCAACATTTACCACTTATTTTACTACTAGAGAAGCTCTAGATAAGGAACAAAATGAGCTAAATCTAGATCCTACCAATCCCTTATTACAACAATCTGAATTTTAGGACTCTTCAAATTATATTAGAGTAGCTGAGTTTGATTATTAATTATGGAAGCAAAGGTTTAAAAATAGATGGTTAGCAAAAGGTGATAGAAATTAAACTTTCTTCCATAAATTTGTCCAAGCAAGGAAATTAACTAATAGAATTGTATCTTTGATGTCTGATGGTACTCAAATCCACTCACAAGTTGAATTTATTTTAAAGATGTTAGACACTTCAATTAGTTGCTAGGCTCTAGATCTCAGCCTCCTCTTATAACAGACTCCTTGATCAAATTATTCAACAGAAGATATCCTCAAGTGAAGCTAAATTTCTATCATCCACAGTTACTCCTTTTGAAATTGAATTGGTAATTAAGTCTTTAGCTCAATGCAAAGCCCCTGGTCTAAATGGTTTTAATAAGCTATTCTTTTATAAGAATTAGAGCATTATGAGTGGAACTATTATAGATGTTGTACATTTGCAATAGTCATATTAGATATAACATACTAATTGTATAAGAAATTTTCAAACATTACAACAGAAGGAATACAGGTAAAAATTATACAATTAAGCTAGATTTTTAAAAGGCATATGATTAGGTGGACTGGAATTTTATTCTCAACATGCTAAAAGCTTTTGGATTTCCTTTCATCTTCATTTATTGGAATTGCCAATGCATCCCAATTGTGTCATACAAAGTTTTGGCGAATGGTCAAACCACTCCTCCTATTCAAGTTATTAATATTAGGCAAAGTGATCTTATCTCACCGTACCTATTTGCATTGATTTTTTGAAGTACTAACCAGGCTGATTAAAAGAATTGCTTCATAGAACCCTAGCTTTAAATTTCATGTAAAATGTAAGAAACTCAATATAATCAACCTCAGTTTTGCTAATGACATTTTTATCTTCATCAAAGCTGATATTAAATCTATCATTATTATCTTCAAGGTATGCAAGTTTTAGTTCATTAGTTGGTTTGTTCATAAACTCTAATAAATCAAGCTTTTATCTATCAGCTATTGCTTCTTATTTGGCTAAAGTGCCTCTAATATCACAGGCTTCAAAATTGCTCAACTACCTGTTACATACCGTGGCGTTCCTATCTCTTCCATAAAACCAACATTTATGGAATTCAAGCCCATTCTTAGTAATATTAAAAACAAGATTGAAAGTTTTTGCTCCAAAGCCTTATCCTTTGTAGGCATATGTCAATTAATCAATTTTGTTTTGATATCTTTGTCTTGTTATTAGGCATCACATATCATTTTTTCCTGTGCTTTCATTAAGGAGATTGAGAAACTATTTAAGAACTTCTTATAGAATGCTAAAGGTAGTGGAAACTTTAAAGTAAAATGATCAAAAGTTAATTTAACTAAAAGTTGTGGTGGTCTAGGCATTCTATCCATCAAACTTCTATGCTCAATTATTCTCACCAAGAGACTTTAGAGATTATTTATGGATAAAAGCTCATTATAGGTAAAATAGATTCACACTCAATACATTAAAGATCAAAGGTTATGGAGTATTAGACAAATTTCCAACTCTTTTGCTTTTTTTAGAAATTTGCTCAAATTTAGAGAAGTTATTAAGATTCAATGTATAACACATTGTTAATGATGGTAAATCCACCTACTTCTGGCATGATCCTTAGACTCCATTTGGTCCTCTCTCCTCAATCTTAGATTATAGATTTTTTATTGTCAATCTATGCGTTAACATGAATGTTGCAGAAGCATTAGATCTCTTAAATGGCTCATTGTCTAATAATTTATTAGTGGTAACTTCATTTCTTTCTTCTATTATGCTTGACTCCTCTACACGGGATGAGATGAAATGGCTACCAACATCTTCAAGAAAATTTACTACTCCTCTTCCTGGAATTTAGTCAAAAGCTCCAACCTACAAGTTTCTTTCACTACAAGAAAAATGTGTTTTGCAACAATATTTACCGATGGAACAAGAAGACATTCCGTCGGTGTGCAATATTAGCGACGGACATTACCGACTGACAAAAGCGTCAGAGAAATGGCCGTAGCTAATATATCTCGATGGAAAATTATAAACCATTGGTAAATTTACCAATAGAATAGCTGTTATCATTGGTAACATTACCGACGGAACATATTTATATCAGTAATTGAACGACAGATTATCTTTACATTTCGATATATTTATCGATGGAAAATAGGTTTCCATCGGTATATTTACCAACGGTTGGAAATTTCTGTCAGTAAATTATTACAAAGTTACCGATGACGATTCCGTTGCGTAATGTTGTCGTTTTCTATCAGTATGTTTATGCAAATTATTTCGAATTTACTGACAGAAATTATTCTTTCATCGGTTATTGCCAACGAAAAATTATTCTTCCATTGGTAAATGATCTAAAGAAGTTTTTAAAAAAAATGTACTGGCAATACCATTAATAAATTTTATTTTGCATAATTGAAACAACTATTAATGTAATAGTATAAATTTAATTTTGTAAACACAAATTTGATTAATGATATAAAGTTGAAAATATCTTAATTGATAATAAAAACATTAAATTGTACATAATAAGTTTTCATAATTTTAATAAAATAACCAAAAGTACATTATTAATTTGGAGACGGCGAATGCTATAATTAGTGCGATGAGGTGCTACCCTTACCCTTCAACTCATCTACCTCATTACGGAGTTTAGCTATGTGCTGCATTGATTGTTGCAACTGATCCATCGACTATTGCAACTGAGTTGCCAATGTCTGTACTGTGCTCCAAAGTTCTTGGACTTCATTGGTTGTGGACCGCCTACTAGCTATTGTTGTACTGGACATGGAGGATTGCGAATAACATATATTCACAAATGAACCTAAGCCGAATATTCTTCCTCAACAGTCGCTACCACCCACTGCATGAAGATAAGTTTCAGTTTCATCAACATCTTCAGGCTGCTGAGATTGTCATTGAATGTTTTCTTATATTTAGTCCTATCAGAAGGAAATATTTATATTAGGAAGTGATAATTATTAAGAATTAATATCAATCCATAAATTTAACATATATTGAGTTCTCTACAATGATTGTTGACGGATGTCATACCATCATGCTTTTTGGTATGAGTGTGTAAAAAGAGCTGACGGGGTGTAGGCCTCATGCCCATAGCCCTTTCCTATATAAGAATAAAATGTTATAAGTGAATTAAAATTTATAAAAATTTTGGTAGAGTTTCCTCTATTTTTATGAAATCTACCACCTATTGAACAAAGAAGAAAACTTAAAAATACAGCCACATATGGCACAAGACATTTATAACATTATCATTCTCAACAAGAAACATATATTTTCATTTTAAAATTCATACATAAAATTCAATTGAAATACAGCAAAGTAAGAAATGAGAATATAAATGTAAACTGTAGATACTTACAAGTCTCTCTGCATACTCTTGGTAGGTAATAAATCCTCTCGTACGTACGGGAAGACTCTCTCTCCCTGGTACTTCATGTCTGTTGGTCAAATTACACTCTAAAATGGACATTGCCTCAAGTGATGTCCAATACTGCTGCCAACAACTCCATATTCATTCAGAAATGTAAGGCGGTCGTATATCGGCCCTATGTATAGCAGCAACAAAATCACGATAACATGTATGTGCTTGTTTCTCCTATAATCTATAAACGATTGCGTCAAATTGGGAATCCAAAAAACATCTTTCTGAAGCAAAAGGAAAAACATTCGATTAATACTTATGATGTAATAATATTTACCTAATTAATGTATAAATTTGTTAATTAAAAAAGAAAATAATAATTTTTGTTGTACCTCAAACTCCTGATAATAAAACTCCTTTGTTGGCTGAGAGATATTCTTCCATACATAACACTCAATATCAATCTTCTCCTTGAATTTTGAGGTCATGTTTCTTGAGCACGGTCCAAATGGAGTGAACCTAATTTAAAAACAAATAATTTTATATCACTTTGAAAATTAAAACTTAATTATAAACATATAGTGTTTCATGTATTTTCACTTACATATTATTGACAATTGTAACGTAAGTTTTTCCATCAGGTTCCTCAGATCCAAGCTGGTGGCTGCCTCCTTCATCGTCATTGTTTACCCCTGATATCTCTGTTGATATATGGGTAGTAAATGATGTAGGAATGGTGGATGGTGTAGCAGCATCTACGAAAAGTGATGCCTCATCTGCAAGTGTAGTAGTTGGAGGGAGAGGAGGTGATTCAGTTCCAACTGCTACACCATGAGATGTTTCACCTGTATAGTAAGTACCTCCGAATCGTGATCTAAATCTTGGTCGCAACATATCATGTCTTCTCTTTGGTGGCATATTTCAACCTGAAATATTACAAATTATATTCAAAAAGGACATGAACCTAAAAGTTTCATTGATTTACAATATAGTTTCATAAAAGTTTACTAGTTCAGGAACTTTGGTTAAAATTCATTGATTAAAGATTCTACAAAGAAAGGATAGGAAAGTAAAACTATGAACCCTATGAACTTCAACTTAAATCCACTCTCAGATGTATTAACTACAAGTTTTCTACTAATCTAACCGAGTTAATGATGAAACTTATAACTTTGAACAGAGATGGATCAAATCAAAAATTAATCAAGTTTCTGATGCTACTCATGTATAATCTTCTCTTGAAGCTTAATTTATTAAGTTAATATATTTCATTCATCTAGCGTACAAAAAAGGACAGTTAATTGTGAGATTCAAGCACAGTAGTGCACGTAAGCATTATTAGGTGATTTTAGTTTAAATGGCATCGAACATTGGTTTTGCTTCAAACTTCAGTCCTTCGAAGTTATGAGAAGTAATCTCAATGCAACAATGAATATATGCTACAAACATCATACAATTTTGTAAACAAAATTAAAAGAGTTAAAATAGATGCCATGTTTTTTAGTTAAGATGGAAATAGATAAAAAAAAAGAGGGTAAGCAATAAAATTTAGGAGGCTGTAGAAGTGTAATATGTCACAAAAGAACCAGGGCTGATGTATATTGAAAATGAAATAATTGATTAGTTGAATATAAAATTTAATTATAAACACAAATTAATCGCTACCATCACTTAATTGTAAATCAAAATCATCTTCTTTTTTTGAAGATTTTAAATCAAACTCTGGCTCTTCTTCAGATCTCTAGCCCTTCTCATCCTCTCCAGATAAAATTTTAACATATGCATTACATGGATTGTTCAAAGGTTCATTATCCTCACATAGGACAGATGCATTTATTTCATAAGCATCTTCTTGAAAAGCTTCACTTTTAATTCTCTGCTCTCCTTTTCCACATGATTCAAAAACACCTCTAGGTTTAACTTTGCAAATGGCCAACCAATCTGACTTATCTTGTCGTAAACTAGGAAAAATGACACAATACACCTAAATCGCTTGCATTGCCAACATGAAAGGTTTAAATGTTGAAATCTTCTTCGCGTGTTGATTTCAACTAGATTGTATCAGCTGTGCATTTTTGTACCAACAATTGGAGTTGGATCAAACCACTCACACTTAAATATCACACTTTGCTTTATTGGCAATGCAGGGGACTCAATTTCAAGTATTTTAATAATTTTTCCATAGTAATCTATCAATTCTCCCTATTTGTAAACTCCACTATTTATTGTTGCCATGTTTGACCATGATATCCTATATGACATTTGTTTCCATTAGCGAAATACATCGGATATGATTTAATAGTTCATAAAGGTCCCTTCACAAGATCACATATGAACTTGTTCTCTATTGGATTTTCTAAGGCTTATAGAAAAGAAAATACCATATTAAACAATATATTGTGGTTTGAACACTTAAATCTTATAATTCAATCATTTTAATAGTTGTAAGTGAAAACGAACCTATTGCTCGAACCATCGAAGAAAGTGTCTTCCAACTTCTTTATTGATATCGTCCTATGTTTTTTCGAGCATGAGCTCACCTAACAATTCCTTGTATAATCTAAAAAAATTATTATGTATTTCAGTTATGAATAACATTAAATTTCAAAACACAAATAATCAATTTCAATTTACTACACGAAAGGTTGAATCTCTTAACAATTCAATAAAATATAACCATGGGTAGCCTCAATCTCTTCCTATGTTAACATTCTTTTCATTAAACGTCCATATGTTCGTTCAAGATATGTGAAAATGGATAAGTTGTCATTAAAATCAGTATTTCCTCCCCTATCGTCATTACGAGAAACTTTTCTTTCTCTTGTGTGAACATACGGCTCAAAATAATGTGAACAAAATGTACTAGCTTCCTCCACTAAATAAACATTACATATCGAATGTAACACCCCACTCCTGCCGAACCCGAACCCGATATCGACTGTGATACCCGAGTCCGTGCCCCGCGAGGGTGACGTGTCACATCACTTCACTAAAC
>JAOTJB010000008.1:21653587-21666453 GCA_027123815.1 Erythroxylum minutifolium | reverse complement strand
CGTCAGCTCTTTTTGCACACTCATACTAAGAAGCATGACGGTGTAAATTCGTCAACAACCAATGTAGAGAACTAAATATATGCGAAATTTATGGTTTAATATTAATGTTTAATAATTATCACTTACTAATATAAACATTGCCTTTTGATAGAACCAAATACAAGAAAGCATTCAACGACAGTCTCAGCAGCCTGAAGATATTGATGAGACTCAAACCTATCTTCATGCAGCGGGTGGTAAGGATCGTCGTGGAAGGATATTCGGATTATGTTCATTTCAAACACATGTTATTCGCAATCCTCCATATCCAATACAGCCAATGAAGTCCAAGAGCTTCGAAGCATAGTGCAGACATTGATGAAGTACATAGCTCAGCTCCGTAATAAGGTGGATGAGTTGAAGGGGAGGGGTAGCACCTCCTCGCACCAATCAGAACATTCGCAATCACCAAATGAATAGCATACTTGTAGTCATTTCATTTAAACTACAAGTACATATTATGGACAATTTAATGTTTTTATTAGTAATTGAGATAATTTTAACTTTATATATCAATCAACTTTTTGTTTAAACAAATTAAATGTATAAATAAATCAAATTATTATGCACAGATAATTCATAAATGTTTAAAATTTGCATCTACCATAAAAGTATCAAATAAAATTTATTGATGGTATATTTTTTTTAAAAAAATTTCTGGTTAATTTACCGATGAACATTTGTTGTTCTGTCGATAAAATCAATTATATTTACCGATAGAAGACGATCAATCGTCGATGATCACAAACAGAATAACCAATTCCATCGCCAAATTTACTAACAGATTTGCTGTAGAATAACTGTCAGTACACTTACTGACGGAACAAAAATAACTATCTGTAATATTGTAACAAACTTAACGACGGAATAGAAGAGACTGTCGGTAAATCTGCCGATGGAAAAATATTGTCCATCGATAATTTACCGACGTTCAACCACACAATCAACCTCAGTATATTTACCAACGGTACATTAAGTGTTTATCGGTAAATTTACCAACGAATATTGTATTGTTCGTTGAGAATTATTACCTACGGCTGTTTCACCGACGCCTTCTTCTGTCGGCAAATTTCGTAACTATCTTAACTTATCGACGGAATGTTTACGTTTTCTGTTGGTAATTTCCGTCGCTAAATGACATTTTTTTTGTAGTGTTAGATTGTGAAATCAATTATTGGGAGAGTGTAAATGGGGAATAGTTGCTTCAAAGTGAATATATCTTAATGATATCTATTTAATTGGTATATTTTGTGACTATATGCAAAAATAAATGTTTATTGTCACAACTAATGGACTAGTTGGATGGATGCCTAGAGCAGGGCCGGTTCTGAGATTTTGTAGGCTCAAGACAAAAGAGAAGATGTGGGCTCCTGATTTTAATTAAAAATAAATTAAAATTTTTTAATAAACTATACAAGTAATTTTTTTAATAAAAGTGGGCCTTGAGTAGAGGCCTAGCTCGCCCCTACCCAGGCCGGGGCTGGCCTAGAGAATAAAATTGGCAGCCAGCCTGCCAGAACGAAGAAAACCAGCCAACCAACTTAAGAAAAGAATGGAAAATGCAACGTCGTTCAAGGTTACAACCAAACTCATTTCTTGACATGCAGTTATTATAGGACAGTGCAACTAGCCCAATCAACACTCATGAAAGAACAGTGCCTGTAGGATAATCATAACCTTGATAGTCCCTAAAGCTACTGTTAAAAGGGCTTAGCATGTGTTAGTTAGCCCAACTCCAAGAAGTCATGAGAACATTGTGACATGGATATCGCCTATGCGCAAGGTACTGTTGGGAGAAAATGCTTAGTAGATGTGAATCAAGTAGTACTTGATGGGTTTGCCGAAATCAAGAGAGCAAATATTTCTGCAAATCTTCACGAGGTGAGAGAGAGCCAACAACCTTGGATGCATGTTGAGACATGGTTATTGTTTTCTTTTTATCTCTTCCTTTTTAGTTTTGTTATTTTACTTCCGGATAATAAAAATTTAGTGTAATTACCAAGGTTGTTTAAGTAGTGACTTTATATATATAAGATTTGGAAATTTGATCGAAGTGTGTATGTGGGTTGACCATTATTAGTGCTGTTAAGTGGCAAACCATGAAGCGGGATTTGTTTTCAGTGAATATTCTCTTCGTTTCGTACTAGAGTGATAAGTAGGAAGCCGTATTCGCATCTTAAAGGAAGTAGTCTTGGCTTCAATGTCAACATAATCAAGAAATGTCTGCAGAATTTTTGTGGCAGTTATGAACAACAAATTACCTTTCGGTGGTCTCAAAACAATTTACCAAAGAGCTCTGTTGAGCAGTAGCTATTCCTTTAACCCTGCACTTAGGTTTGTAGTACGTTGAATCAAGTTTAAGAAAACAATTAAAAGCACCTTATTTATTTCCAAAACGATTTGCCTTCTTCAGATTGGTCCAATAAATATTATGTCGTTAAAGAAAGAAAACATTTTTGTAATACTACTATTAACCCTGTCATGCTTCTTTTGGCATATATTTTCTCTGCGTATCTTCTGTGTGAGAAGGCCAAACTTGTTTTCCAATTGGTGTTAATTCCTGACCATTCTTACACCTTCAATTATTCATACATACATATATACGATTGTATGTATATCAATTTTCAGTTTAAAATAAAACATAATTTAAGTGAATTTCCAAGTCTTGTTCAATACTCGTCCTTACCAAACAGTTTAGATATGTTTATTTGAAAAAAACGCCATTTCATTTATTTCCAATCGACAATCGTTTTGGCAGAAAGATTTGTTTAAATTTAAAGACTAGAAGGAAGTACACCGACTAATGAGTGCGATACAAGCAAGCACGAGCTAGTACTTTCTAATCGGCTAGTGCTGGCAAAACAGTATATTCTCCTTTTGTAGACTCCTTAATAAGGCAAATATTGCTTCAAAAACTTAAAAATCATACTTAACAAGTGGATAAGACTACCAAAATGAATGCCAAAACCTTAATCTAAGCATTTACAAGAATAATCTGACCATCTATGCAAAAGATGACCAATAAATGAGAAAAAAGAGATGACTTAAATCCTAATTAATTCCTATCATTTGTACAGCAGGACAACTTCCAATTGCGTCAAGTAAATCAGGAGGACAAGAATATGCTGCAGATCTAGATTTTCCATTACTAGCCTACTTTCTCCCAGTGTCATGACTCTTAATCTCGGGATCGCGATTAGATGCAGTTGGTGCAACAGGAGATTTGGCAATGCCATTAACATAAGACTTCAAATTATTTGCACTTCCAGCTTTTGAGTTGTCCCTCTCCAGAGGCTTCACCATATGTTTGGCCCGTGGAGAGTTCTTTCCTTCTGCAGGGTCAAAAGTGGAAATTATTATAATGTAAGCTAGGAATGTAAATAATCTATAGTGACCAAGATGAAAGTAAAAATGACATGAATATTGCACAACTTTTGTCTGGCCGTGCTGTAACTCGTTTAAATTTTCCCGCATACAATCTCAATTTTGGGTGCATATGGGAAAAGCTTTCTGATTTCTGCAGCATACGGGCAAGTTTTTCCGGCTAAACTTATAACTCATTTTGCTACTCAATCCTGCTATTGAGTAAGATCCAACACCTTGGATAAACAAAGGGGAAAATGAAACAGTTCAAATTTCAGTCACCCCTCCACAGAGAAAGCAACAAGTCTAAACCTTCAGCCAATCAACGTACACAAACAATGCATATATTAGGCTCACCTAGAAGAATATGTTACACAACAAAACCACCATATAAGTATTTGGGAAGTATATACACCAATCAACTGTGCACCAGTGTAAAAAGACAAAAAAACAATCTACATAATGGCTTTTATGTAGGAGGAAAATCGTATTTTCACTTTTACTCAATCAACTGCGACATTTTGATCTGTAGCATTATATCAATAATCTTACCTTTTATGCTTGCGCAAGCAATAAAACCATTAAGATGATCCCGAAACATGGCCAAGATGCGCCGCTCCTGCTCTGCATAAAGCTTTGAGCATTCAAGTTCAGTAGATAATATCAGGGTTTTGGGGGTTTTGTTTTGACAAATGTTTGCCGCCCCAGTTGGTGATCTAGTTTCTGGGAATGTAATCTCTTGTTCATGGCACATCAAATCAATCCCAGGGGACAGTGGCCTACAAATTTCCACATCATTGCCATATGTTCCTGACACGACACTTCTATCTATATCTGCTTTATTCCCACTCAAACACTCTTCAACCACTGTCTCTCTTTTTTGAATGTCTTCGCTCTCCAAGATGGATGAAACAGAAGTTTCAACATTCTTTCTCTGTATTTCACCTCCTTCTGGTGAAAAGACTAGATATCAGATGCTCAGAAACAGAAGGCATTAACAAGCACCTATAAAACATATTCATATGTTTTTCTTGGGAATAATAACAATCATCCTGCAGCAATTTAAACATTAAAATGAAATGCAAACAGTGAGAAGTTCATAGTTTACTGTATAATCATCTAAACCTGCAAATGCCTTTCTAGTTTCTTCCGAAAGTACAACCAAGATAGAGCAAAACTCCTTCACCCTTTGCAGCTGAATTACATCTGACAACGGGGACCTTCACTCACAGAGAATGTTAATCAGTCCTTGAAAGATAAAATGATCAAATTTCTGGAACAGTGGTTAAAACTATCTCATAAGTGGTTACTTGTATGAGACTTTGGAAGGTACTGGTAATGCTACATTAGGAGAGCAAGGAACAGGAAGAGAAAATGAAGAAGAAGCCACTGAGCTCGGAATGTGATCATCCTGGCTCAATAGAAATAGAACAAAGAATAAAAAAGAGAATAAAAATGCAAAAAAAAATTATATAATAGAGAGAAACAGAAAAGAAAGAAATTAATATAAATTAATCAATATTTTAAAAGAATGAAGACATTTACTAGTAATGGAACAGAGATCCGGAGAACTAATGTTCACGAATAACTTGTGTTCAAAGAACATTTTTGTACCAACAGATTAAGGGCTTCACTGAAATAATAAAATATACCCTAAAGTAAAGAAGCATTTAGGATCAATAACATTTCTAAAATCCTGTAGGCCCTTAAGAACAAACCTGCTGAAATTTTACAATACTATGATTGCTTTGAAATTTGGTTGCCACGCTCAACAATTCTTCACTTTTTACTTTTCTGGATGCTAAAGGAGCCCCAAAACCAGAAGATCCGATGGCCCCGCTGATGGCTGCATTTGCGGCCTGCTGTAGATAGGCCATTCCATTATGGTTACTACTGGCCATTCCATTATAGTTATTACTGAAAAGAGCTTTTCTTTCATCACTTCCATCAAAATTCTTGCAGTCCAAACATTTACAGTTTTCAGAGCACGAAATGTTCGCTTGGAAGCATTCACAATACTTTTTAAGGCATCCTGATTTTTTGCAGTGGCATCCTTTTTTGTGCTTTCCTACCATTTGAACCTCAATCGCATCTTCCTGAATTGTCATTACAAAGGTTTTAGATAAAATCATGACATAATGAAATTAAATAATTTTGGACAAGTAGTAACTCAGATGTTGAAAAAACCCTATGCATTTCAAGTTGCTAAAGGACCTACAAAGATATCCTTCCTTTTTCAAATGATTGCCAAATTAATTAAAAGGTTGCTTCTTCTAAGCACTAGGCTCTCACATAGAAAGGAAAAAAGAATGATCAAAAAGAATCTCAACAAAACAGTAGCATTCCAGAATCAGATATTAATAATATTAGCATATTTTAAACGTAAAATATCATGATTGAGTGGATATGCGACACAAACCCCAGCATCCAGAGAGACACGTGGACTGCTAGCAATCTTTGGTCTAAAAGCAGTGGGATTTCTCTCCAAAATCACTCCAATAGCCTCATTCCTAGTATGTTCATTCTCCTCATTATTATGACAATTTGTGCAATTGCAACCGTTGCAATATACGGAAGCAGTAAAGCACTCACAATACCTGAAGATTACATAAATTTTACCTCTTAATAGCGGAAACAATCATGTAAATGCCATTTGAGAGAAAGAAAGTTGAATGATCATGCAAGTGTTTCAGTGATTTACATTAGTTAGAACTGCAAAATTATGAACATATAATAGCACTAATGTAACTCAAATGGTAACTGAAACAAAAGTTGTAAACTTTTTAATCAATTTATAAACAGCATTTAAATATATGCAAGGTGAGGAAAATTGATGTTGGATTAGAACCACACAATTTAAGATTTTGAACACAAGCAGTTAATGAATAAAAATCAAACTCAGAGAGCATTAATTTTAAAATTTTGAAAGAGCAGTACTTCTCAAGATGGCTCAGCCCATGGATGATAAGACTTTAGGAAATAGATTGCGAATATACAGATAGACAAGAATCACAACTGGAAAGAATATGATTTGTAATCACCCTCATAATTAATTATAGGGAAAAGAAGAGGTACTAACAACTTCAAACATCGCGAGTGTTTGCAATTACATTGCTTTGCTCTCTTAGGAGTACAGTCCTTTACTTCAATGTTAGAACTTGGTCGTGATACAGGAGACTCTTGCCTGCAAAATAAAATAAGATTTTTCAAGTATTGAATATGAAGAAAATCTCTAAATGTTTACAATTCAACTTCTAGCTAAGTTCAGAATAATAAAAGCAGGAAAAAGCTCTAACTTTCCATGTTAGATGTAAGAGACAGCTTCGTAAATATATCTATCAACATAAATGCAGTTAGTTTCACTCATTTTGCATGAAAAACGTTAATCTCGATCAAAAAGATGAATCTTGTTTCTTGAGATTGTGTAATTGACAACACACAACTCATCGGTAAGGACATAACCTCCAATATAGAATATGTAACTGCAGTTTCATCTCCATAACTTACGGGACAGGCAGTTTCTGTACCGGATGGGGAATCCGATGCGGTTGCAGCTGCAGCATTGTCTGTGGCACAGATTTCTTAGGAGGAGGCGGCTGCGACGTGAAATCCAACTGTCGCGCCAATTTCTTCGGTCCAGATTCACAATTTGTTTCACTCTGCTCCATCGCCACGCACTGAAAACAAACAAATACGCACTAAAATCTTAATCAAACCCTACAAACAATCTCATTTGGGAGCAGAAGAAGGATAGACTGATAGAGAGGAAGAACAAAGAGGGATAGGGGAAAGAAAGGGGTGAGGTTTTTTTTTAAAACGATCAAATTTAAACGATCTCGGGGTAATAATTGGATGACGACGGTACAAGATCGTACGACTGAAATTGAAAGTTTCGGGATGAACGGTGGAGATTGGGTTAAAGGTGTAGGATAGTCGAGGGCCATTGGATTAGCGGGAAGGCTTTTGATAGGTTTTAATGGATGAGAGTGGAATTTTGGCGCTAATGGACTCCAATTGTGAGTTGTGACTCGCATACGACTTTCATTAGCATCAGCGGGTGAAATTTGAAAGCGTTTTTCAGTTTCAACTTTCAAAGCCTTCGAACGATGTCGTTTTTATGGTATCTGCACTTGCATTCCTCGTAATTGATGACCACTAAACCTGGCAGCATAGCCAGCTCGTTTTCGTGGAGGGCCTTCTGCAACTCAAATCTTCGGTGCACTTATCCCTGTTCTTACCCTACTTTATTGTATCTCGGCCATTTATTTATGTAGTGCCCTTATCCTTGTTCTTGTCCTGCTCCATTGCATCTTAGTCATTTTTTTTATGTAACCTATATAAGTAGATGATTGAGATGCAATAGAACTGAATGAAAACAGAGATAAGGGCACAGAAGATCATGTTTCAGCCTTCATTGCCAAAATAATCTTACCTGTTAAATTTGTTGCAACAAATGACTAAGATAGTTTAGGCACAAAATAACACAGGATAGACAGAACAGCATATCTACTCCTCGTTTTCGTTTACCAACTATTTTACGTAGCAGTAACCATTCCTTATAAGTAGGAAAATAATTATCTCACAATTTTATTTAGCTCCCATAATATTTATTTTGAAAAATCAAATCGATCATAAATATTTTAAACTGTGGTTGATAAGATGTTTATATTAATTAAACTTCTGGATATTGGTTTCAATCTCTTTGAGGTTTAAGAAGTGAATAAACAAAATTTGGCACAATAATTAACAAATTAAGCAATAAATAACCATTCATATTAATTTCTATTGTAGTTTGAAACCTATTTAAAGCAAAAGCGTAAATATTGTGTTATACTCTAAGACTCAACTATAATTTTTCCTATAAATTTATTTCAGTACACTACAAATAAAAGCAAGTGCTCAAATATCTTTTTTTAAAATAAAAATTGTATTGGACCCCGAAAGTCGGTAAAAAGAAAGGGTCAGGTTATCTCGTACATGTCCAAACTTGGATATACTTAGGCGATGAATCCCCCTAATAATCTTTAAATATTAACTTTTTATCAGACAGTTAAATTATTGATTATTGGACCTTAAAAATTTCTATCGTATGTTATTATCTTTCTTAAGACTACTAATAGCTAATCGATCTATTGATTAACAAAAATCTTCTTAATTAAACCCCTAAGATTGTTTTATTGATTCGTGAATTTTACTATTAATTTTACCCTAATTCAGAGGATTTATGTAGATTTATCTTTAGGTTTGAATGCAACTCTTTCCCATTATGGTAGATCTATTCACACAAAAAGATTTCTCAATCTTAATCATATAAAATCAAATCATGAACTAATATTCTGAATATATTAGAATGAGAATATAATAAATAATTGAATCACAATAAATCAATCAGTATAATTGCATTAAATAAAAGATCAATTCATATTGTTATCACAACTTTATGGTCATCACACCTAGGTACTAAACAAATTTAGTTCCTACTTATAGAAAAAATAAAAAAAATATTGATTTATATGAATATTAAAAATTACTGTAAGTATATGCGTAGCTGAAACTAGCATGGGTAAGTATGCATAGATTCTACGAAGACTGTAAGTTTTAGTTGTTACCCTTTTTCTATTATCTAACCTATGAATCAGATTTTGGACTTTAATTAAAAATTAAACTAAACAAATGAACTAAGATTGAAAGCAATACTGAACTCAAGACAGAGGAAAATACGAAAAACGTCAATACAAATAATAGTGTCTAGGTAATAAATCCCCCTAGGAACCTTGATTATTAACCCTTTATCATGTAATGATATTATTGATTATTGGACCGTGTAAATTCCCATCTTATGTTAACATCTTTCTCAAGACTATTAACAGCTAATCCATCAGTTGATTACCAAAAATCTTTCTAGTTAAAACCTTTAGGATTGTTTTATCAAATTGTGAATTTTGTTATTAAATTAAACCTTAATCTAGAAAATTTGTGTCGATCTATCTTTAAGTTTGCATGCAACTCCTTTCAATTATGGTAGATCAATTCATACAAGAAGATTTCTCAATCTCAGTCATTGAAATCAAATCATTCACTAATATCCCGAAAATAAACATAATTTAATCATAATAAATCAATCCATATAATTGCATTAGATAAAAAGATCCAAACATATTTTTATCTCCACTTAGGGTTCAAGACACTAAACAAGGTTAGTTCCTACTTATAAAAAATAAAACCAAAGATAAATATACAGAAGAGCTAATAGAAAACAAAGAAATCATATTCTAAATCTCCCTTTTATCTTCTATTGAATCTTCTTACAAATTTGATTAGATGATGCTTTCTATCATATCTCTTGACGTTATCATTGCGTTTTCCTCATCCCTTGCATAGAATTATTGCCTCTTTAGGTGTCTTACATCTCAAAATTGCTTAATGACATGACTCTCCTTATTTTGCCTCCGCTCACATCCTTTGATAGTAAAAATTAGTATTTCTGGGTTATACACGATCAACTTACATGAGCATGTGAGTGAATGTGTATCTCCAAAAATACCTGAATTCACAATTTCACATGAGCATAGAGACTTATACATGGTTATGTAACTCCACATGACCAAAACTAAAATTCTTCATTCTTCACATGTTTACAGAGACTTACACAGCCACTGTACATAGTCAAGTAGGTCCTTAGTTGCTTCAAATCTTCATTCCATGCTATGATTTCATCTGAATTCTTCTCCTTTTAGTCTATGGAGGCAATTATTACCTATAAATGCACTTAGAGTGAATAAAATACTAAATATACAACAAAATTATAAAATATCAAGCAAAACACATTAAATATAAGTGTACAATTATAGTCAAATAAGCAATTTTCAAACATCCCCACACTTAAGCTTTTGCTTGTCCTCATGCAAATGATAATCTAAATCATTAATCTTACAAACATCTATCACTCATTAACTTCAACCTGTCCATTTATACTCTAATCATTATATCATACCAATTAAATTAACATATAATTAAGAACCTAGTTACCCTAAAACTAACCTTTATAGGTCAATATCAAGAACAATCATATCAATAATCTTTCCGAAATAAAAAATATAATTCTTTACACCAAGGTTTCACTCAATGCACTCAATTATTTGTGGTGGAAAGTATAAAAACTCTCAAGTCAATACATAGCATAACTCTTAACCATAAGCTTCCAATATTATCATATCTCCACCACTTGTATGTAAACTAGAAACAAAAATCAAAAGGTCTTTATAAGGGTAATAAAACTTAGGTAAGGTATGATTAGGATAATTAAAAAGTTGCTAAAATTGAAAGAAATTTACAACAACCAAGATTACAGGGGACTTAGTCTTTCATGATATAGGTCCTTCATAACATGAATCCATTGGTACCATAATTCAAACGCTTTTTTTCAAATCAATCAATATTTTTTAGCATTCATCATGTACCACAATTAAAGAAATATTAAACCTTTTCAAACTTTAAATTTCAATCAATCAGGTAGTTACGAATACTTTCAGGATTCACAATAAGAAAAAGTCTTCAAGAAAATAAGGTAAAGATAATAATTTGGTTATCATCAATGAGAAAGGCTAAGGCAAAAAAATGGTTACCCCTAAGGGATAAAATATGGTAGGGTAGTTATAAAAAATAGGCTAAAAAATGTTGAATCTAATTGCCTTTATCATTTCAATGCTTCTAATTTAAATGTGGTCTCAATATGCATAAGAAAAGAAAGTTCTAAAATCATCCAACTATGCATGATAACACACACATGAAAGAATAAAATAACTTAAAATGTATTTATTTTGCTCTTAGGGTCAAAAGCTTACAAAAATTGATCTTATGTGTGTCAATAATATGCAATTTTCATTTAAATTAACTATCTCAATGACTACTGATAATATGACTTATAAAAGCAAGTTTATTCTAAATTTCATCCCTTTGCATACTAATTCAAATCAATAATTAATAATGAAATAAAGTATTTATGGATGGATTTAAACTAATTCAGAACATTAGTTAATAAGATTTAATAACAAAGATTATAATAAACTCAAGAAAATTATAATCCCCTTCCCCACACTTAAAATTATACATTGTCCTCAATATACATAATATAAGTATATCAAAATCAAAAGTTAGAAAGTGAAGGAATTTTTGTACTTCCATGAGTAATAAGAATTTTAGATTCTGATTTTGATAAGGGATCCATCCGATACTAGATGCAATCATCCTTACAAAATATAAATGAAAAAGGATAAAAGATAACAAAAAATAAAAATAACAAAAATAAATATGGAATATGAAATAAAATTAACAGTAATGTTTAGACAAAATAAAATAAAAAGGAATAAAATAAGAAAATAAGAAAAATACACAATTGATGAGAAAAAAGAAAAATAAAATTTAAACATCTTCGTCCTATTGCTACTTTGGCTTGCTGGTTGATGGAGGTCCTTAGATTGTTGATCCTCAACTTATGGAGGAGTTGATGATGAAGTACCTGCGCTAGATGATGGAGGCTAGAAAGTGTGCCTTAAAGTGTCTCCATTAGCCACAATAAATCCCCATCCATCCGATAAAGGTCTCAAGCTTTCCTATCTTAACCATCTCTGCCTATTGTGTTCGAATAGAGTGTTGAGTACCCTTGAGCTGCCCTAACCATCTCTCCAACCGAGCTATCTTTAGCTGGATCGAATGTGGTGTTCGTACCTTAGGTACCTGCACACTCTCCTCGTCGAGTGCTGCTTCTTCCATGTAAGATGGTAATGAATATGAATGCGGTGGCTACATTGCTCCTCTCTAGCTCCTCCAGATTGTCGGGATAGCCATGGTTGCATGCATCACATGCATGCAAATGCAGCGAAAGTGTCGGAATAATGACAACTTGAAAATCACAGAATCACGCATGCATGCATGGATATTTAAAGAACATGAAATATAAAGCATTTTAACCTTTTGTTTCTCCTCTTTTTTATTTCTTCTCATTGTTTGGGTTGCTGCAAACACCACCCTTCCTTGATTAGCCAAGAACACGCAAAGAAGATGAAGAAATAGTGTATAAGGGTGTTTTGAGCACCAAACTAGATGAGTTCTAGTAGATGCTCAAGATGATTGAAGATAGGTTAAGAATCTTGTTACATGCACTTTGATTCATGCAATAATTGCATGAATTACAAGAATAAGAATCAAGACACCTCACTCTCACTCTAGAACTCTTTTAGATCCCTTCTTCTATCACTTGTGTATGTAAGAAGTGGAAGAAGCTCATGTACATAAGTGAAGAATTCACTGATATATCATTTCGTGGCTTCTGTCACGATTATGGCCTGTCTCGCCTTCAGCCACGATTGTGGCCCTATGAATCACGATTTGTTAGTAGTGTGCCCTAGGCCAATGGATATTTGTGATTCATGTATTAACATTATGACTTGTTAATAATATATTAT
>JAOTJB010000008.1:21638402-21649828 GCA_027123815.1 Erythroxylum minutifolium | reverse complement strand
AATTCCTATAATTCTCTAAAAAGGGAAAAACCCTAAGAATCCTCTCCAATACCAAAATTGACACAAAAACACTCTTTTCATAAATCACACAAAGCACTTTTCAATAAAACACAGTCATTCACACTTAAACTGGGAAATGTCATGAATGCATGTACAAACATTTACATGTGCAAAACTTCGCTATTTACTATTCATGTGCATGTGAATGCATGAATATGTCACTACACTATAAACACTCCTAAACGTTGCAAATGACTAAAATACCCTTCATATTGGTGAGGGGATGTTACAAATTGTAAATGACATACCTCTGTTATAGTCTTTAAAGATTTGGATATCAAAGAACTTCTCTATGAAGGATATGGGAGAAGTAACCTATATTATGGGAATAAAGATCTATAGAAATAGATCCGAAAGGTTGCTTGGATTGTCCCAGTCCATGTACATAGATAAAGTGCTAAAGAGATTTAGCATGGAGATTTCCAAAAGGGGATTCTTGCTTATATAGCATAGGATTTCTCTGTCACATAGTTTGTATCGAAAGACATAAGTGGAGAGAGATAAAATGGAATGTATTCCATATGCTTCGATAATTGGATCACTCATGTATAGGATGCTATGTACTAGACAGATGTTTCTTATATTTTGAACATAATGAGCAGGTTTCAATTATTATGGTGAGCATCACTAGACAGCTGTAAAAATATCTTAAAGTACTTGAAAAGAGCTAAAGACATTTTCTTTATCTATGGAGGAGATGCACTAAGAGTTCAAGGATATTTAGATGCTAGTTTCCAGTTAGATCCCGAGGATAGTAGATCATAGTTAAGGTACGTCTTCATTCTAAATAGTGGTGCGGTAAGTTAGAAGACTTCCAAATGATAGGTGTAGATTGCATTGTATTTTTATTGGTAATTTGATATGTGCTTAGTGGTTAAGTTGATTGTTTAGTGTGTGTTTAGGTTAAAATTTGTGTTAGTTCATAAACATTTGTGTTTTAAGTGTTCTTTGGGTGAGAAGATGTTTTTGAGCTTCAATTTTTAATATATAAGGTGTCGTGATAAATTTGTTACTATTTTAGGTCGGCCACAATCATGGAGGACCCGCCACGATCGTAACAGAAGCACCAACATAGGGCCATGATCATGAGGAGTCTACCACGATCGTGACAGAGAGAAGATGAACTTACCATGATCATATAGGAATGGCCATGATTGTGGTCGGTGCACAGACAGACACGGAGTCACTTTCAGATTCAAGTTATCGAGGCACATTTTGGATCCTAAAAAGACACTAAGGTTACCTTAATAGGTAAAGACTATAAAAGGGATATATAAGCCTAAAAGCGAGTCTACATTTTGCCTATTTGTGGAAACCCGAGAGATAGAGAGAAAGAAGAGAGAGAGAATAAAAAGAGGAAGAAGAGGAGGGTTTCGATGCTAAAGCTTTCCAAAATAGGTGATCTCTCGATGTTGTCGCTTTCTCGAATCATCCAACCTAAGTTTCATTTGCTCCCATTTTATTTTTTATTCATTTAATGTGTAAGATTGAGATGGGTTGTATAGATATGGATTTTGAGTTGTTCATGATGAGATGGGTTGTATGGATATGGATTTTGAGTTGTTAATGATGTTCTAACTTTTCCTTTGGGATTTTGCTTATTTTTAGTGTTAATATAGTTAAATTGTGTTTAATTGATTTGGCTGTTGTGATTGATTAATGTATTTGCATGTTTCGGTAACAAATCGAGAGGGTGAACTAGATAAAAAAGATTAGATTGGATTAGCGAGAGTTAGATGATCTAATTGACCACTTAATCAATCTAGTCAATGATTTCATAGATAGAGATCCCGTGTGAGATCTGATTATTTATCAGAGAGCTTTAAAACTAATTAGAATTGTGGGTAATTTCTAAACCGAGAGATTGCATGTCCATAATTTGATAAGGGTTTACAATTTAGGAAGGGATTATAACTCGAGAGAGAGTAATCAATCTAACGATCTTTTAGAACCGACATCCCATAAACACGTAAAAGGCTAGATTAGCATTAATAATAGGTAAAATCCCCTCTCCCAGAACTTGATTAATTATCTCTTCAAATTTCCAATATTGCATTATTTGATTTTTACTAGTTTGTTTTGATTTAGTTTATTTTTTAGTTATTAATAAAATTTGAGTCTTAAACAAAGCACAACCTAAATTACGTGGTGCCTAAAAATAATCTCTATAGGATAATATCAGCTTCTTACCACAAGTAACTATCTGTATGATTGCATTTTTTTCGCGTAAAACAAGTAATTGGTTTAGCAATCAACCCCAAACAACCAACCATTGTAGATATAACAACTGAAGCAGAGTATAGTTCAGTGTCAGAGGTGGCAAAGAAAGTGGTCTAGTTCAAGAAGTTCATCACTTAACTTAGAATGGTTCCTAGCATTATTAAGCCTATAGTATTGTATTGTGACAGCAACGGTGCTATTACATAAGCAAAGGAACCCTGATCTCATCAACAGTCCAAACATGTACTCAAGAAGTTTCACATGATTAGGGAGATAGTGGAGCAGAAAGACATAACATTAGACTGAGTTCCCACTAAAGAGAATTTAGCAAATCCTTTTACTAAACCATTGTCTCAAAAATGACATGATCGATATATGGATGAATATGGTGTTAGATTCATAGGCAATTGGCTTTAGGGCTAGTGGGAGATTATTAGTTTATGTCCTTACTGCCAATCAATTAGATGTAAATTAATGTATGACATTATTTTAATTAATGAAAAAGGATTTATTTATCTTCATGTATTAATTTAATTATTAAAACGTAAAGGATAAAATCCTTGGAATAATTACTGTACAATTGAATTATAATGAGATCATAATTATGAGATTCAATTTACACCTATTTATTATTCCTAAATGTTCCTAGTTGTAGTTTCACCAAGACAGGATATTGTTAAATTGATAAAACTAACATGCATTCTATTTCTTTCTTATGAAGAAAGTAATTGATCTAATAAATTAAATTATAGAGATATTTAAACTAATGTGTGGGTGATTATTATAAAATAAGTCACTGAATTGACCTAATTATGAGAATTTTGAATGGAATATTACTTACGATGGTGTATAATTAAGCCTTAGACTTGAGATTATCAACGTATCTCATATGGTAATTACTATATTTAAGTACTACTTATGAATTGTCATAGGATAATTCAGTCGGTAGTAATTGGATACAATATGAACCAGATGGAGATAGTTGAGTAAGTCAATATAGGATTCATCACTCCAAAGTAGTTAGAGAGAATGTTCTACTGTTCTTAATTAGTAATGCTTTATGAAATTCTCTGGCCAGAGTGAATTAACATTTGAAAAAGGTATTTTCAAATTTTAATTATAAATCAATTACTAATTAGTAAGAACATATATGATTAGATCAAAAGAGTACATAATATATCAATACTTTGTCCAATTGGAACATTGGATGACAAACTGATTAAATTATATATCATAATCATGCATGAACAAGTTAAGTTAATCATTTTGACATTCCTGATATTTAGGTAATTATGACATATTGCTAGACGTTAGTCATGATTTATTTAGAGAACTAAAGATAAATTAAAAGAAGTTTAATTTATCTAATTCTAATTGTGAATTAGAATTTTAATTTATAATCATTGCCAATTTATTAGGAACCTAATGTGTCACACAATAAGATGCAATTCGTAAAAGAAAAATCAATTTAATTAAGTTATACTTAATTATAAAGTTTAAGAAATTTTGGAGATCAAATATGAGATATTTGACTTTATTAAAATTAAATTAATTATAATTATAATTTATTTTTAATTAAAATAAAAAATTTTATTTCTAATTAAAGACCCTAATGATTTTTCTATTTAAATAAAGGAAGAACATTAAGAAGCCAACACTTTTGTCTTCTTTCTCTCAAATTAGTCTAGAGAATTGCTCTATGGATACCATCAGATGAAGGATAATTAAACAACTTGTGATTGATCAATCGAAAAGGTTTCAAAGGTTTTTCAATAAGAAGACGAAAATGGTATAATTTCTAATTCATTTTTTAAACTTATTTAAGTTTATTCAATTATCGAGACCACTTAGAATTTTTAAAAAGTTTTGTTTCTCGTTGCATTTGTGATTTGATCACTATTGGATCCCTACATTCCATAAATGAGATACATAGACCCATGGCTCCCCAATAGTGGTACCAGAGCCACTTATGCATGTATTAAATGATCTATTAAACATGTGCAAACTATTTGTTAAGTTGTGATTGACATGAATGTTGATTTGGAAAAATTCTTATAAATTGTATAAAATTTTTTAAGATTCTCTTTCACATAAATGTTTATAAGATGTTATATTATGTTTCTGTCAAAGGAAATTTCATTTGAATGTCATTTGATATTTTATTGCGAATTAATTTCTAGTCTATTGATATGTTGGTTTCTTGGAATTTCTGGAAAACAGAATACGTATATTTATTTTAAAAATTTTGCAATACTTCTAAAAAACTTTCTAATTTTCTTTCATATAAATGTTTATAAGGGTGATATATTATATTTTTCTCAAAGTATATTTTCTATTTTATTATGATTTTAGTTTCAGTCTGATGCATATATAAAGTTCTGGAAAAATTTAGAAATCTGATGAACATGCATCCGTGTAAATTCCATAATAATTTTATCAAAATTGTTTTATGAATTTACTACATGAACATGCACATATGATGTCACCATATGTATGAGATGCATGACACCTGCTTTTGAAGTGATTAATTATTTATTCTCTATTTTACATGCATGCTGGTGGTGTATGACAAGTGTTAGTGGACATATGATGTGCTAGCTAATTCCACTTAGTTTATAAAGAATTCCTAGGAATTAGACTCTGGAATTTTCCTAGAATAAATTGAACTTGATTCAATTAATAGATCAAGTCAAAGTTAACATTGGTCAACTTTTTGAAAGCTAAGGGGACTAACTTGTTTAGTGACTTATATGTATATGTTTCAGTTATAAGACCTTAAAACACTTTTATGAGATAAGAAATGTATTATTTTGATGGTAGTAGAATTTTAAGTACATGTTCTTGAAATTAGGGTTCTAGAAAATTTTCAGACATTGAATCGGTCTCTTTAGTGTCTAGTAGGTTAACTCATTTATGTTGATAATTTTAGCCATCAAGATATTTTTTGATTTGTGTTGAAATTGTGTTAATAAATTTGAGATGACCTAAGGATGTTTCAGATGACTAATTGATGTTAATTTGGGAATTTTGGAAACTTTAGGGATTAATTTAGAATTAATCTAAGTAGGGCATTGTATTTCTAATATGACTAGAAAAGGAATGCGTAATAGAACTAAAGTGTTTAATTTGGACATCAAAATAATTGAATTTTAGGGTTCCTAATTAAATCACATTCATAGTTCGAATTAGACGAGTCTAACACTAGCACCCGATTCAGTTCAAGAGTTGAATCAAATCATAAAGTTTTGATGTATAATCAAGTTACAACCTAAAGGAAATATGCTTCCATTGTAACAAAGAAAGGCATTGGAAGAGGAACTGTAAAGCCTATCTAGAGTCACTGAAGTAGAAGAAGGCATTAGATGCTCCACCGTCTACTTTAGGTATGTTATTTTTCATTAAGGTTAATAATATTTATGATCATAATATTTACATATTAGATACCGAATGTGGCTTACACATATGAGTTGATATTCAAGGCCTCAAGGATAGTAGACAACTCAAAAAGGAAGAGATGGACCTACATATGGGAAATGGATCAAGAGTTGCTATATTAGCGGTAGGAACTTATGTTTTGTATCTTCCTAGTGGGCTAGAGTTAATTTTGGATAATTGCTATTATGTACCTATTGTGACAAAGAACATTGTATCTGTTTCATGTCTTAAAAAAATGGGATTTCATCTCACTTTTTCAAGCAATGGCTGTTCAATTAAGTTGAATGAAATGTTGTATGGTACTGCTAATTATGCAATGGTATTTACATATTAGATATGTGCAATCTAATTTTAAATACCACTGACAATAAAAGACAAAATGGAATCACTTAAAATCATCTTTTTGATGGCACAGTTAACTTGGCCATATAAGTGAGAGACTCATGTCTAAGCCATACAAAAGAGGTAGCTTAAGGTCATTTGATTATGAATCATATGACACATGTAAATCTTGTTTGTTAGGCAAGATGACTAAATTATCATTTAAAGAAAAGGGTGAATGAGCAAATAGGCTATTAGACCTAATACATTCTGATGCATGTGGTCCGATGTACACTCATGCCAGAGATGTTTTTATGTACTTCATTACCTTTATTGATGATTATTCACGATATGTGTATGTGTATCTAATGATATACAAGTCCAAAGCATTTGAAATGTTTAAACAATTTAGACAGGAAGTAAAGAAACAACTTTGTAAAAGTATTAAGATACTTTGATCAAATCGAGGTGGTGAATACTTGAACAAGGAGTTTCTAAATTATCTCATGGATAATAGGATTGTATCCTAGTGGAATTCACCTTACACCCCGCAACATAATGGTGTGGCTGAAAGGAGAAAGCAAACCTTGTTGAACATGGTAAGGTTAATGATGGGTTTAGCAGATCTACTGAAATCCTTTTGTAGTTATGCACTTAAGATTGCTATTTATGTGTTAAAAAGAGGCCCTTCAAAAGTAGTTGATGTTACTCCATACGAGTTATAGACTAACAAAAAACCCAATCTTTCTCATATGAATGTTTGGGGTTGTTCAATTTACATGAAGTGGATTCAATTAGACAAGCTTGAAGCGAAATCAAATAAATGTTTGTTTGTAAGATATAGTAAGGAAACAATTGGATATCAGTTTTATAATGCTTTAGAGCAAAAGGTGCAGGTCTCAAAGCATACTGTCTTTTTAGAGAAAGAGTTTCTTCTAAAAGAAGACAGTGGGAGAAAATTTAAAATTGTTGAAGTTTATGATACTCAAACAGACGCAGTGCAACTGCTTGAACTCGACATTGTTGTTCAAAGAGACGAGACAACACTTGAACCTTCTGACATACAAAATGTTTATAGGTCAAGTAGGATATGTAATGCTCTAGAGAGATATGGATTTCTTGTAAGTGAATATAAAATGATGTATTACTTATAAAGGACGATGAGCCTACATTATATGAAAAGGCTCTAAAGAGTTAAAAGTCTAAGAAATGGCTTCAAGCTATGAAGTCCAAAATGGATTCCATATTTGAAAACTAAGTATGGACTTTGGTTGACCCACCCAAAGGGATAAAACTTATAGGGTGCAAGTGGATTTTCAAAAAAAAAAATTCAGCATGGATGGTAATGTGATTACCTAAAAAGTGAGGCTAGTGGTAAATGGTTATCATCAAAGACAAGGAGTTGACTATGGCGAGAATTTAGCCCCGTAGCCATACTTAAATCCATTAGAATACTCCTAGCCATTGTCTCTCATTATGATTATGAGATATGTCAAATGGATTTGAAGACAACTTTCCTTAGTAGAAACTTAGACGAGGATGTATATATGATACAACTTGAGGGCTTCATATCCAAAGATATTGAAAAGGTATACAAGCTTTAAAAGTCCATTTATGGGTTAAAGTAAGCATCTAGGAGTTGGAACATCCGATTTGATGCAACAATCAAAGAGTTTTGGTTTCCCACAAAATTTGAATGAACCTTGTATATACAAAAAGTTTAATAGGAGTGCTATCATATTCCTTGTGTTATTTGGATGACATATTACTAATAGGAAATGATGTCTCAAGTTTGCAATCTATCAAAATTTGGTTGTCCTGGAATTTCTCTATGAAAGACCTTTAAGAAACAACCTATATATTGGGAATAAAGATCTATAGAGATAGCTCAACGTGGTTGCTAGGTCTTTCACAGTCTATATACATAGATAAAGGGCTAAATAGGTTTAATCTGCAGCCGTCCAAGAGAGGGTTTCTTTCCATAACTCATGGGATAAAACTCTCGAAATCTATTATCCCAAGATGTAAAATGAGAGGACTCGAATGAATTTGATCTGTTATGCTTCAGCAATATGATCAATCATGCATGCTATATTATATACAAGACACAATATATCATATACTCTAAGTGTTACGAGCAGATATCAATCGGATCTTGGTGAGTTTCACTAGGTGGCTGTCAAGAATATCCTAAAGTACTTGAGAAGGACTAAGGATGTATTCTTGGTATATAGAGATAGAGATCCCATAGTGAGTGGGCATACAAATGCTAGTTTTCAATCTAACTAGGATGACTCCAAATCTTAGTCAAGTTACATTTTCACATTGAATGGTGGAGCAGCCAGTTGGAAGAGTTCCAAACAAGAGATAACCATATATTCAATGATCGAGTCAGAGTAAATTGTAGCTACGGAAGTTACAAAAGAAGCTGTTTGGATCAAGAAGTTTGTTATGGAACTTGGAATAGTTTTGATTATTGTAGACCTGATATTGTTGTATTGTGACAACAATAAGGCTATTTCTCAAACAAAGAAAGCAAGGTCTCATCAGAGGTCCAAGCATGTACTCAGGAGATATCACCTGAATAGGGAGATCATTATAGAGGTGATGTGAAAATAGAGATAGTGCCCATAAATCAAAACATCGATGATCCTTTGACTAAGCCACTTCCTCAAATGAGATTTGATTTTAGTGTACTCACATATGGTATTAGATACAAAGGTGATTGGCTTTAATGTAAGTGGGAGATTATTAGAGTAATGCTCTAAAGGCAATTGCCTTTATCACTTTTGTAAAAATTTTGTTTTGATTAATAAAATGAAAGGAAATTTTCATTAATTTGATGTTCATTTACTTATGAATTGATGTCATTCTTAAATCGAATTAATGAAGTCCATGATATAAATCCTAGCATGAAGGAAATCATGATGAGATCATAATAATAAGATTCCTATCATTTGCAATTATGTTAGTATCTAAATTATCCCTAGTCATAGGAATAATGAGATAGGACATTGTTAATCTAGATAGACTAACACATGTTATACTCCTTGATTTGATCAAGCAGTGGATCTCATAAATTGTAAGTGTGAGATGTTTAGAGATAACATATGGATGCTTACTAAGAGTAGTAAGTACATCGGATGACCCGTTATGAGATTATCATATGGATTATCTATCAAATGTCAGTGATTAATCTCATCATAACAATAGTGCAAATATTCTTAGACTTTAGGTACTCAATGATATCATGGATACTGATTTGGTTCTTTGACACCATTCCTTATTACCTCAAGATGAGGTTGCTCATATGGTGGTGATTAGGTATAGCTATTGGTATTCGAAGGTAACTAGGTAGCCAATAAAGGATTCAACACTCATAATAGAAGAAGATGATACCCATGGCCTCTTGTCGGGGTCATTTTTTGGGAATCTCTAGCCATAGTAGTTATTTATCATAAAGAGATTATTCAATGACACATAGAGTAATGAGATCCTCAGGATAAGAACTAACATCACTTGGACTAGATTGGACTAGATGTGACATATTCAGTCTAGTGGGAGTTAAGACATAGCCCATACTCTGAACCAAGTAGGGTATAAGATGGTAAAGGGATAAATTGCACAGTAATTATCTATGGAAAGGTTTATAAGTCATATAATTAACTATCGAAGAGTTCTTGTGTTAATTCACTTACGTTTCGATAAATTTGCATCATAAAACCCTTCATGATTTGATTGGATTAAGAGTTAATTCAAGTGGCATTCATGATTTGTTCGAATTAAAAGTTAATTCAATTGCCTAACATAACTAAGAACCTAAGAGTCACTAGCATAAAAGATCAGATGAAATACAAAGTGTGCACGGCTGTTATTTTAAGCAGTTATGATCGTGACTTCTAGGTCAAGATCATGACCCACTTTATGACAGGTGGTACATAAGTGAGTTCTTTAATTATGTACACATGAAATTAAGCTAAAAACACAAACAATTGAGAGGAAAAGGGTCTAGAAGAGTTTTGGAGGTTAAGATGGCTGATCTAGAGGTTTGTTCATGCAATTTTATACAATTCTTGCATAAGTTTAATTGCATGTTACTCGTTTATGATCTAACTCTCAATTGAGCATCTACTTTAATTCATCTTGTTTGGTACTCTAACCACCCTTGCACACTAATTTTTCTTCATCTTTGTGTGTTCTTCATTGGCTATTGAAGGTGTTTGGTGTTTGCTACGTCCCAAACAAGTAGAAGATTTAAGAAAGGAGAAGCATTTGCAAGTTCATAAGCTATAATTTCATGTTCTTACATTCTATTTATACATACACATGGATTCTGGATTTTTTGAAGATGTCATGATGTTGGAATTTTGATTCCAATGCTTTCACCGCATAGCTATGCATGAAATACATGGACCCATGACTCCCCAATCGGAAACTGTGGCTAAGAGATGTGAAGACAACATCTATATGCATTCAGTTTGCAGATCAGTTATCAAAAAAACCATTTAGTGTGGTAGAAGATGTACAAACCAACTCTTGTAGCCTTAATTCTTGTTAAAAAATGAAGAGAAAATGATGAAGATTTGCATTTGTCTGTCACTATCTAAGTTCTCTCGGTTGCTCACTTCTAGCAGTTACGCAATTCCATATCTAAGAAGAATGGTTGTCTCAGTTTTGCCCTTTTTCTTAGCCATCACAACATTCTAGGTTATTCTCTTTTTAATAAAATCTAGGTAAAAAGGAGTGGACATGTAACATCCCACTACCATAGGGAACGTACCTAAGCTTTTAGGAACATAACCTACGATATTGGTATGTTGGAGCATTAACAAATCTAACTTGCGTATGGCATCATCTAACATACTCGAAATCGTTATCATTTTCTCTTAACACATTCACTTCATTTATTGATTAAACATACATTGTTCTTCTCAACTAATGTTTACAAAACTCTATACAGGCTCTAACAAAATCAAAAAATGACAACAACTATTTTCCTTCAGGAGTCAGTTTGGGAGTCAGCTGACAGACCTCTGATCCATATCTCTATCCACAAACACTTTATGTCTTGACTATAACCTAGGTTTCTTGTCTCGTACCTAAAAAGCCACGGTACAAATTATTGATGAGTTTTGCAAACTCAATGAGTGAATCATCATTGATGAATTCACCGAATTACACAAATACAACACATTTATCACAGTTATTCATTCAATAAGATAAGCATCCATTCTAAAATTAGCATAACAGACAACCATACATTACAACTGGCATATCGTTTACATATTGCGCACGTAATTGAATAGGACATGTATGAGACTCATATTCGTTCTTATTGTTGTGACTGAGTGCCTTTTATACACATATACAAAGTTTGGCCCATAGGGCTC
>JAOTJB010000008.1:21624126-21638302 GCA_027123815.1 Erythroxylum minutifolium | reverse complement strand
AGTCACAATGCCTTTATCTGAGCATGCATTTTATGAAATGCGTCAAATACTGAATAGATCATACACAAAATCTTATACAAATGCTCAGATGATGTTTTCATAATCATCGGACCTCAATCTAGCATTCAACTAGCGTTAAGAACATAATCATTCGAAATCACGACAATCAAACACTTCCAATACGTGATCGCAGAACAAACTCCTCGGACCTTAGGTTCGGAATTCAGAACCAGCACACACACAAACTTCAATAATATTGGAAGTTAACAAATTAAATACATACAATCAAATAATCCTAGGAATTCATCTAAGTTGACTCACAATACGCTCCCAGAAGCTATTGCCTGGATAGTCCGGCAATGTTCGACTGTCGTCCGAAGTGCTCCTCTAAAACAAAAAAAACACATTCATAATTATCACCTTTTGTACAAATGTACTAAACATATCAAAGTATAGAAAATATGCACGATGCATATTCAATGACAATTTTGGGGTCTCTACATAACCTCTCTCTCTCTTATCAAAACTTATTGGAAACCATCAATATCACGATTCAATTCTTATTGGCCTCTTTACATGGCACTATCTTATGTCTCTCATAAACTTAGGGGATGCAATGGATATAAGTTTATTTACGGAAGGTGCATCTTTACAGACTATGCACCACTTACAGAAGAAGATGAGTCACAGAAGAAGATGGTTTATAGAAGGAGATGACGTCACCCAGAGGAAGCTGGCGTCATCACAGAAGAAGTTTTACTATTAGCATAATGTTTCCTACAGACATTGGATTGAATTATTCTTGATATGATTCGAAAGAGCGCATCAAGATGTACAAACTCCATGAAGACCTCAAAGGCCAATTTTATCTTCTGAAGGGTCAAAAATAGGACAGAAGATATGCAATGAACAGTAACCTAGAAGAAGTTTAGAAAAAGTAACACAGAGAATAGTTTACAATCGCCATAACTTTCTCTAGAGGGATCGAATCAAGGTGTTCTTTATATTGTTTAAAAGAAGATTCCAAGATCTACAACTTTTATGAAGGCCAATTCTATCTTTTGAGGGGTCAGAAATGGGACAGAAGATAGGTATAGATGAAAAATAGAAGAAGCAAAACACAGAAGAAGATGACTTCATCACAGAAAAAACATAGAAGAAGATGACATCATTACAGAAGAAGTTCGCGAACAGTATCAAAGAGGAAGTTCATAAACAATAACACAGACGAAGTTCATGAACAGTGACACAGACGAAGTTTATAAACAGTGACACAGAGGAAGTTCATGACCAGTGACACAGACGAAGTTCATGAACAGTGACACAGATGAAGTTTATGAACAAAAACACAGAGGAAGATGACATCATCACAGAAGAAGTTGGTTCAAAGAGGATACAAAACATAGACGATGTATCCTTACAGAGGAAGATGACTTGCCAAAGAAGCTCTCTTACAAAAGAGAATCACTCCTAGAGGATGCATCTTTGCATTTTACAGAGAATACAGAAAACAGATGAAGCAGAACTTATCATTTTTCATGCCTATACAAATTCTATACATTGTTTTCATCGCTGTTATATACCTCCAACATGAAAATATCTTCTATACTACTGTCTTTTTAACTCTAGAACACCAAATCGCTCAAAAAGCCAAGACTCACATAAATGTAAGAATCGTAGACTACTATCCCTACTTGTGTATTATTTCTACATTTCCTTTCTTTTGCATTCGCTTTTCAATTTAACCAACATCCAGAACCCTCATATCTATTCTCTACACTGTGAACCCCTTTTCATGCAAATATGTATATCCAACATGCACATGCTTATTTACACAGTGGAAACAACATTACAACCACTTACTTGCTTAGCAAGTACTCTAACACTGAAATAGAAATCAGCACCACAAAAGCTGCTAGATCGCTATTCGGTGATGAAGGTCAGGGGAGAGAATCGCAATGTGAAGTGTTTCAGTAAGGAATCAGAACTATGGTAAATTCTTCCTAACTTAAACAATATAATACGTGAGTCCATTCCATGTCCCTCACGTGTACTATTTATCTCCACTGACTCACCATTTGTCATAATTACAAACTGTAGTGGAGTCTTCCTAACTTAAACAATATTATACGTGGGTCCATTGCTTGTCCCTCACGTATGCTATTTATCTTCACTGATTCACCATTTATCATAATCACAATTTGTCATACTTACCCAAAAATGCCAAACGAAAGCATGTACAATTGTATGAATGTGCCAACAATATGTAAGTCACAAATAACTTATGTCTAACATTCATTTATCTTAAGTCATATAAATTTCTCGCAAATAATTGTTCTAGCCGTATGTATAGGTAACAGGATGTTACAGGACAGGTGGCCTAAACCGAAGAGAACAAGATGATGAAGCTAGTGTCCACTCTCTCAGTTATACCTTCTCGAGCCCCTCTTTCCACTTTGTCATCACACCTGTTCTTTCTTTATTCAAAACCTACGTAAAAACAAGTGAGGTAGCTACGTTCAAATCAGATAAATGGATAGCTAGTGTTTAAATGAGACAACTGGCCTCATCACTGAAGGAAAAATGATGCAGCTCTCCTTTTTGTTCCTTTGGTTTCTCTCCTTTTCTCTTTGACATCAAAAACATAACCTATTCATAATATCTTACAAAAGCTAGGTTAAATGGAATGGACATATGTCTTTTTAATGCAATGGATATGTTAAAAGCTATGTAACATTTTATTTCTCATAGCCCTCTTTTAGTAACTTGAGGTGTATCAAATTTCTTACCAATCTTAAAACCATGAAACCATTTCTTTTTTATAATCAAAACTAAGTTTTAAAGTGATAGCTAGCTCATTCTTAACATTTTAAATAAAATGTTACACATGCATGAAATTCATTTAATTGTTTATGTCTCACATGTACGCAATTCATGTTACAGTCGTGAGACAATGCTCATGATAGTAACATTTTAATTGCTTAGCTATGAGCCATAATACCTTACTCTCCAATTTTATGCTCTATCTTGTCTCCTCGTCTTATAATCTTCTTCTTTTTCTTACTCCATAAAGACAATAAAGTCTAAATATTGAGAAGATGACTCAATAAGTATGGTTTCAGCTCACCTGAGTTGTTATGCTTATGAATTGTACCTAAAAATAAGTACGAGTTAAAGTGAGTGTCCCAAGCAGTTTAAGGCATTAATCACTAAGTGCAATGGATTAAATGTGTCAAAATTTAAGCACATATTATAAGCCACTCATAATTGACCCAAGTTGAGTGTGGAAGGAAGAGCATGTTAAGTTAATGACGTTAACTAACTTAAGAGGCAACATAAGAGTTAGGATAAGTTTTATTTGTTTTGATTTATTTTATTGGTAATTTTATTTTTATTTTTGATTTGCAGGGAAAGAATTGTTGTAATTTCATGGCCAAAATTATCTCTACATTCCATCACCGACACCATCACTGCCTTAGTCTCTTAGTTTTGTGTTTTTATTGTCACTTTTATTTTTATTTGATGTTTCGTTTTTCTCATATTGAGCACAATATGTTGTCTAAGTGTGGGGAGGATTTTACATTTGCATGTCATGAGTGTTAATATTTCATACCATATTGTTAGTTTTAGATTAGGTTGACATGGTGTGAACATATGCTACATATTTGTGAATTGTGTGAATGTGTTAATGTCAATAACTTGATGGAAGTAGTTTAGCTTTGAACATAGTCATTGAATTTGTAAAGGCATATTGGCTTGTGCATTATAAGTTTTAAGTATCTTTGGTTAAATATGCATATTAATTAGGATATGACATCGATTTGTTCATCTTAGAAAATTTGCTACATACATTTATAATTATAATTCAATTGAAAATGTTAGTATCATTAGTAGTCTTTCATGAGGATGATTGAATAAAAGAAATAAGGTAGGCTATGTGAAATGAAAAAAAAATTTGTTTGTATCCATTAAATGAATAATTATTCTGATGGCCCTTTTGAAACAAATATTGGGTTATGAATATTGAAATGTGATTTTGCTGAGTAATCGGGGACATTCACGACAAAATGTTTGTCATCACGACAAAAGGCTAGAATGACATTTCAACTAAGCTAATTAATAAAATATGGCCTAGTTAAGTAACCGGGGGACATGTAATATACCGTCTCTCAAATTGTTGAAGGATTTAAAGTGTTAGACTATTGAGTCATATAAGTGGCATCATATAGAATGAATTTGATACATTAATGACATAATTTTATGATTGCATTCAAATGGATTATATGAGCATACACACATGAATTGTGAGTTAGACAAATTGTACTCAATTGACATATTCCGGGGTATGAAACTAAAATGAAAATGATATAAGATATGAATGTGCTTTTCCAGTATCTTGTACTTTGGTTTACCAATGACAAGAATTGATGGATTATAATTAGCAACTTGGAATTAATTGTTATAATTAGGAGATTGATAAATTAATATGTACATTTAGTCTTAGAAAAATACCAAGTGGTAAGACAAATCAACACATGGAAAATTAGGATGATTAAGCCTATAAATAGAGTGATAATTGGCATAGATAAATGAGTGACAAATGGATTAGTAATTAATTAACAAATGGTAACAATTATTGAGTAACATATCGATTAATTACTAGGAGACAAATTGCAACTTAAGGAGTGGATACATGGCTTACATACTAAGTGACAAATCCTACTGTCAAATATTATAAAGCAAGTTTTTGCAGAGAATATTTATGTTGCCTTCATTCTTCATTTTTGTCTCTCCATTGAAACTTGCATTAATCTCATCGCTCTGTCTTTTAGTTTTACCCTTGCTAAATTTCCACCCTAAATCCATACTTTTATCCTTCACAAGATAGCCAAAGAACCATCTCATAGTTGTCTTCGTCTTGCTTCCAAAAACCAACTCATTTTTACTTTGAAATTGTGATGATCTTGCTTGCATGGAGGGATAGATTAACTTGATGTATTAAGGTGGAATTAAATCTTAACAAGTAAATAGAAATTTGATCTTTATGGCATGGTTTAATAGAATGAAATGATGATTGAATTGGAATGAAATATATATGATGTTGATGTTGAAATGCATTCTGGAAAATGATGTTTCAATGATAGTTTCTATTTTGACTTTTAATGCATAAAAGACAATAATCCATGAGTTGCTAATTGAATAAATGTGAGTTATTATTGGAGATGATATTGATGAGCAATTAGAGTATAATTAAGGTCTAATTGAGGTATAAATGATGGACTATTAAGAGGATGTAGTGAATTTATTATAAAGATGATAAAATCTAGAAAACAAACGAAGGGAATAGGTGATGAACTTTCGGTTCACCCATCCTATAATCGTGGAAGCTATATATATAATTCTGGGAAATGCTTGGAAGTGAAGAAAATGCTATTTTTTGTGATTCTTGAACCAATTAAGGATAAGATACTTACTATGGGGCATTTGAACTTGATTAAGGCTTAAAATGAACATAGTTTGATGTTGGATAAGTTAGTTAAGTGTTTAAGAAATATAGGTTGTTAATTGATGTTATCCCTTAACAAAAAGATGGTTTAATATCAATGTATCTCAATTTGGAATGTAAGAGTGTTAAAAGAATGAAGGTGTTCTTATGAATACAAATGTGATCCAAAGGATAAGAATAATTCATTAGGAATGAATGAATGAGAATTAGGATATTACGTGATTATATATGAAGATTGAATGATCAAGAATTGTGAATAAGGATACATACTCGAGAAAGCTAATTGATATGTGTGTGTGTGTGTGTGTGTGTGTGTGTGTCTGTGTCTGTGTGTCTGTGTGTTTGTGTGTGTGTGAGAGAGAGAGAGAGAGAGATTAGATAATCAAACGATTGACAACTTAATGATGTGTAAAATATGTGTGTATTGCATGAAGGTAGATACACAAGATTGAACGTCAGCATCCAAATATTGTCAGATCGTCAAAGGAATAGCTTATCTCGAGCATACTGTGAGTTAACCTCTATGTTTAATCACTATAACTGAATTGTTTGTGATTAGCTTTTTGATATTGAACTGTTATCGATATGATTGTGATAATTTCAGACATTGAAGGTTCGAGGAGTTCAATATTCGGGATTGTATTGGAAGTGCTTGCTAATTGTATGTGAATATGAAATGTGAGAATAATTGAATGTGAAATGCCAGAATAAATATGACATTTGAAACAATTGGATGTGAAATTTCATAAGGAACATTAAATGTGTGAGGATTTGAATGTGAATTATCAGACATAGATTCGATGCATTTGTACATGTGAGAGAAACTCACAGGAATGATAGGGTAATGAAATATGGCATATATAATGATGCATCATAATCATATACATGATCAAATAAAGGAGTTGTGACTGGAGTGGCTAGCCTGAGAAAGAGCTTATAGCTCAGTAATTTGCATAAAAAGCCAAAGGCTCAATTATTAAAGAATCTGGTATCCACAATAGGTATAGGACAGTATATGAAATGAGCCCAGTGTTTACACTAGATACGGGACAGTAATTAAGTGCTCAGTCATAACAAAGTAAAAATGAATGAAGATATATGTGCATTTGCATATACATCCTTATGTGTATCTTATGATTAAATTAAAACGAATTATTAAATTTTTTAAGATACAGTTGAAAAGTAAATGAGGATATGTTGTGAAATGAAATGTTAATTTACCTGATCTACTTACGAAAGTATGATAAACTTGATGTATACTATAAAGTATGATGAAATGTGATATGATACAATACTAGAGGATATGACTTGTCTTTGTGAATTTGACATGAGTGACTACATCGATGATGGATCACTTAATGAGTTCGCAAACTCATCAAAATTGCATTGTTGATTTTTCGGTTCAGAGGAGATCTAGTTAAACTAATTAGAGTATAGCTACTGCGATTGGACATGCGTTAGTGGTCGGGATCAGTTGTACCTGCACATGTGGTCAGTCATTTTTGTATCATGAATTATATTTCTTAATTATTGTACAATGTATGTGTGAATTCTGAAGTGCAATTACATTTATTACTGGACATGTTTGTAAATGAAATGGGCCAAAATGAATTATTGGTTGCTTAAGAGGTGTTTGATGTCTAAAAATTTGTAATGAGTTGTTTCAATCGTCTTAGCGTGCCATCCTCGTAGAGTATGTTCTTGAATAATTGTTGATACATTCGGGCATATACTCTATGAGAATGGTATGTTATAGGACATTCATGATAGGGTGTTTTCCTTCGAGTCAAAAGACTAGGTTAACGTCAAAGAAAATAAAAAAGTGGTGTTCTGATAAATAAATCCTACTAACCTTTGAAAATAGAAAAAATTTTCTTAAAGAGATACTTTGTGACAGTTGCAATTTTGGTTAATTACTAATTATCGATGTATGTATGCAAGTGATTTAAGTGAATGAATATGATATTAATGTCTCGATTAGTACGTATATTCAATCAAAAGTGCTTAGTAATAAATTAAATAGGTTAATATGTTGGAACAACTTGAATGATTGTTGTTTAAGGTTAAATTGGTATTGTGAATTTAGATGCCATTGTATCATTAGTTCATATTGCATGAATGTATGTGTTATTGTTTGGTTTGTTTGAGTTTGTGTTTGTTTTTGTTTTTGTTTGAGGAAAATTTAAGTGTGGGGATATTGATAGGTGTAAATTATATTGTGTTTTGATAGATGTTTAAGTGTTCTTTTAATTATTTCTTAGATGATTATCATGTATATAGGCTTAGCTTATGTTATTATTAGTGTTTGCTTATATTCTAAGTGTTTGTGTGGTTTTAAGCATGATTTGGATCTTAATTTTATGTTTCATGATGCAACATCCCATTTCTCCATGATTAGGGTTAGAACCTTAGGATGTTATATATGAGAATTTATCGAAAATTTAGCAGTGCATTTCATGCATCATTTAGCATACACATACACGTGAATAATTTTGTCACTCATAAAAAAATAATTTACATGCATTCATTGACATTTTTTGGGTATAAGTGATTTTTTTATTTGATTAATGTGTGAATTAGGGATTAATTGTCTTAAAAATTGAATTGGTGTGTATTATAATTAATCTTGTATTTTAGAAACATTTTGAAAATTTATCAAATATTTGGAGTATTTTAGACTAAGAAAAATATAGAAATAAGAGACAAATTATTAGTTGACAAATGGATAAATTATGGAGTGACATGTCGACCTATAACTAAGAGACAAATGGTAGCTTATCTAATGGACAAGTGGAAGACATGCATTGGAGACATGTGTCAAGCCTTAAAGGAGACACCTAGTCATTAGGAAACAAGTTTCTGCAGCTTTTCCTTTGGTTTCACGGAAAACATCTAAACTTCCTTTTTGCTTTACCATTACCGAAATACCATCTTGCTCGTTTATGTATATTGGCTTTTGGTTAATCTATCAACGTTATCACTTCTGCTCATTTGAGGTTTTTAGTTGTCTCTTTCTATTTTTGGCTCTCTCCACCGAAAACCTATTAATTTCTGGAATTTTTGCTGAAGTGTGTAGGATAAACCAAGTAAGTTTTATGATAGTGTAAATAATTTATGTTAAGGTTTTAAGGTTTGTTAATGAATGCATGCATGAATGGTGTATATTTTTATGCTTATGGATTGATGGATGCGTGAATGGTGTTGATGCATGTGTGTGTGGTGAAGGAAGAAGCAAATCCGTGATATGATTAACAAGGTGTAGGATTGTGATGATTGGAATTAAATGAAGAGTAGGCAAAATACTAAAATTGATATATATATGGTTCTTTTTCGAATTGTGGTTATTCATGAAATTGTGAATTATAGCTAGAGAATTTTAGACTGAAAAATCTGAGTTTTACTGAACCATCAACTTGAGTTGATAGAGATATGATAGAGAAGTAATAGAACATTGATAATGAATTGTGCTGGAGTATGTTATATGTATTATTTTACTGAACATACCTCTGTATTTTGGCCATAACTTGATCTGTAAATATCCAAATTGGATTAATTTTATTTTTGAGTAAACTAGAGTCATAGGGCTATATTTTCCATGAAGGAATCAAATCTGAAATATGTCTTTAAGAGTCTTCAAATTTGGCTAGAAGTTGAGAGTTGTGTTCTGCAGAGGTATGAGGAATAGTATGAAGTATTTTGATTATAACTTAAACTATACTAAACAAAAATGTATGAATTTCATGTCATTAGAAACTTAAGACATAGAGTAACGTTTGATTAGAAGAAAGTATTGTCTACAAACTTCTGTTTCTAGGAGAAAAATGGCTAGAAAGAAGGAAGAAAATATAGCAGGTCACGATCGTGCATCAGCACGATCGCGACTCTGCTGAAGGATGTGGGAAGTCACGATCGTGACTCTACTCAAGAAGGATCGTGACTCTACTCAAGAATAAAGAAAGTCATGATCGTGCACATGCATGATTGTGACCCGAAAGGCTTTATCAAAAGGTGATTTTTGGATGTTTTTTAACCTAATTCAAGTAAGGATGATACCATATGAGGCATATAGGTTTAAATAAGCTCTTAGATAAATTTAATTGATGTTGAATGATGGGATTAAAGTGAGAAAAGAGCTATAGAGATTAAAGAATGTTTTGAAGGTGTTGAGATTTCTTATAAAGAGTATTAAAGAAACATACCTGAGAAATTGTCATTAAATATGCATGATACATGATACATTCATAAATGTATTTATGACTGATTATTTTTATGAAAATGCATATGTGTGACATATAATTGTATATGAAATGCATATAAGGGAGCAAGTTGAGCGATCGATTCCAAACATTTCCGAGACTTCAAGGTAATAAGCTAAAGGGAGCATTTGGGAGTCAACCTAGATGATCTTCTTAGGATTGTTTGGTTTATTCTGTTTAACTTTTAATTATTGAACTGTTGTGATATGAATATGTATTCTGGACTTTAATAGTTCGAGGAGTTTAATAGTCGGGAATGTATTGCAAGTGTATATTCGCATGTGATATTTGAATGATATATGTTTGCCACTAAATTATGAATGTTCAACGAAAGTTGAATGTCAGACTAAGGTCTGATAAATATGAGATTATGTCTGTGCATCATAAGTGAATGCTATTTATGGCATATTCTGTTACTTGATGCATTTCATAAAATGCATGCTTAGATAAAGGCATTGTGATTAGAGTAGCCAGTTTGAAAGAGCTATAAGCTCAGCATTCTTCATGTAGAGCTTTACTCTGTGATTTCTATTTTGACTAAGACCAATAGGCCAGTATCTATTTCTGTATTTGAAAGGCACATGGTCACAGCAAATAGTAACAAATTTGGAGTCTCATATGCATAGGCATCTGCATTTGAACATTTATGATTATGAAATATATGCTTGTGAAATCTTTTCTTAAGTTGTAATGTGAAAGTGATATGACATGATAATGTGTTTGAATGGGATGTACAAGTTTTGAAAGAATGTAAGTTAAGTGTATGAAATTCTTTATGTCTTATTGTGATTGTTGTTTATATGATATTTGTGTTTTATGCCTGGAGCGAGATCATTAATGATTGTTCGCTCATTGAGTTCACAAAACTCATCCAAAATTACAACGTGGCTTTTCAAGTACGAGACAGGAGACCTACATTTCTAAGATCTTTTAGAAAAAGTTTTTAAACTAGACTTCACTTAAAGGTTTGGTAGCTAGCAATCGAGCAGCTATAGTTGTTTTTAAGTAGTTAATATTTTCCATATAGAGCTTGTGTATATCAGTTGTAAATATTGGTTTTTGATGACTCAGTGTAAAATTTTATGAATGAATGAAATGCGAAGTTGAGGTTTTTAAATATTGTGTTTTGTGAATTTTACATACATAGTTGATGACATGATTAAGTTGGATATGTTGCCATGTTATAAAGTAAAGGTGAGATAGTTAACACGCCATTATTATAGATTATATACTGGAATGTCCTTAGGGAATCTTGGTATGTAATTTATGGTAATGGGGTGTCACACAAGAGGTGTGTGATATGTGTTGGAGTGTATGGAAACAGGAAATTGAAGAAAAGAGAAGAATTGGAAGTACGGAAGCAGGTCATGTTAGTGACTTGTCTTGCCATGATCATGATAGATAGTGCAGACAACAATTCCAACGAATTTAAACCTTTCCAATGTGTGACTCTTTTTGTAATTTTAACGTTTTAGGGCTATTTTGGAACCAAATGAAGTGGATAAACCCTAGAAAGAACCCTAGAAGCCTCAAGAACTATTTAAGAACATAAAACTCTAACACCCCAACATATACCCTGGAAGTGTTATAGCATGTTTAGGGTGTATTAAGAAGTGAACATAATGAATTAATTATATCTAAGTATAGTAAGATATACAATGGTACTTAATGTAAAAGAAAAGGGTAAATGGATAATTCTTTCACTTCAGCATGGACATATATACTTAGATGTGAAATATGTATAGAAATTTTTGATATGTTTGCTTGGATTTATAAACGTGATATGAAAGGAATTGATAAAATAAGTATTACATAAGTAAATGGGATTTTTGGTTAAATTAGATGTATTTTTATGTTTCTCTTTTATGATAAGACCAAAGTTAGCTGATTTGGGATGTGTACCTTACTGAATGGATAGGTTCCACTGAATATATCTCTGTAATTTGGGCATATCTTGGCCTATAGACCTCTAAATTGGATATTTTCAATTGAAGATTAAACTATAGACATAGGTCTAAAACTTTCATGAAGGAACCAAAATTTTATTATACCTTTAAGATTTTTTAATTCTAACTTGAAGTTAAGTTATGGTTGTTGCCCCTATTTTGAAACAACCGATAGTATTTTGGGTATAACTCCCAAAATAATTAGCTAAATTGCATGAAATTTATTACATTAGAAAATTAAGGCATAGGGGAATGAAATTAATTTATAATGTTGTAGGCCAATGTGGGAAATAAAGGAAGAAGAAGGACCAATATGTAGTTTTCCTAAAGTTAACACACGAACCAATTAGATTAAGGCATGTGAGACCAATAATAATAAAGCATGCGTATCCAATAGGAATTAAGGATATGTGTGACTCTTGAAAGTTCTGGAATGGGGATATGGAGAGGGGAGATGCACGTCATCCCTGCATTTTACATGTAAGAAATCAAGCCAGTCTTAGGTGGAAATCAAGGCAAAATTTATGGATTTTCTTTTTACTTTGCTTATGAAGGAATTAAATTATAAGGTTGGAAGTGGGAAAGCCAACGAGGAAGGGAAGGAAAGGCAATCAAAGACCTACTTTCTCAATTTTGAGGTTTGGGATTTCCTTAGTTGTTTTCTATGTTTGTGTATGATTGAATGGATATAAAGATTCATTTGGATGTGGAATGGCTTATGGGATGATGCTTTTATGCTATTTTGTTGTTATCTTGCATAGAATTAGTTGAATATGACAAGAGAATATTGTGTAGTGGAATTCTGTCTGGGGTTTGTTGAACTAGTATATTTCTTGGGTCATAACTTAGCCTAAAGAGCTTTAAATTGAGTGATTTTAGTTACATATGAAACCTAAGACATAGAACTAAAAATATCTGGAAGCAACTTTGACTTAATTATGATTTTGTGACTTTGGAAATTGAGATCGAAAATGGTAACCTGATGCTTCTCCTGTTTTAGAGCAGCTTGTGATATTTTGTCTATATCTCATGAATTAGAAGTCCAAATGGTCTAATTGTTAGTGCTATAGAAAGGAGAGACACGGAGGAACAAATTTCTATAAGAACTATAAACTAATTTATAATTTTTTCTGTATGAATATTAAGGAACAAATAGTGGTATGAATAGAGAAAGTATCTATCATGACCATGACATTGTTTTTGTTTTCGATTTTTACCGCATCTTATCCGTTCTTCAATTGCTGAAAAAAAAAGAAAATGGAAGAACTTTTTAGTAGCATCAATAAGTACGGAGTAGTATTATATTTACATTTTTTATCTCATAAATATGTTTTGTTATCCCTTTATTCAATGATTACTTTATGAATGCTTGTATTAAACCCTTTACCTCGTTTGACCCACCTTAACCTTTACCACATTACAACCCGAAGCAAGTCATTTTGATCTATTTATGCATGTAATCATTTTAGAGGAGAATTGGTGTGTTAGCAAGCCTATGATAGTGCATTTTCCTGTAGGGAGCTTGAGCACTAACCATCAAACACTTGAGAGAAATTAGTGAAACTGTGAGAAAGATTCATTTTGCTTTCATACTTATCTTTGAGTGATGGCGGCGTAAATTGAGTTTGCTTATGTAGACTAATGAAAAGTAGTCATGATATGTGTAGTAGCTTGACATTTGAGTTGGCCAAACTTAGAGGGATTGCATATTTTGATCATTGTGAAAATGAAGTGATAGAATTGATTAGTATGTTCGATTTTGCTTAAGGACAAGAAAAGATTTAAGTGTGGGGAAGTTGTGCTGGATAGAAAATAAAAACATGCTTGGTTTGGCTAAATGGTAGATTTTAAAAACTTTTTCCGAAATCATAACACAACGGAAGCATAAACACCAAATCAACATGCTTTTTAATCCATACATGATACGACATAAAGAAAATAAATAAAATAATAACAAGATCGGAATTTTTACCGACTCCTTGCTACAGCTTTGACTCCTCACTGTTGTGTCCTCAACTAATCTAATCGACCACTTGTTCTCCTTGGATAGCTTAGTTATCAAGATCCTTTAGTGGGAAAGGAGAAGAAAAATGAATAGCAAACTTTTTGCTATATTTGGCTAGTTCCAAAAAACAACAAAATGAGGCATTCTCATTTTCTATCTTTGGCTTGTTGAGAGAATAATAAACTTCACTTTTTCAATAGCCTATAGTTTGGAGCAATGTTACGAATACGATACCGGACTTGGTACCGAATTGGGTTATGGTACAGTACTGTACTAGTACCGGTCAATATCGGATATCGGATATCGTTTCGGATAATTTTTTATATTTATAAAATAGTCCCTAAATTTTTTAAAAAATTGAAAAATAGTTCATTGTTATATTGTATAGTTGTACTGTATATTTTTAACCTAGTCTCTAAAAATCAAAATAATAAATAATAATCACAATTAATATGAAATAACA
>JAOTJB010000008.1:21611295-21624026 GCA_027123815.1 Erythroxylum minutifolium | reverse complement strand
TGCTAGATTTCAAGCAGATCCTAGAGAATCTCACTATATTGCTGTTAAAAGAATTTTGAGATATCTATCAGGTTCTATTGATCTTTGCTTAATGTATGAGAAAGGTAAAGATTTCAGGTTAATTGGCTGCTGTGATGCTGATTATGCTGGAGACAGAATTGATAGGAAAAGTACAAGTAGACGCTATCACTTTCTTGGCCATAATTTAGTTTCATGGTTTAGTAAGAGGCAAAACTCAATTGCACTTTCTACTGTAGAAGCTGATTATATGTCTGTTGCACGTTGTTGTTCACAGGCGTTATGGATTAAGTATCAGTTAAAAGATTATTCAGTAAAAGAAGAACAAATCCTAATCTTCTACGACAACACAAGTGCTATCAACCTATCAAAGAATCCAATACAACACTCAAGAGTGAAGCATATTGAAGCTAGACATCATTTTCTATGAGACTATGTACAAAGAGGAGTTGTCAATCTTCAATTTGTTGAGATAAGTCATCAATAGGCAGATATCTTTACTAAGCCTTTAAACGAAGAAAGATTCAAAGAAATCAGATGAAACTTGAATATGGTAGCCTTTAGAGACCAATCGTCTAACACGTCATGACCTAGACGATTCTTACAAAAGGCAGATAAAAAGTTTTACCTCTTCAAAAGCCAGTAACTATGAGTTACAGATGGTAATTATTTTTGTAGGGAAAAATAAAAGAAAGCCTCTTAGACGGTTCAGAACATCAGCTACTCTAGAAAACTTTTGAAATCCTCTGAAATCGATTTTACCAGAACTCTAAAAAATATCTATTCATTTTGAGACCTTTCAGTTACGCTCTCATCTTCAGATTCTAATCTCTTTACCTTGAGAAGTTCCTACTATCTAAATATTGCAATGGAGCAAGCAATGATTTATGGAAAGTATGTTGATTTTGAATCCGTGAAGGAGAATCAGATGGACATTGAACCCGAAGTTAAGGCGGTTAGATGGAAAACTTCTTTCAGGTTCGTGACACAGTTTATCTGAATAAAGTGTATGATTTTTGGAAGAATGCAAGTGTGGTAGATGATACAGTAGTATCAATGGTGGATAGACTGTCGGTTATTGTGACACTGGAGCTAATCGAGAAGGTTAATGGATGTCTGTGTGTTGGAGAAGAAGTGTCTTACAACACTAGATGGATGATTCAAAATCGTCTAGAGAAGGCACTGGTAAATCGACAACTTTATGGATGTAATAACCCACAGGACAAGAAGTCGTCGAACCTTGTTCCGAAGGCTAGGGTTCTACACAACATAATTTTTCATTATATTATACCAAGAACATAATCAAGGAATGTTGTGATAACAATAGATGAGCAATGCCTGTTCTACCTACTCAACCATAAGGCTATCAATCTTCTACACCTGATTCTAAGGTACATGATGAAGATGAAGAAGGACTCTAATGCTTTTCCGTATGGCATGCTGCTGACAAGAATCTTTAGAGATTCTGGAATTCTCCTGGACAGAGGAAATAGGATGAAGATAAACATTAAAAGTGTTATTAATGCAGCAACCATAGGTAAAATAGGATTGAGTACAACTTCTACGCCAAAAGCAAGGATTGAGGGGGAGCATATAGCCAGACGAAGTATGATTGGACATGTTACTCCCAAAGAGAAAAAGAAACCTCAATCTTTTGAAAGAATGGCTACAGAAGAAAAGAATAAGTCGTCTAAAGTAGCAATTAAAGCTAAGACGATGAGGCAAACAAAAGAAAGCCAGGTGAGTCTATTTGAGAAACAAGTGTCATTGAAAAGGAAGGCAGAGGCACTTGATTTTGAGAAAATCAAAAAGTCAAAGAGATAAGCAAGAATGTTAACTCTTCGACAAGAAGAACAGAAGAGAGGAAGTCGAATGACTCTTGGTGCACAATCTCAACAGATAGAAAGGAAACCACAAGCCACAAGATCTCTAGTCTCAATTTTACAACAAATGCAGATGGAGCCAACCAAAGAGACTGGAATTAAGAAGAAATTGGAGTTTGAAAGGAAGAGAACTCAACTACAACCACCTTCTGGACTGGCAGAAGAAAGTAAAAAGTTAAAAACCAGTCAGAAAGGAACTAATTCAACCGGGAGTCAATGAAAAGAAAAATCAATTGAAGGCAGAGTGGAATCTCATAGTCCTATCAGAAAAGAGGACTTGAAAATAAAAGTGATGAAGAAGAGGTACCTGTTAGAAACAGAAGCTCAATAATAATCAGAGAACCTGTGAAAATGTTAGTTAAGGTACAGATTGAACCTATTTTGATCAATAATCGGTCTATACATCTTCTAAATCATGAAGAAAGGAGATTATATGAGATTTTGAGGGATGAGAAGTCAGAACCATATCCACAAAAGATGACCAAAGATAGATACACTATCTACCCAGCAACGAGTAGAACATTGATCAAGATCGTACCTGACATACAACTAAGAACTTCAAACATTGTACGTAATGTTGAAAAAGGAAAACAGAAGATGTATCCTGAAAGAACAACAGGTGACCTGACTGAAGAACAGATACATGAGGCAGTGAGAAACATAGATGAAGCATGTCATGTAGAATAATTAAAAGGAGTCTATGTTTCCCATCACATCTCAAAAGCATCAGGAAGTAAATGTGGACGCTTCACCCCAAATGCCAGTTTTTAGGTAGTTGGAAGGGTGACCAAAGGACAGTGTAGATCTATCCAGGTTGTATGTATGTTTGTCAACTTAGAGATTTTTGTGCACCTGATTATGCACTTTAGACCTTTAAGTTTCATACCCTCACTTAAAGATGTCCTTCACCTTCTTAGAAAAACCATTCCAAAATTACCTAGACCTGATGACCTTGATCTCCCAGAAAGAAAGCAATTCTTCAAACCACCTCCCCTAAAAATAATAGAACTCGATGTTTTACCCTAAAAAATAGCTGTTGCTACAACCTTCTATCCATCTAGTCCAATTCACAAAGTTAAAACTATTGAAATGGAAGAAGTAAGACATTCTGAGCAGTGGAGTAAGGAAGCCTTAGTGAAGGAAATTAAAGAAATTAATACTAAGGTTGATGATCTACAAGATTCAGTGGATGACCTACAAAGCTCAGTGAATGATCTATAAAACTCGGTTGGTGATCTACATGAGGAATTAGCTTATATACGAGTTACAACAGAAGCAGACCTCAAGTTGATCAGAACAGAGATGCAGCACATGTTTTCTGAAATAATGAAGCATCTGAGGTAACATTTTTTACTAATAACAAGTAAGGGGAGAAGAGAAGATAGAAGAAAAAAAGGGAGACAGGGGGAGGCAAGAAAAAGAAGAATAGAAAAGAAGAAAAAAAGATAGAATGTATATATGTTTTTTTGTTTGATGTTGTCTTCTTATTTGCTATTTGTTGTCGTCTTATTCATTTGTTGTTCATCAATTGAATAAAGATTCGTTCACTTTGATTTGTTTAAAATTATGATTATTTGTTATCATCAAAAAGGGAGAAATTGTTAAGTCAAGAGGACTTTACGATGATTAATTTTGATGACAATCAAACAATAATAATGTTAGAAACAAATGAACGTTTTTAACAAGTGTATTAAGTGCACAGACGCGAAGACTATATAGACACAGACGCAGACGAAGACGTAAAATCTATATAGACGCAGATGCAGACGTAGACGCAGACGCAGATGCAAAATCAATATAGACGCAGATGCAAAACCAACACAGACGCAGACGCAGATGTAGACGCAGATGCAAAGGCAACACAGAAGCAAAGAAAACATAGATGATACTATGAAGATACATTAGTACATCAGAATAGTTGTTTAGTCAGAGTTAGCTACAGAACTCAACTAAATGACGGTTACCTAGAAGCGGTTATCAAGGATCAAGAAGTCATTATCAAGAGTCAAGAAGCAGTTAAAGACGAAGGCTATAAATATTAGTCGCAGTCGAAGATGTTAGAATCTTAGAAAATATGAGACAAGTTAGAAAGCTAGACAATCTGAGAGAAAATTCTTACAGTGCTTACTTAGAATAGAGCTAACATTACTGTAACAAAAGCTCACAATCTTTTTCTAGTAAGAGAAAGAAAAGACTGATAATTTGGAGAGGCTAAGATAGTGAAAGAATACTTTCTAAGAGACCTGAAGAGGCTCTAGAAAGGAAGAAAGAATACTTGTAATCATTTGGAGAATAGTGAAACACTCAGACAAATTCTGAGGACTGGATGCAGCCCACGGTTTGGGGTGAACCAGTATAAAAATTGCAGTGTCAATTTTCTACTCTTTACTTCAGTTTACTTTGTTGTTAAGAAATCATATAGAAGTAATTTGCTATTTAACTACGTAATAATTTGTGATATCTTTTTAATAAGAAAGAGAAGTTCTTTTCAAGATTTTATATTCAAAAAGGAGGATACACCATTCAACCCCTCTTCTTGTGTATCTAGTTTCTTGAACGTAAAGTCTATACTAACGTGTGATTTACTTCAATGTGTACTCCTTGAAGCTCAAAAAATTTAACGAGTTTCTTAGTCTGATAATGTTGTCAGTGCTCCGTGTTTGCCAACCATGCCCTAATCTCTCTTTTCTGCAACAAGAAAAGAAAAACTCAGAAAATGTTAGTTAAGCAAAACAAACAAAAATAAAAAGAATGATTGTATATACAAACAAGCGCTTAGGGTGAGAAGGAAAGCTCTTCCTTATCCTGGGGTAAATTTTCTCCAAAATAAGACTTACACTAATGGCCATTTATCTTGAATGTCTTACTTTTTTCATTGCTTAACTTCAATACAGCATGTGAGAAAACTTTAGTGACTTAAAACAAACCACTCCATCTTGATTTCAACTTATCATGAAACAATCGAAGACAAGAGCTGAACAATAAAACCATATCTCTGACCTTGAACTCCTTCCTTTTCAGACGAGCATTATACCATTTCTTAGTTCAGTCCATATACAGTTTGGCATTCTTATAAGCCAACAATCTTAGGTCCTCCAATTGTTTTAGTTGCAACAATCTTCTCTCACCACTACTTTTATGCCAAAGTTTTTGATTATCTAGTACGTCTTATCCTCTAACTCCATTGGTAAATGAAAGCCTCGCCATAAACTAATTAGTAGTATGTGGGACTAATCATTGTCTTGAAGGCTATCCTGTAGGCCCAAACTGCATTATTAAGCTTGGTTGCCTAAACTCTTCTTGAACTGTTGTCATCTCCAAGATCTTTTTTAGTTCTCTATTCACCACTTCTACTTGCTAACTCGTTTGGGGGTGGTAAGGCGTTGTGACTTAATATTGCACCCTATATCTTTTCAATATAGCCTCAGATCGTTTGTTATAAAAGTGAGTACCTCTGTCACTGATTGTGACCCTTGGCACTCCGAACCTGTTAAATATTCACTTAATAAATCTTTGAACTGCTTAGCCATCATTTTTTGGGGTTTTCATAACCTCATCCCACTTTGATACATAATCAACACCCACCAGGATATAAGTATTTTTGAACAAGGATGAAAATGGGCATATAAAGTCTAGGCCCCAATCATTAGAGATTTCAAGTTCTAGGATTGTCGAAAATGGCATCTCATCTCTTTTTGAAATGTTCTCCACTCTTTGGCATCTGTTACAGCTTTTCATAAAGTTCTATGCATCCTTGAACAATGTTGGCCAAAAAATTCACACTCTAACACTCTTGCAGCTTTCTTGTTGGCCCCATAATGCCCTACATATAAATAACTATGACAGCAAGTTAAAGCAATATGAAATTTATTATCTAGAACACACGTCTAATTAATCTATCCACATAATTTTTATACAAAATTGGTTCCTCCCATATGTAATGTCCACAATCATGTAAAACTCTCTTTCTCTACTGGTGTAAAAAATTAGGTGAAAGGCCACCACTTATGATGTAGTTCTTAATGCCCACAAACCATGGAATACTTGATTCATTTATAGAGAATAACTTCTCATTAGGGAATTTTTCATTGATTTTTGCTTATAAGTGCAACTCCCACCCTTCTAACCTTGAAAAACGATATTTTTCACTCCTTTTTTATCCTTGATCTCAATATCAAATTCTTGTAAGAGTAGCATCCACTAGATCAATTGTGGCTTTACATCCTTTTTGGAAACAAGATACCTCAATGCTGCATGATTTGTAAACATAACAACTTTTAAACCCAATAAGTAAAAACGAAACTTGTCACACGCAAAAACTATAACTAGCAAATCTTTTTTTGTGGTTGTATAGTTAATTTGAGGTCCTATTAAATTCCTACTGGCATAGCAGATGGCATGCAACTTTTTATCTTTACGCTGCCCTAATACATTAATTCAAATGGTAAACTCTAGTCTGGTGGCTGTAAAATTGGCATTGATGTCAATTGACCCTTTAATCTGTTAAAAGAAAGTAAACAATCATTATAAAAAAAAGGTACATCTTTTACTAATAAATGAGTAAGGGTTTAGCACTTAATGAAAATTTCTTTATAAATCATCTGTAGAATCTGACATGCCCCAAAAATGACCTAACCCCTTAGATATTGGAGATGGAAGCTTATCAATGACTTTGATCTTTTCTTTACGCACTTAAATACCATTACAAGATATCTTGTATCCCAACAGAACTCCTTCCTGAACTATGAAGTGACATTTCTCCCAGTCTAAGACTAAATGTGACTCTTCACACTGCTAGAAAACTTTGTCTAAATTTTTCAAACGTTACTTGAAAGAATCTCTAAATATTGAAAATTCATCTATAAATACTTCAAAATTTCCTCAATCATGTCTACAAAAATTATCATCATACACCATTAAAATGTAGTTGGTGCATTATAAAGTCTGAATGGCATTCGTCAATACGCAAAAGTGTCATATGGGCATGTAAAAGTCATCTTCTCTTAATCATTTGGATATATAAATACTTAATTGTATCTAGAATACCCATCCAAAAAGCAATAAAATGCATGTTCATTAACTTGCTATATCATCTGATCAACAAAAGGCATTGGAAAATGGTCTTTCTTTGTTGCCAAGTTGAGCTTCTTCTAATCTACATAGGCCCGCCACCCGATAACTGTTCAGGTTGGTATCAGCTCACCCTTCTCATTTTCCGCCACTATTGTACCACCTTTCTTGGGTACACACTGTACTAAACTAGCTCACTCGCTATCTGATATTGCATATATAATTCTTACGTCCAAAAGCTTGATTGCGTCCAGAAGCGTGACATAAGAGGAAGAACTAGAAGCAGCCAGGCCATGATCATGCACAGAGGCCACGATCGTGACAGAGAGCATCAATTCAGGCCACGATTGTGGAAGGCATGCCCACAATCGTGCACTACATCGGGTTGATAGAAAAACTCAAGTTTCAGATGAAATTTTGGACCATTTCGATCTTGACTTTTCCCTAGAGCCTCAAAGATATAAATATAATATGATATAACAGCCAACAGAAGAGAAGAGAGAGAGCCAAGAGTTTAACGATAAAGTTTCCATTTTGCCAATTCCGAGAGAAAAAGTAGGGTCATACCATGAGATTGAGAAAGGAGACAAAGGAAGAGAGACACGGTGAAGAGCTTAACGTGAAGTACTTCTCGGAATAGGAGGTTTCCCGCTATCGTCGTCCCAAATTCTGTTCTCCACAGTATTTCTGTTATTTCAATTTTATTAATTTATAGAATTGAAATAGGTGTTGAGATTTTTTTGGTTGAATGTTGAGTTGATGTCTAAACTCGCCTTTGGATTAGATTCTTGATGATTAATGAAGTTTATTTGATTATGTTTTTCTATTGATTGGATTGAGATTTAAGTCCTGTTCTTAATAACTTAGCGATAGACTGAGAAGGTGAGCTAAGTGAAAATAATCAATTTGTGCTAACGAGAGTTAGGTGAATTGTTAGGTAAAGGATTAAATCAAACTGGTAGAATCATGTAACGAGATATCGAGCATAGGTTCCCAGTAGGTTAGCAGACAACTTTAGATCTAATTTATTTTTGGGTCGATTGCGAATCAAGAGATCAGAATTTCCATAAATTGAATTAGGGTTTATGAATCAGTGTTAAGAATTATAACTCAAGAGAGAGTAATTCACCCTAGGACCATCTAGGTCTGTTGTGTCAATAATTGCATAATTGGTTGAGTTTCTTTAATTTCAAATTAAAATCTCCTTTTTCTCACTTGGTGATTTCTAGGTTGATTTTAGATTTGGTTGTGGGATTGCTTTTATATTGCTTTTAGCACTTTCAATTTTTATATTTGATTATCAATTGATTTACTTTTCTACAGTAGTTGTTAGGTTTGTGACTTAGTTGCCATTAGACTTAGGACTAGTTCCCTTCCTCGTGGGATCGACACCTTAGGTACAACGTGAACGACTCGTGTGCTTGCGGTAATTACCAAGCTTAAAAATTTTAAAACTTAGAGTGTGTAACCTTGAGCGAACAGGTACCATAATGGCAGCATATACGCATGGTCCGCAGATATCAAGAACCCATAAGCAACATATATAGACTTATTGGGGAGCCCAATGAGCTAGCAGAGGATAATCGAGATAGAGTGGATTAACATATTCCTATAGAATCCACTGCCACTTGACATAGGAGGTGGAGTATTAGTGGACAATATTCTGAGAGTTCCAAAGGTCAAGATACCACAGCTAAATAAGCTATGATAGCACTGCTGGAAAGATGGGTATCTTAGATTTTGGGTACTCGAAAGACTCTTTGATGATAGTAGACATAGCTTTTATATCTAGTAATAAACTTTCAACACTCCACAAGTATACAAATCGTATCTTGTAGTATAAGAGATTATCATTCCCACAAAGATTATATAAGAGTTAACAATTTAAACCTAATTTTATTTAAGGTACTCATAAATTGATTTAAATTAATTTTAAATAACAAAAATTAAAACAAATAGTAAGACAAAGCAAATTAATAATAAGTTACTAATAAAATTTAGGTTTTGACTAAGATGGAATACTGAAGACTTACTCTTTCCTTATGTTGTTTCTTTAATCTTGTTAATCTAATTATATGTTTTGTAGCACCCCACTCCCATCAGACATTTGTGTTCGTACGTCCTTCTAACATTCAAGCATATGCCCGATAGCAGTGTGCTAGAGCAGTCAGTTTCACTTATCTCATGGCATCATAATTTAAAACACGAATATCAAAATTTTTACAAACACAATTCCTTATTATCATTTCATAAAACATGATATACATTGTAGCATTACATATATATACAATATTAAGATCAAATCAGAGTTTACAGCTCTGTTTACAAAATATGCTATAAACTACATAAATGAGGAACTATATAAAATAATTCTATCTAAATCCTTCAGTCTTAGCTAACCAGTTTTTGAGCCATATTCTTCTATCCAAAAGTAGTACTAGATCTCTTATAAGTTAAGTTCCCTCTCTCGTACCTGAAAAATCAATGTTGCAATTTTGATGGGTTTTGCAAAATCAATGAGCTACCCATCATCAGTGGCACACTTATATCACATAACACAACAGTTCATATTTCAAATTCACATACAATTCATCTCATCATATAGAGCACATCTTTTCACTAATTTTCATATAGCATCACATAACACTTTAATCAGTTATTTCACATTGCACATGTAACGTAATTCAAATAGTACAATTCAATCATTTAACCATACATATTATATGTATATGCAATGCTAATGAGACTCACTTTTAGTTATTACTTTGTTATAACATAGTACCTTTTTCACTATCCTGTATCCATTGTGGATACCCATCTCATTAATAATTGCTCTTATCCATTGGGGATACAAGGTTCATTACACATTAAGAGCCAAAGGCGCTTACGACATCTTGAGCCATAAGCTCTTTTTTACTGGCGACTCTGGTCATAACTGCCTTTATCTTGTCATGTATTTGTGAAATGAAATGCATCACATATATTCAATTGATCATTCGTGCTCAATTTTTCACACTTACATTCACATATCATCGGACCTAATTTCAACATTCAAAAATTAAGTTAAGTATCACTTATTCTATCAAATTCACATATAATGAGCACTTCCAATATAATATTCATGCATCAAATGCCTCGGACATTCAATGTCTAGAATCAAACATTCAAATCGCATAATAATTCAACACAAAATTTAATAAAAACAAATAATCAATGTGAGCATATCTAGGTTACTCACAGTTTGCTCCATTAGTTATTGCCTCGAAGTCCTGGCAATGTCTGGATGTTGTCACTCTAATTGCTCTTCTATATCATGCAACACACATTTACACACATTACAACTTTGTACAATCAACTAAGTACTCATTTATGAACATATGTATATGCGTTATGTACAATGCGTGCTGAATGACAATCCTGGGTATATTTCCGTAATTCGCATTTCAAAATTGCTTAACAACATCTTTCAACCATTCTTTAATACCCAATGCACTTTACTCACTTCAATCACCTAATTTATCATCAACTTGGTTCATTCAAGATCTCATTCAAGCCAAAATACATTATAAGGAAGCACCCTTACATTAGTTGATCCAAAAATCACTCAAAAGGCATCTCTTTTACTTCACATGTTTACCCATGATTGTGGTGTCCCTCCCACGATCGTGAAAAAAACTCCTAGGACGGACCATGATTATTGTAACATCCCCTCACCAATGGGAAGGGTAAAATAGTAATTTGGAATGGGCTAGGAGTGTTTAAAATTGTATTGCTATGTTCATACATTCATATATGCACATGAATAGGGAATTTTTCATATGTAAATGACTGTATATGCATTCATGACATTTCCCGGTATAATTGTGAATAAATGTGAATTATGAAAAATATGCTTTGTGTGGATGAAAAATTATATTGGAGAGGATTATTGTGGTTTTATGATTTTTAGAGAATTTTAGAAATTTTTCGGGAATTTTTCAGGGTCATTTTCGGACCAAGAAAACTGCCAAGTGGCAGAATAAGGGTTTACCGGTAATGAAAATGACGGTCCAATGGCACTGGAAATTTAGACACATGAATTTAAGAATTTTTTAATTAAGCCATTAGAATTTCGGAGAAAAATTGGAATTGAATTGGAAGAAAATGAAGAGAGTTAATGAGAGTGTGACATGTGGCAAGTAGCACATGTCACTTGCCTACATATCCACCTAATTTATTCATTAATAAATTCATCCCATTCTTTTGTCATTCACGACACTTCTAATATGTCTTCTTCTTGTGTCTTCCTTTTTATCAAAGTGATAAGTGTGTCTTTGAATGAGAAATTCTTCTTCTCATCCGTAGCTTCTCCTCCTTTTGTTCTTTTTGAGATTTGATCATTCTCTTCCACTCTTCTACACCTTGTCTTCTCTTCTTTGGTTCACTAAAAATATCAACCTAAACCTTATGCTCTCAAGTGATGATGATGCCGTGTATGGTGTGGGGAAGGAAGTGAAATTTGTGAAGTTTGAAGGATTGAAGAAGTGAGAACTTAAATAGGTAAGAATTGTATTTTTATGTTCTTAATTGATAGTTAAATGCATAAATTGTGGTATTATGTGAATTAATTGCATGAGATGGTGCTTTGATTATATTGGGTATGTTAAGTCTTGGATGATTGATGAATGATGAGTTAGAAGTAAAGAAAGGAGATGTTATGTAGTAAAGATGAATTGAGATGTGTTAGATGGATTGAAATTAAAGGGAGATGATTGAGTGTGTGTGCTGCCAATTTGTGGATTAAGGTTTAAGGATAGGTTGTAAGATGGTTTATGGTGGATATATGAAGTGAATTGAGTGTTGGTTGGTGTAGAAATGGTATGGAAGATGTAGAATGTGAGTTAGGATAAAATCTGGAATTTTTGTATTTGTATGTGTTTCAATGTTTCTGCCATAACGTTTTACATGATTGTGCAATTGAGATGATCTTTAGCTTGAATTAAACTTGAATAGTTTGGCTACAATTCTTGTGAAGGAAGTGAAATTTAATTCTAGCCTTAAGAGTTCCAAATTTGGACATAAATGTGAACATACGTGTAGGCATGAACAGTGCAAATTTAGTGACACTAAGGTTGGATTTGTGATCAGAAACTTTAGAAATTAATCTGGGTTGATTTAGGTAGAATTTGCTAAATCGATCTTCATGAAAGTTATAGACCTTCTTGTTAGCTTTCTATCTCCATAAAGTATGAATTTTTTTTAATATAAGGATTGAAAGTTATGACTTGTTGAATTTCGGATGTATTTTGAAGAATAAGGTGCTTTTTGTGTGAAAATGCCTAAAGGTGTAGGCTTTATGCATATTGTATTTTGAGGCCAATTCTGGATTGTTATGGTCTGAATTAGAGTAAGTATCCTTAATGAAATTTGTATAGGAATGTTAGAGCTTTTCACTGATATATAATATGCTATTTTTGGATGTAGGAAGTGAAAGATATGAATTTATGAAGTTTGGATATGTTTAGGCGCTAATGTAACAGGGCAGAAACTTTGATTTGCAAATTTGACCCTTTTAGAGGTTGAATTTGCTTCTGAGTTCTTTATAGAAAGTGTAGAGTGTGTTTTGAGCTTTCCATTGATATAAAGTATGAAAATTTTGAGTAAAGTAATAGGAAGTTATAATGTTTAAAAGTTGTGTCATTGTTTGGGATGAGATTGATAGGATATACTTGTTTGCAGTGACTTTTGACCACTAAAGATGTGGAAATTGTTTATGATCCT